>CM057820.1:54961385-55561385 GCA_030067965.1 Latrodectus elegans
AATGGCCCACCGAGTGCATGCGATATGTGTGCTCGTTATACCGTTATACATGGAATCGTGATCGGTCATTGAGATGTTACCATGGGTGCAATCGTCTGTAGGAAAGATCATCCCCCTTCAGATGAAAGTCAAAATTGAGAGGTGGATCCTCTGCCAGTGCCATCTGTCGGATGGTTTGAATAGTAAAGTTGTACTTTCATCGTCGTGGTGCTCTGATTAAACGAAAGACGTTCCGTATTGACTTAAATTGGCATAGCAAGGGCATAGCGACCTTGGCTTGTCCTAATGTAGTAAGTAACAAAAACATATAATAATCTAGATAACTTATATCTACATACTAAAGATATAATATAACATTGTATATTATATTTTACGTATTTTCTTTTCGATTATGTTCGAATCAACCAATTATGAAAAAAATTACACCTCTCTGAAAGTAACATTTCAGAAATATGGCTATAAGTTTCAGTGTTTCGTTGAGACCGATAAAATGCTAACTACTGATTTATATATTCTTTATAAAGGAAAATATAAAGTAATATTTAGTTGCTAAATGCAATAAATATAGAACATCAGTCATCAATATGATTCGTTGTAAATTTAAAATAATTCATAACTAGCAAAGAAAAATTCGACCTAATGTTTTTTAATTGCAAAATAAGGCGGCAATTTGAATAATTTTAATTCTACAACTATTTCTTAAAAAAATTGTAAAATAACAAAAATTATTGTTTTATTCAAAATTTAAAAAGAAATACTAGTTACAATGTAGTTAGATTTACTTATAAAAGCCCAAATCATTTTTTGAAGCACATCTAGCAAGAACAAATTTTTCGGTCTAAGGTCATTTGGAAAACCTAATCATTCTATTTTTCTTTTGTTTCGAATTTAAGATCACAGTGTGTGAAAATTACGTCACATTTTACAATAATGTACACATGTTTTGAGGCATTGGGGTTAATGTTTTAAACTTTTCTTGACCCAAATTCATACGTATCAGCATATTTTTAAACTAAGATCATTTGTGAGAGATCTATCAAGGCCAATCTCCTTTTATTTTAAAATGAATATGTAAAACTGAGCTCGCAGTTCATTGAAATGTTCTAAGAAGTTTCTATTTCATTAATTGTAAATTAGAAGCGATTAATCACTGCATCAGTGTTTTCTGGAATTACAGCATAGCAAACATCTCAGATATCGTCACTTAGGTTTCTTATGACCATGAAAGAACTCTTCAAACCAGTAATAAATCATTACTGTATAGATTGTGCTCTGAACCAAACGTCAATTTCATTTCATACCGAAAATGTTTGAGTAAAAAACCATGTTAAAAATCTCGCGAAAATCATGGCTTGGAAGTCCATATGTGTGTGTGACATAATACCATAATTATTTAGTGTTTCTCATTTCCGAATAATCACGTCAATTAGAATTTCAAAGTTTTTGGTTTCCGTAAAGTTAAACATTCCGCATCATTTGAATTTTTGAAAAAAAAAAAAAATATTTGTGTTGAAAATATTCTGATTTTTCCCTTTCCAGATACTATGTTAATTTATTAGCCATCGTATAATTAATTAAATTTAAATCAGTATCAATTACTTCGACTATTTTTCATCAAATATTTAACTATTTATTAAACTAGCTTTTAATAAATTACTTAATTAAACTGGTAAACACATTACTGGATGTAGAATTTTATATCTATGAATAACAAATTAATTTAGAAATTCATTTCAAATCACAAAAGAGTACAACGTAGCATAAATGTAAAATATATAAAAAGTATAATTTTCGGAAAATCTTGCTATATATTTTACACGGCTAAATTAAATATGTTGAACAAGAAATAATGGCGTAATAGCCAAATTTCTGGGCATTCGTAGTAAATAAATGTTGAGCGAATGATATATTATTGCAACTTATCTTATTAAATAAAAAAATTGTAATTTTTGAAAATAAAACTTTATTATTGACTATTTCAAGGAACAAAATGTTAGGTTAAGAATAAGAAATTAAACTGCATAATTTTCTATTATAGGTTGTGTATTTTTAAAGAGACACAACTCAATTGTTCTTTAGTTATTACCATGATAAGGATTGTATAAAATCCTTCAACAAAACTGCATCAATCATCATAAGTATAAATTAACTTTGCTTCGAATCTCAGATTTCCCGCCCGTTTTAAATTTCATTGTTTAAAATGCAATGCATTCCGCTTTTTTACAATTTCTTATAATTGTGTTATTTTAGAAATAAATGTTTAATTTAGATTTACAATTTATCTGTTATCCTTCAATATTTCATACTTATTACAATAATGAAATTATATATACTCAATGTATAGTGTTGATTATTATCATAACTTTTACTTAATATAAGCAAACTAGTTATTAAAGTGTCCATGTGTGATTTAAAGCTACTTTAAAAGCTTCTTTTTTAAACTAAATTTGTTAAGGTCTTTAATTTTTCTTTTCAGGAGGTATCTTATATAAAAATAGCTAATTTTTATTTTTTGAACTGCAAAGAAAGGATGCCAGTAAAGAATCTTAGTCTATTTGAGGATAATTTATTGATGTTGCAAATTTTAATCATCTTTTGCAGTATCCATTAATGAATGTAATGCCCTGAATCTTATTTTTATAAAATGTTAGCTATCTTTAGAACTAATTAAAAACTCTTCCTTGACATAGATTATTTAGATTCTTTCATCAATTCAAATATATTAAATCCAAAATAAAGGAATAGTAAACTGCGAGAAATAGAAAATGAATATAAAAAAATTGAGAAAAATAAAAAACTGTTTATTTCAATCATTTAGTATTTTCTATATAGTTATCATGAATATCACAATCATGTAAAAAATTACTCTCGACTAAAATACATATAATTAGATATACAAAATCATTTTAATTGAAATCGATCGTAAAACTGAAAAATGGGGGGATAATTTTAAGTTAGACCTCAAAAAAATTACTTTTGATGTATTGCTTTGAAATTGAAGTTGATAAAAATGTTATATGAAAACAGGACAAGAATGTCTTCGGAATCGCTTTGACGTGTTAGCGCCGTACAATGAAGAGAATGTCAAACATCTCTCCTCCCGGGCTGCATTTGTTCAACCACATTATTCTTGTAAATATTTATAAGTATCATCATTGCTCAATTCATGTACTGAAAAAAGTTTATAAAATCTACAATTGAACTTTATATAAATTTATTTATTCTGAAATACAGTATTTAATTTGTATGACAGAATTAATAAATAAACTTGAATTTCATCTTCAAATTTGCTGTTCATTCATACTATAGTAAAATTTCTTTACTATGAATTTCACAAGAGTTCATCCATTGCACCAAAATTTATTAAAAAACTAAATGATTGCAAATTAGGTGTTCATTTGAAACATAACAGTTTTCTTAAAAATCTCAATTACATATGTTCAAATATATGTGAAATTCTTCTTTTAATTTTCTCTATAAAAATCAAATTGTCTTTACCTAAATCAACACAAGTAATCTTAAAACTCTAATTCTAAATGGCTAAGTAAATTGTTTTTATTAATGAAAAGAAAAGAAAAAGTCTCATTATTTTAGTAAAATAATTTCTGTTATTAATATAATAGTTATGAATGTCCCTAAAATGACTTACCGTTTATTGTTTCTGGCAGAATATCACAAGTGTCTTACTAAAGACTTTAGTATTTTAAAAAGTGTTGTTTGTAATATGCATGATAAAAATAGTGATCTGCACTACATATTTTACAAAAATAAATAAATAAAATATAAAAATTGAAATTTAAGCATTATTAATCTAAGATGATATTATAAGTATAACCGAATAATTATCATTTCTTAAAAACATTATCCTCTTACCCCTAGTGAAAGCTATGGTCAGAGAGTAAATTTGGTACCGGTGAAAAGTACAAGGGACAAGAGACAAAAACTCCTAATATGAGATATAAAAAAATTTACATATTTTGAATTCCCGTAAAAGAAAATTTTTTTTTAATAAACTTGTAAATGTTATTGAAAAATTTATAATTAAATAGAACTATAAAATGAAATATTGCAAAAATGCTGCTATTTTTTGTCCATTTTAAAAAACCAAAATAATTAAAGTTAAGGTATTTTTATCAATTTTTAAAACATATTTTTATCCTAGTTGTAGCATATATTATAAATACTACAACTATTTTTCATCGTTGTAGCATGTGTATATAAGTATTACCACAGTTATGACCTTGATTAACTACTATCGCAAATTTTAAATTTAGCATACCCTAATATTTTTAAATATAAATTTTCAACCTTATACTTCATTTGTAGTAATTTTTTTTATCCCTTAAAAATTTAACAGGAAATATGAGAAAATAAATACTTATTTATTTATAAACTTCATTTTTTATTCAAAAGTAATTTTTTTTTCAAAAGTAATTACAAACATGACCATTCTTTTACCTCAATCGATAAAATATAGGTTTTTCGCTTTTTTTACTCGTTCACTGTACTTACATTTTTCACAATTTAAAATTATAAAAATATAATAAAAACATTATCTTCAAGTGTAATATACGAAAATCTTATTATTCCGAATCTAAGCGTGTTTCCTGAGAGAAAATACTTGTTTTCGTTTCATTATAAAGCAATTCAGATAATTAAAGTTTCGCGTTATTTTCTCGAATTCTGGAGGCGAAAATTACTTTTCATTATAGTTTGTAAGATTACTTAGAAATTTAAATAACAATCATTAATTGAAAAGAATGCTGAATTTGATTTGAAAGTCTGGGGAACCTGGTTAGTTTCATTTCGCCTTCAAGTAATTCAAAATAGACTTGCGAAGATTTTAATTACGACTGTGAAATTCAATCAAAGCTCAGAGGCTTCTAATTGCCTTTGAGGTTCACATTCATTGTAACTGAAAATCAACATGTTAAAACATGTTTTAAATGCAGAAGTAATTTGCTTAAATATGTATGTTGGAAAGAAATTGGATTTTCAATTAATCTGAATTAACTTTTGAAATTCCGAATGGTTGAATAGTAGTAGTTTTTTTTAATAGAATAATCCTTTCTTTACAAAACTATTTCATACATTTGAGATTCTATTTCAATAAGTTTTTTAATATATATTTAAGAATTAAAGAAAATAATTAGTATTATAAAAGAATAAAGTCAAATTGTCTTTTTTATGCCAGTTATGAATTCCATTACAATAGAATTTTATTTTGACCTTAATTTCTCTTTCTATTAGTTTATTTATATACATTGTAATACTAATTGAAAACTTTATACTATGTAGTGATGAAATAATTAGCTGGGCAATTGGACACAATTACAATTTTAAATCAAATTAGGATTGTATAATTACTGTTATTAGTATTTTTATTCCATTCCTCAAATTATTTGAATTTTGGCACATCAGCCGTATGCCAATTTCTGAATTTGGGGATATTTTGGTGGATATCCTAATTAATCTGGCAACCTGGATTTATATTACCTCGTAGAGATCAAGAATACGAATTATGTAGAAAATTCTACTTTGGCAACTTAGTATTTATGTCATCGCGAAGAAATTTAGAACATTTTATTTCATTTACGGATTTTATTAAAAATTTTTGGTGAGGATAATTCGTCTGAGATGTTTTAGTGTGTTCTACAGATTTTTGACTTTTTTGATACTTAAATTCTAGGTTATATTATTATTTTTCATTATTTTAAATAATTATTATTTTTATTTTGTATTAATTACTTAAAGTTGATGTTGAAAATTGTGTCATCCTATTTTTTTGTACATGGCATTTTTATTATTTATAACCTCAAAATAAAACATCTTTTTTAAAATTATTAATTTAATGTGTGTTTAATAATTTGTATTTACATTTGAAAAAATTATGTTCCGATATTTTCTTTTTTAAAAATGTTAGGTAAAATTTAAGCTATATTTTATAATTTATATTTCTTTCTTTCAAATGTTCCTATGTTTATATTAGAATTCATGCTTCCATTTTCCTTGGAATTCGTATTTATATTTTCGAAATTATTCCTTTATTTGCTTGTATTTACATTTACGAAATATATGCTAGTATACTTCCATTTTTTAAAGTCTAATATTTGATAAATATACATTTACTCTTTTTATTTATCAGGTTTAAATTTATTATTTAGATTTCAGGAAAGAATTTATTAATATCACAATTACGTCTTTTTTGCAATATTTCTTTGTCGCCAAAAAAGTGAAGAGATTAGCATGATAGTTTATATGGCAGATACATTTGAATTTCTTTTAATATATGATTTTAAGTTATAAATTTAGGAGAAAATAATACATTCTATTGTATTGGAGGATGAAGTGCGTGTACAAGAGGACTTTATTTGTTAAACATTTAAAATATACTCAAGGAAGCAAACAACATTTTTACACATCTAGTAAATGTCAATAAATGAATTGAGTCAAGCTGCAGCAGTAAATACAACTTCAATATTGCAAATCGCAGTAAAAAGAAAATCATTGCAATATATTGCTCTGAAATTCCATTCTGTCTTTTACTTTTACCATCTGATATAATCTAATTTCGCCACAAAACTATTGTATTTATTAATTTTTTTTTGAAAGTTTCTACAAAAAATCCTGAAATTATCACAGAAGAAACTTTTTAAAACTCTCATATGATGCTAAATAGTTTGTTCAAAAAGTCTGTAATAGGCTAGGAACAATTAGACTAACATACCTAACACTTTAACAAATGATCATTTGGGAATAAAATGGCGTTAGAGGTCATGAAGAAAATTGACTAAAATGAGATTTGAAGAGAGTATTTGGAATTTATTTTTTGAATCTTATTTTGAAAAACTTATTTAAAGTGTAATTTTGTATTTGGAAATACCTAAATAGTAGAATGAATCATTGTTGCAAGAGGAGGTATTTTCAATGCCCAAAGTATTCTTGAGAATTGTAAATCAATCACTGAATCTTTGTTGCAAGATGCATTTTACACTTGCGAGTTGCAACATTAATCACCATTTTTAAAACCTTTTGCATGGTAAAACATTATGTAAGTACATTTTTGGGAAGCAAATTATTATCACTTGTGTCTTGCTGTATCAATTCTGAATGCTTTGCATATTTTTGGTACATTTTAATAATTTGTTACCCAGTTTTTACTTTTCGTTATAAGTCTATAAATTTTTAATATATGATTATAACAACAAGGTTATTCAGTTTATAATTTGGCCACATTATTAGCACAAGTTTCAGATTTTAATAAAAAATCATATATTATAAATAAATAAAGAAAAAAACTTCTGTATAATGTTTATAAAAATACCACAAAGATAATTTTACCGAAATCATTAGTGAACATGGCGTTTGAATTTGCCTCGTCTAAAACGAATGGAGCTTTTCTGATTGCCACAAATAATGAGAGATTATAATTAAAAAAATTATATGAATATGAGAAACAATCAATATATTTTATTAAGATCCTTAACAGAAAAAGCGAATATGAGGCAAGTATTTAACAAAATAATTTCAATACATTGCTTAAACATTTTCATTGATATTGTTTCAAATTATAAATAATTATTGTATTTGTCTTAAAATATCTCAGGCAAATCGGAAATACTCACATTTTGGGCAAAAATTTCGCCAAGGTTCTGGAAGCTTCTAGGCTATCTCGCTAAATATTGGTCCTAGAGCTTAGGTGATGGATGTTTCCAGAAGTATCTATTTCTCGCCAAGTCAGGTATAAATACCGCAGACCGACATAGTTAGTTTTAGTTTTGTGAAGACGATTAGTCGTGACTGCTAGTCTAGAGAAGCTGTTCTTTGCCTGAGGTATTTGAGACCTGTTATTGGAAGCTGTTACTTATTGTAGCTGTATAATTGTGATTGTTACAGCTGGTATATCGAGTGGAATTTTTACGAATAAAAGTCTTGTGTTCATTGAGTGGTTGCTTTATTCAACTCTCAATCCATTTCACTATATTATTTAAACTTTAATTGAGATATTATAAAATATAATACAAAAGTTTATGAATTTTTGTATTCTAAAATTTGGAATAATTTACTTTTACAGGAACATTTTGCCATTCGAAAGTTGATTTCAAATCCTTACGAAAATCTATAAAATTCGAATAATTTTTGTCTAGGAAATTTGAAAGATTTTTCAGATTAATATGTGCTTGTATATGAATTTGGAAGCTCGGCAGCTTAAAAGTATATCACATGTTATATAATAATAAATTATATTATATACTCATAAAATGATATTTTTGTATTATCATTTATTTAGAGTCATATGCAACTGTCTCAAGTTAACTGTCTTAAGTCTGTTAAAATAAGAAAGTAATTCACTTAGGAAAGGGAGTTATGCTACGTTAAGTGACAGACATAATAGCCTTTTTAAAATTAAATTTTCAATACACAAATTTGTAATATGTAAATAGAAGTGTGTGTATGAATCTTTTACTTTAATATTAAAGATTTATTAAACGGTTACATTAAAAGCAAAATTTTACTAATTCTTGACCCTTTTGACAATTTTTATATAAGGAAATTTCAGTAAAAAATTCGAATTTTAAAGAAATCAATAACATTTGAATATTAAAATCTTGAATCACTTGAACATCCAAGAATAATTAAAAACTACAGTGACTCACCTCTCAATTGTAAACAAAATAAGATATTTTAATTGCATAGCTTTACAATTTTCCATTCGCCACTGCAGACTGAAACTAATTTTTTTAAATTAATGTAAAAAGTGTTTTACGACTTTTAAAATCATCTTCTTAATCTGTTCGTACAAAGATCACCAATTTATTATCAATAAATAATAGTTTTTTCAACAGTTCTGTTTTCATTCCAACAATAATTGGATTCAATAAAATTAATTAAATCTTCTTACAATCTTTAAGAAAAAGACTCCGGAGTCGCTACTTCTAATCAACTTTGCTAGCTTTTCAGAGTTTTGCCAAAGAACTAGCTCATATAATTTACGAACTTTTTTAAATTAAGATATTAATAAAAGAAGCACATGAATAACTACGCGATTCAATTGCGCAAACTTTCAAATTTGTCTTCCTACTTTTACACCGCAATTAGAATTCCAGAGAATTACAGGGATTCTGAAATTAATAAAACAGAGTTTAAAAATTATGTGAAGAGTTTCTAATCAAAAGCGTCTTGAAAGTTTTTAATCTCTTAAAGCTTATGGGATTTTAATTAAAAAAAACGCTTTAAGGAAAAATGAATGAAGTACAATTTTCCGACATTTTAGAAATAAAATATATAAATGAATTTTCTTGAATAAACTCAGATGTTCTCATGTAATCTTTTGTTACAAAATAATATTTTAAGTTAAAGTTCTTTTTTCAGATATTATTCAAAAATCTTAAAGTATTATATATTAGATTGATTTAATTCATAGTTATTTTATTTCTGTAGTTTTTCGAGCATTTAAATCAAGAACTTTTTGGAAAGTATACTCCTAGATCGCTTATGCTTAAAATTTAGACATTTCTTATCTAATACTAAAGATAAGAAAGGTATGTTATTCTAAGAACCAAATGTACATGTATATATATTACTGAAATAATTTTTTTAATGCCCGTCTACCCTTAGGCCTTTGCCCTATTTAGCTTTATATGGACGAAGTGAGGGCATATCATATAGTGGTGGCACCCAGTGGGTGTACCATATTCGCTCTGAAAGTGAAGTAATAAAGAAAGACAAACATAAAGAGAGAAAGAAACCCCCATGCCCAAACCAGGATTCGAACTCGGAACCTATTGTTTCGAAGTTAGGGACACTACCCTTTCTGCCACCGGTAAGTCTAGATTCAGACAAATAATTTAGTTTGTTAATGTTTAATTAAAATACGAATTTAGATGAAATATTAAATAGAAATTATTGTATTACTTAATTAATTGATTATTCGTATTACAATACACGGCTGATTAATTTAGGACAATAGGTTTTGTTAATTAACAAATAAATTTTTTATAAACTAACTCTTTTATGTAATCAAAGCAAAATATTTTATTAGGATTTAACTTTATTCGAATTTTTTTAATTGAAAAATATTACAGCTCTAAGTCTACTTTTTATATAAAATAAATTAATATTGAACATTCTTGTTTTAATATAAATTAAACAAAAATCTTGCTAAACTTCAATAAATATAGCTTAATGTATTTAATTAACGCAAAAAATTCAAAATGCATAATTTCAATGTTTTCTTTTAATGAGAAATTCAATTACTTGAGTCGTCATTTTCTTAACACTTTGGAAGCACACAATAATATGGTCTTCGGAATTGACACTAGTAATTAAATCTGAAACATAAGCATAAGAACCTGATTCCCTTTACTCCATTTATAAAATATTCTCCCTCTATTATATATATTATCTAATACAGGAATATAATTCTCATTAACGAAAATATTTAAATACTAACATACATTCGTTTTAACAAAGAGTAACCGTAATTACAATTAACGAAGTAAGGGAACAATTCACAAAGAAAATTAACAAAGTAATTAGAAACAATTTTAGCAAAGTAATCAGTGTAAGTAGTCATCAAAGTAAGAAGTGAGATTAAGAACAAAAATAAAATTAGAAATTCTTACTTAATCTTGTGAATTCGTTTTCATTTTTTAAGATGATTCTGTTTTAATTAGTTTGCTTAAGTACTTACAGACTAATTCTTTTCTTCCAGTAGCTTTTACGTTAATCTTAATTTCCTAAGATATAAATTAATCCTTTGTTTTATATTAATATATTATTTTGTGTTTTTATTGATATTTAATCAATTTATTTTGAGGAATTATTTCAAATTCAGTTCGTTAAAAATAATTTATTTATTATTGCAATATAAAAATTAGAAATTTAACTTTCATTTTATAATCGCTGAAAATTCTTTTTTCCTGTTGTCCGAGGGTGATTACATTTTTAGCTGGAAATAAATAACTTAAAAATAAATTGTGCCTTTACTATTGAATAAATAATTTAAAATTATTTAAGTTTCATTTCCTAATATAATATGCATATATCAATTAAACTTGAAATAGTAATTTTGATTAAAGATTTTGATATTTGTTTTCTATTTGAATGTTTATTAGCATCATTTTAACTATTTATTGATGTTAACTGTGTTGGCGTACTTCTCAACTGAAATTTTGAAAGATTCGAGAAACTTCAGTGTGATTCGGAATTTGAGAAAATTTAAGTCTCACTTTGTAAAAAAAATACTGATGAAAATGTCTTTCTTGTATTATACCAAATTAAAATATTTAGCACTGATAGATAATTTAAAATAATGAGAAGAATGCTGTTATTTATTCGAATATAAGGAACGAAAATTAAAGGTAAACATAAAGTTTTATATTTATGATATAATTCAGCAGTCATGAATTATATCATAAATGTAAAACTCTTTATGATTAGAATTTATTGATAAATTCTAATTACAATATGTCTCTATTTATTTATATGGTTGACATTCTTCATTTTCAAACAACAAATAGATTGAAAAAATAATTTTTTTCAGTGCCTTAATTGAATTCTTTTAACTCGAGCATTTTTCACGAAAATGAATGTTTGTTCTTCATAAAAAATTCTAATAATATCCATATCCGACGATTTATTTTTATAACAAGAGCAATTTAGATAATTCAGCCTCTGAAACATTAATGGGATAAAGTGAATATGAAAACTTGTTACTGTATTAATTCGTATAACAAGGAATAATTTCTTAATAACTCAAGTGTAATTAAATTTCATAAATTAAACTTATTTTCACAAATTTTCGAGTCGGGTGATTTCTGCAGTATCTTTTCATCATCCAAACGATAATTCGCATTCGAAGCGATTAATCGAAATTTATTTTTATAACTCAAAAGCATCGATATCTGATTATTTGACTTGATGATTGTTCTCTTCGCCAAACACTTCAGTACATCCACAATCCTCAGATAATTTAAACAATTCAATTCACTGCCCTTTAAGCTGATGCAACCATCTTAAGCAAACTCCATAAATTAATTACCTCTGAATGGGAGGAATAAATTTTGGTGTTCTCAAAACACATACTAATAAATAGTCGGTGATTTAATCTGGCGTTTCGTTATTTGCATTCGTTATCATGTGCCGATTCATTTAAGATGCAGACAAGTGATGAAATTCACTAGAGGGAAAACTTGTATTAGTTGGGAGAAATTAACTGTAACCATTCGTACATAGAGGGATTAGCTTCAGCAATTCTGTATTTAGAAGTGTAATGTTTCCTTATCTTATAATTTTCTAATAAACTTAATAGAAGATTGTTAAACTTTGAAATGTTGATTTCAAAGATAATTGAAGTTGAATTAGGAAAAGATTTTACTGTATTATTCTTCCATTTCCCTCTTTATTAGGAGAAAAACGTAATTTCATAATACCAAATGTTATTAAAAATATATGGTTTGAATTTTGAAAAATAATAAAATAGATACCTGAATAAAAAAGTAAAATCCAAAATTACTTAAGATGAAAGATTTTAAGAATTAAAAGTAACAAATTAGAAATATATCGCCGAAATTACCCTGAAAAGATAATTAGCGATTGTAATTATAGTACTAATTTACGTCAAAAACTGCTGTTATTTTCTTTTTTACTTAATATTTGATATATTAAAAGAGCTCATTTGACTGAGTAAATTTTAAAGACAATGCTGTTCTTTTATAATTTTAAATATTTTAGAAACTTCTTATATAATTGATGAGATTGTCATTAATTATGTTAAAACAAAGATCTTGTTACGGAAATTATTTCAGACTTTTTGTATTGCGAAGATTCCAAACTGTTTATTTTCAGTGCGCATTTTAAAAGATTTTTCGTAATATAATTAAACTCGAATGAGAGATGCAGCATTTTTTCTTTTATTATTTGATAACATAACTTAAATTCACAAAAAATTTAGCTATAATATTATTCTTATATTTGTTACAGGTATATTGGTTTCTCTAGTTAACTTTTCAGATTTTGGTGTCAAAAAATTCCGCACAAATGATTTTAATCGTCTTCAAAAGAGCTGCGCTCCTCTTTATTCTGCAGTAAGTGTAATATAATAACCAGAATATCATTCACATTAATAAAGTGATTGTGGTTCTATAGCACTTTATTCCCAAAGTACATGAACCTAATTTGCGAGAAACGGTAAGTAATAGGAAACAAATACCTTTTTTGTTGGTTAGTACAGTTAATTTTTTGATTAATGTACTACTCAAGTTAGTAAAGTACAACATCTTCTTTTTCTAGGCATTACAACCTATTAATGGTCAAGGCTTTCCCGATCAGTTGACGCCATATGGTTTTATTCAATATGGCGTAAACTAATCGGGAAAGCCTTGACCTTAATATAAGAAGTACTCCTTATACACATGACATTTATATCAGTGTCTTTGGTATTGAGCCATCTATTAGAGGTCTTTCCTACTTTTCTAATTCCTATAAGTTTGATAAATTTGAGTTTTATGTGTTAGATTTATATCTCCAATTCTGTATAAATGGTCCAGCAACCTAACTGTGCATTTTTTATGCCCTTGCGAAGCTAAGAGTATGCTTAAATGATATAACAATTTATAAAGTACAACATTCTTCTAACCTTCAATGTTATTAAAATCTTGAGAATTGTTGGATATAATATAATTGAAATCATCATTAGAATTAGACATAAGCATAATTGCAAAATGTACTGGATTCAGAGATATGTGTAAGGGAAATTCCCATCATTATAAACTTTTCCAGAAATCCTATTTTTTATAGTTCTATATTGTTTATAGTTCTATTCCTAAGAAATTACTTTTCGAATAAGTGAAAAAGACACCATTATCTTTTATCAATGATTATCAGAATATGAAAAATGCATACATTTTATTTTATAGAATAACGCATTCAGAATATGCATTTATTTATTTATAACATATAATAATATTTTATGTGTGCAGAATTAAATTTAAAGAAAATTCTTAAAATATTATAATTGTAACTTGTATCAAGATATAAAGATAAAAGGACAAACTAATACACTACTGGCCTCCAAAAAATGCAACACCCTGAAGGAAGCAGGCAAATAACATTAAATTTACAATATACATTAGTGGAGGTGAGATATGAAAATGATTAGAATTTCAGGGCTGATGCACATCACGCGCGCATGTGGCGCTACTTCAAAGTGTTAGTGAAGGCTTGGGGATTTCGACGACATCAAGTTCAGCAATTGTGTTTTTCTTGTGTTTTTTTTAAATAATAAATAAATAAGTAAATAAAAATATAAAAATATAATAAAAAGAGATTATTTATGCCTCGTAGAAAACAGCGATCATTTTTTCATCAAGTGTTCAAGTTCGACAGAGGAAGGATAGTGGCCTTCTGAGATTGTGGATTATCTTTCATGGAAATCGGTAATCGTGTTGGACGAAACCAAACAACTGTAATGCGGATAGATAATCGTTGGATGCAAGAGGGTGTGACCGACCGATCAGCGTACCACTTTACGTGATGACAGACAAATTGTGCGCATGGCAGTGATGGTTCGTTCGGTCACTTCACGATCCATATCATAGCTTATTCAGTTGGTAACGCATCATCCAGTGTCTGCGCGAACCATTCGACGCCGCTTACAACAGAGTGGTTTGTCCGCAAGATGTTTTTGCTTCCTTTACCCTTGACGCAGAACCACAGATGTCTCCGCCGCCAATTGTGCGATGAAAGAAGGATGTGGATGGCAGTATGGAATGAAATTGTTTTTACTGACGAGTCACGCTCTTCTCTCTGCAACACAACGATGGCCACATTCGAGTCAGGAGATATTATGGAGAGAGGATGATGAACAACTCCGTTATGTACCGCCATACTGGTCCGGCACCAGGTATTATGGTATTGGATATCATTCTCGCATTCCTCTAGTATGCATTGCCGGTATTTTAAACAGCCAGCGATACATCTCCGAGGTGTTGGAGTCAGTTGTCCTTTCTCACTTGCAGGGCTTTCCCGGAGCCATATTTTAACAGGATAATGCGCGATCACACATGGCACGACTTGTCTTAAAGGGTTCTTTGTGAATCACCAGATTGATTTGCTTCCCTGGCCGGCTCGCTTTTCGGATCTTTCGCTAATAGAAAACATGTAGTCCCTGGTTGCTCAACGATTGACCCAGATTTCATCCCTAGCTACTACACCAGATCAACTTTGGCATCGTGTGGAGGCTGCTTGGTCTGCTGTACCCCATGATCACATCGAAAGTCTCTTTGAATCAATGCCGAAGAGTGTGGCAGAGTAGACTCCAATAATGGTGTCTACTCTGGCTACTGATTTTGGTAGGAACTACACTTCACAGAAGCCCTTAAATTTAATCATTTGATACTGGGTCAATATGTTATCTAAAAAGTAAAATTTGTTGTATGTCATGTCTTTTTTGGTGTTACAACTGAAGTGGCCAGGAGCATATTTTTTATATTTTTAATCAGAGTATATTCAATGTTCAGTATCACTTATGTGTGTGTTACATGATATAGTATTAAATTATCGAACTTCATACAATCTATGACGAACTACAACGGACTGGTTAGGATACTCAATATGGAAAAATTATCTGTGAATTTGGTTGTGAGTTATATATAGTGTGTAAGGTGATATCTTCTCTATGGATTGAAACTTGTTTATCTTATTTTGAATGATTATTTTAAATACCTTATCTCATTGGTAATGAATATTTTTTGTAGTCATGAAAAAGTATATGTTAAAAGTTATTACTAGAAAAAAAATTAAATCGTTACATGTTCAGACGTAAACAGACTCGCATGACTAAATACATTATTACCATTATCAAATTCGATAACATCACGATATCTATTGTATATATTAATTTTTCTGTAATAAGACAATACTTCTCATAGAATATTGAAATCAAATTAAACAGCTGTTATCACATTTATTTTATGATCAGAGTCATAAAAATATGTGAAGTAAATGTGAAACATCGGAATATGTTTTGCTAGTTATTTTTCATCAAAGATGACACACAATGCCAAATAAAGACAAAACGCTTCCGTTTTTCGGTGCTCATTATTCAATTCAGATTTTACAATTCTTTGTGGTATGTTAATATATTTCAATTAAAAAAAATTCCATTGTGAAACCGGTATTACGAATCATTCTTCCTATATTTATTTCTTGTAGTATTTTAAAGATATCTGTCTAAAATTATTTTTTAAAATATTTACTTTCTGTGTGCCAAAAGGATAGAAAACTTGTTCGTAGAATCATAAATGTCATGACGTGTATTTTTTGTATTGTTATCTTAAATTGTATGCCAAACAGAGGTAATTTTTTTCTTTTAAAATGAATGATGAACCATCAAAAGCTTGGAGAAGATATTCATATTCAACACAAATTTTGATAGATCATTGTTTCTGATCAACCAGTGAATCTTAAATATATTTATATAAATTGAGTTTTTGTCGACATCTAAAAAATATTTATTACTTCTGTAACTTTATGTGCATCTAGGCATCCTCTGTATCCTTATATACACAAAAAAAGAAAAATAAGTTATACCGGAGAATAAAAAGAATAATCTACTAAATTTTATTATTATTATATTATCAAAAGAATGCAGAAGTAACTCATTCTAGCAATATTCTTTTTCGTTTTTTTTGCTTCCTCCATTTTGTAATAAACTATAAGAAGCTTTGCATTTTATAACATGCTTTCTGTGGACATAAAAATCTGGTTATTACTGTGTAGAACCAGTTTCAGTGCAATTTTTAAAACTTTTGTCCATTCAAAAATACTTTAAAAATTTGTTGAATATGTCTATATAAAAGATAGACTTCAAGATATAAATCAGTTTGTGCAATAGATATATCTAAATCTTCCATCTGCATCTTTTCCTTATTCATTTTTTGAACTGCTTTAGATCCAGAATTATCGTACTGGAGGATTAGGAGAAAATGATTGACAGATACTCTAACATTATCGTGGTAATTATCTGAACTATTGAATCAGATTACTTTGAATTAAAAGAATATGGAACATATAAATTCAAAAATATTCACCATTATTTATTTAATATACACACATGAATAAGGTAATTGATATTGATATTTTCTAATTGATATTTTTTATTCATTCTCATAAACGTGAATCGCTATATGTTATTCAAGTACAAGTGGAACTACTTTTTAAGTGACTTAAAATATTTTTAACAAAGTTACAATATTTTTTCATTTAATATTTACCCAAATTGCAAATCATCAGTTGCTATATTTCTATCTACCAATATACAACAATTTTTAAAAGATGTGAAAATCATACTTCGTTGACAAGATAGTCAATAAAAATGTAATAATGCTAATAAATGTGTTAGCACATTAAATTACGTTTCTCAACGTTAAATTTACAATTTCAAGCTAGAAAAATTATATATAAGCACGAAAATCTATCGATATATAGATGTAATTAAGCAATTCACAAAGAGATAAATTTGCAAATACTGTCCAAAAAGTCCAAAAAGCCTATAAGTCCAAAAAGTTTGTAATAATATTTCAGATTACATTTTTAATATACTATGCATCTTTTTCTACTATACATCATATACTGTACTCCAAAATTTAAAACCAGGATTAAGCTTCATGATTTTTATTTAAATCATGAAGCATAATCCTGATCTTGAATGAAATGTATGATCCTGATCAAATTAAATGCTTTATATTTGATCATTTTGCTTGTTGCCTCGTATCAAATCTCTCTCTCTCTGTCCTTTTTTTAAAAAAACGACTATTTGATGCAATTGATTTGGGTTAATCATTCTTAAAGATTATCCAGTTGCGAGTCAGATTTCAGCATTACAGAAATGTTATGAAAATATGTAAGCTTAAAAGCTTACATATCGTACAATTATGATAGAAGCTGAATATGCTATATATTATAAGAATAGAATAAAGGCAACAAACATTGAACTTTTATATATTGAATTTAAGATTCGAAAGTGTCTCATATTAAACTCGAAAGGCTCAACAAAATCTGTTAAAACTATCAGAAAGTAGCGGTAGGTTATTGAGCTACAAGCGATGATTCTAATGACCGACATTCCTCTAATCCTAAGTCAATCAACTAAAAGTTGATTTAGAGAGCTTCCAAATGGCAATCGATACAAAAAATCAGAAAAAAATAGTAAAAAGGCCATTTCTGATATATTTGAGTGAGGAATGTCATAATGTATATGGTAAGGAGAATTTTTTCCCCTTAATTCTGGGTAGTTCAGCAGATCAACATTATGTGGATATTAGATAGCCAGTTATGAAACTATTCTTTCAACTGCTATTCATAAAAACAAAATAAACTATGCAAGACCACGCATTAATCACCGTACACCGAAGTATCTTCTGGAACATATATTTTAGATAATTATTTATTACATACACCAATTCGCTTACCATTTAACGGTATGATAATTACTTAAGAGCGAAATGCTGACTACTGACCTTTATAATTTGCGCATCAAGTTCGGGTCCAGGCTAGTTTTTTTGAGATGATGATTTATTATTTTATTGATAGCATTCGAAATCATATACGCGTGTACGTATAATGTCTTTTTAAGATAGGTTTTGAAAGTTGGTACTGATGCAGTTTTTTGACGACATCATAAACAGTATGACACATTATTTCAAGGTCTACATTTCTCTGTTGAAGATGATCATATTCACTATTTAGAAATGTATTTATATTTAATTTGCGTTTTCAAAGTCGATATAGATTCCATATTCCTATTTATATTTCAAAATAAAAATATTTGTTTCTTTAATTTTAAAATTACGAGTCGTATAACAAATATAATTATCATTTTTTATATACTTCTTAAATTTCATTAATGTTCTGCTAATTAACTAAAATTTTAAAAACCAATATTATTAATTTTTGTATAGTGCTAAAAAAGATGGTTGGTCACGCATGAATTCTTAAATGAAAAATAATGAATTTATTCAGTACAATTTTGATAATAGAAATAATGTATATCATTTAGTAATTATAAATATCAATTTATAATAATATTTATAAATACATATATCATAAGAAAATCGAAAAGAAACTAGTTGTAATTAATTACAGAATTTATTTACTATTAAAAACAGAATTTTAAATATAAACATTTATAAGGATACAATATATAAGGAGATATATAAAGATTATTAAGCATGTTCTAATATTGTTACAATTTTCAATCTCTTTAATGAATTTCGTTGACTAGTGGTAACCGTTAAAGCGAAAAAAATTTTTACTAGGGCTTTCTGGTGATGTATTTTTTATTTGAAAAAAGAGTAAAATATTTTTTTAACACGACTGCAGGAAAATTTAAAATATAAAAGTAAAATCATCGATTCCATGTAAGATAATCTTCGCAAATATGGAAGAAAAATTGAAAAGGTGTAACCTAAAAAGTTTAATACTAACAACTCATACAAGTATATTTTAATATCGAATTAAATTGAATGTTTCAAAATGCTTTAACAGAAATCATCATAAAAATCAATTTTTATTTTCCTTCTGAAATTTTGTTCCTGAAGTGATTTTTATTTTTTAAGGTTTATGTGCTACAAAAATAGAAATTTTACTAAACTTATTTGATTTTAAAAATGTTATAATTACAGAAATTATAATTTTTTTATAAAATAATTTTAACAAATCCTAATTATTAAAGGTGTTTATTTAAGCTAAAGACTTAAAATTAATTGAGATATGCAAACATAAGATTTATAAAATAAAGTATTGGATGTAAAATTTACTAAAATGAAACTAATCAATTTTCATTGTTTATTTCATATTTTCATCTTCACCATTTACACCATTTTTCTATAAAAAAAATAATAAAAAATACAAAATTTATTGGAAAAAAGACTCCGCTACATATATGATGCTTTCTTTATTTTTTTAGCTCCTACATTTAAACACTTGATATATCTAATCACTATTTTTAGAATTTAAAAAAAAAAAAAAACAGTAAGCCAAGTAATTTCTGTTAAAAAGAAAGGAGAAATTACTGCAATATGTATCCGAACTATCTTATATTTTCATATCGAACTGATCCAGCAATTTTTGAGTTGCAGCCACAATGTGAGGGTGGGCAAAATTCACGAAGCCCACTTCTTATTCCTTCGCGAAGTCCTATTGTTCTCCATTCCTTCATATTCACATAATTTTTCACCTTCTGTTATGAATGTGACTCGCGGAAATTTCCTTGAAGTGTTATAAAATTTTCACTTCGCTGTAATAATTTGTGTTGGTCATCATGCTTTTTAGAATATAAAACGACTCTCTGACTTAATGAATTGGCGGGAAAAATTATGATATTATAAGTATTTAAATTTAGAAGGTAGAATAATAATGAAAATATTTCACGTATATACATTAGAGTTATTTTTTCTATTAAATATGGTTTTTCTTGTTTTAGGAACAAATAGTTATTGCTTTTTATAAAATTTTTATTTTCTTATTCTCGTAGTGAACTTATAAAACATAAAATTTACTCCTATTATAAAGAATTTTCTATTTGTGTATATTTTATGGACTGTATGTTATTCTATTATCTAATTTATTTTTTGGAGTCTGCTTAATGGAAGCATGTATGGTTACTAGTTTGCTTTCTTATATCTTAATTAGCATTCTTAGTATTAAGTCAAAATTCTCTGTCTCCACCGAATTCCAGTTACAATATCTGTGATAGAATTCTCACCAAATTTTCAAGCCAGTTGTGGAATATATGTCTGCAGAATTGTCACGTGAATCATTAGCATTCTAGCGTACAGTTCAACAATTGCTTCATTCGAATTCCATCTTAGGAATTGACGCCCCTAATAGTCTGGAATTCACTTTAAAATGTAAATATCCCTTCATTTAGGATTTTTGTATCAAAACCATAGAAAGAGCCTCAGCGACTGAATGCTTTGCGCCGTTCCTGATAAGATCAGCAACGTTATGCATTCACTTGCCTAGAGCAGTGATTAGTAGGGGAACTGTATTCTCCCACTCCCTGTGTTGGTAACATGTCCATGTTAATCTGTGACTTCCAAAGTCTTTCCGCTGTTGTAGCGTGATTATGGGAGTAAGGTACTAGCTAAGGTGGATCTCGTCACCTGACAGAAGTTCAACATTACGAGGCGCCTAGCGAATTTTCCAAACTAGTTAACCTTAAGGTAAAGTACGTGGTAGCAATGATAAACAATAAGGATTAGTGATAATACATTCCACACATTTTTATCTCCGGAAAAGTTTTTCTAGTTAGTACGCTGTATTAAGGGGTCCCAAGAATAAAAACACAAAAAATTACCAAGGGATACTCAAATGCAAATACAAAAATACAACATTTATTGCCTTTTGTTCAACAGTAGCTGGGTTTGAACCAAGCATTTCCCTAGACGAAGTGTGTGGTCTCACTACTTGGTCAAGTCAGTGTGTTGGTTTTCACCACTCCAGAACAGATAACTAAAGGCTGCTATGAAGTATTTCAAACAACCCATGCATTTTGCCGCCCAAATGGATTTTTCTTGGATAGTGAAGAGATATCACCAAAGCGACAACTTGAGAAACTTTCAAGCATCCATTTTCAAAGTGTGCATACGAAATGCGCTAGTGGAACATTTATTTCTGCTCAATGCCTTCGTTCGAAACCGGAACCTTCCACTACAAAGATCACGGTTTTAGCAACAGCCTATGGTGACCTCATGTGATAATATTAATATATTATCACATGAGGTCACCGTAGGCTGTTGCTAAAACAATGTGTATAAACAATAATGGAGCAGTTGTTGCTTATAAACAATAATAGAATAGTTTGGACTATCTAGATGACATCTCATGAAAAAGGATTGGTAATTGTAGAGAGTATTTCAAACTCGATAACAATTCAGGGTCTTTAAAATACGCTTGTACCATATTATGTATGTATATATGTATAAAAACCGTTGTAATACCAAAACTAAACCTATTTCTGGTCACAACTTTAAAGTAGCATGTGGAAAACTGATAATTAATGAATGTTATATGGATCTGTCATCAAGGTGGTCATTCTCGAGTTTGAGGTGCCTTACATTCATAAACGTGATGCCTTTTTATACCGTTAATAAAGCGTTATTTTTATAAGTAAACAACTATTAGGTTCAGTGTGCTATTCGAAGCATAAGGTCTATGATTCAATACCAGCCACTGCTGTACAATAGGAGATAGATGTTTCTCTTCTCTTCTACACGCACGTCTCTCGGAATGAGTGCTTTAGTATTTTTCGGATTTCCACCCTTCCAACACGGGAATATGACCCACTACTGAAAAGTCCTCCCAGAAAGCAATTCATGCGGTAGATGTTAAAATGGCCTATAATGGCCTTCTGTCCTTAAGCTATACACAACGCAGAAACTATATAATTAATTTATACGACAGAAAATTGATTTTTACTGAATTTTATTGATACGATCTTTTTACATTTAGACCAAGATACTTATAGATTACTTAATTTCTTAATTCTGCTGTTTAGCAAAACAAACTAATATATAATTATTATTTATAATATATATTTATTTATAAAAATTTTTTTTTACCTTCAAAATAACCTTACCTTTTCCATACCCTGGTTAAATTAGACAAGTATAATTATTTAGCTATTAATCTTTAAACTGTTTATTTTTCAAATTCCTTTAAAAAGATTTTATTTGTGAAATATTATGCACAAGTAAATACTTATTAATTTATCTTTTTTTAATGAATAGTATAATATTCAAATTTCTAATATAAACTTTATATTAAATATAATATGTTATATCCTTAATTGTTAAATTCAAGTATCTAAAAATTTCCTATTCATCAACTCAATATTGATACAATTTTATTTTATGAGTACTAAAAAATTATTCACTAGATAACTTATTTTTTTACATAATATGAATTCTGATTTTTACGCTGATTTGATACAGTAAAAATACAAATCAGCAAATTTTAAAAACATGATAAAATCAAGAAATCAAAAAAATTAAATAAAAGTCATATTCTAGAATGCCTGCCCAAAAGTAAAAATATACACACATATTTAATCTATTTAAAAGATGACGGTCATCGTGGTGTTATATGAGAATCAACAATGAAAGATGTTCAGGTACTACATAAATCAAACTCATACCCAGATTGGGACAAAATCTCGTCATATCATGAAATATGAGTTTGGATTTTGTGGAATATATAACTTTTCAACATTTCTCATAGCAGGGGAAACATAAAATACCATTATACAATATTATTCATGCGAGAGAGACTGTCCAAGATAGAAATTATTTTGCAATGGATGAGAAGTATTTTTATCTTTTTATACGGCATATTATTTTTTAGGTAGGATCTCGAGAGTTTTTTCACTTTCCCCACGAGAAATTTGAAATGTCACTTTTTCGAAAGGTATGAGATCATTTTCTAGTACAAAAAACTTCAATTTTGAAAATATTCTTCGTGTTACTTCAAAAAAGGAATACTTGAGGTACCTTGAGGTGGATGCAATAGATCTTATACAGGATCCATATATATATACATATACATATACATATATATATATATATATATATATATATATATATATATATATATATATATATATATATATATATATATATATATATATATATATATATTAATTAACTTTTTTAGCATATTTTTCATAAACTAAACTGTAATTTTTTTCTGTGTTCAATATTTGAGTAAATTTAAAAAATTTCAAGGAAATTTTATCTTGTTCATATTCTGGTGAAATTGAACAAATATAAATGCTTAAAATTTGCAATTATTTAAGTTTTTTCTAAGAAACTTTTATTGGTTGGGGATGATGTAAAATATAATTGTTGATTATAAGCATTATATTAATATAATTTAATAGAAAATAAATAAATATTGAGCTATTTTTTGCATTTGGCGTGGTGGAAAATTTGATAAACAAGATTTCACAAAATATATTGAAATTCTCTTTTAAATATATTTCAAATACATGAAACATATTTTCAAACACAGGCTTGAATGATTACTTAATTTATTGTGTAGCTCTATTCTAATTTAAATACAGATATTGGCGTGACTGGTTATTTATAGTGGCAGACAAAGATACTATTATTAGTTATTTTTCAGAAATGATTTGATCACTGAAATGAACGATTCTTTTTTCGAGTCCTTTGTCCAGAAATTTCTCGTCTCATCTTTGTGAAATTCAGTGATTGAAATTTTATTTTCAAAATGCAATAAACAAGCGAAGTTAATTTTAACAAATTTTCATTAATGTCTGCAATTAAATTTTTTAAAGTAAAGATTTAAAAACAAGTTTAAACTAGTTATAAATATAAAAAAACACCCAAGAATTGAAATTAATCATGCAGTCTAGATTAATTTTCCTATCTAATTATCGATCATATAAAAATATTTATAAAAAAGTAACATTTTAAGATCATTTTAAATAAAAATGTTTACCATTTTGTCTTACAAATATGCAATGCTTTAGGAAACAAATGTCACTCATGCACTTATGTAATATATCCTTTTTTTTTACTGTCAAATTGTATAAAAAAGTAATAAACTCATTTAATTTGATTTCTCTTTGTTCAATAGATTTTATTTATATAAAAATGTTATGCAATAAAAACAACTGTAAATTTGTTGTTAATTTTGAAAAATTAAAAATAAGGTTATTATTTTAAAGAGGCCAAAAATAAGGCTTGTGATTAAGAAGGGTATGATTTTAGTTTCATCTCTCTTAATGGTCACAACGTTTATTATCAGTAGCTTCAATCAAGATTTCAAATTCAAGGTGATCTATTGCGGTAACTTAAATTTATTTAAGATAATAGATTAAAGTTATGCTGGAAAATGTAGCTGTTAATTGATAATATAGCTGTCACAGTAAGCCAGCTTTGGCCGCCAGTGAATGACTTAGACGAGAATGAAATGGCACAGTCTATAACATCAAAACATTATAGGCACAGTCTCGCCAATTAGCGAAAACATTTTCGCCAAGCGTAGTAAACGTAGGTATTGTTATTTGTTTAGCAACTCAAAATGGGCATCAACCGACTCTGAAAAAAATGACGACCAAATAATAGAAATCGGGGTTTTTCCCGATTTCTTTAAATTACATTACATGGTTATTACATTTGGCGACTTTCTGGGCTTGGCGAGCTGTTACCGTAACATTCATTTTTGTCGAAAAATTGATGATAGCAAGATTATTGAGAACAAGAATCTGAAAATGAATAAATTAACTATTTAATTTTGTTCGAATATTAACCGACGGAGAAGTATAAGAATCACAAGTTGACCTACTAAAGAGAGTTCCTACTATTCTACAACTATTTTTTTTATTTTTTATATAATTAATTTAATTTTATTGTTAACTAGGAAGCCATAACTTCTTGTGAGAAACGTATACATAGCTTCCGTAAGGAAATAGAGATTTAAAAAACGATATTTACTATTTATTTAGATTTATTCAAACTTATATTTGGTACCATGAAAGAAATTTCAGAAACAAGTAAAAACAAACCGAATGATGTGTTGGATGCTTGAAAATTCCCAGGAGATAAACCGAAGTTAGGAAGTATTGATATCGAAACGCTTTTTCCCCTCTTTTCTATGCGTTTCCTATCACTAGCGTATTGGGAAAAGTGAAAGAAAGACTTTTATTTCATTTGACTCTGTTTTAAGACAAGAAAAAACAAAAGCCCGCCCGCGGCATACTTAATGTCAAAATTACTAGTAGTCACTAACAAAAACTCCATGGCAACAGCTTCAAAGGTGCTGAAATTTCTTTCTAGAAAGACAGTATTTCTCATAAGGTATTGAAATAAGACAGTGAAATGTATGAGAGCTAATAAAACATTTGTTTTATACATTTTTAAAAAAGTTAATTTGCACAATGCAAAGTTAGAATTAAAGTTTTCTCTTCTACATTGACTGTATATATTTTAAAATTTAAAAACTCCATAAAATTTGTTAATATAATTCGATTATAAAATCCTATAGTAGAATACAATATATATATATATATATATATATATATATATATATATATATATATCATTCTTATTGTATTCATTTTCTATAGTGTCTGATAGCTGTTTACCTAAAGTCATTGTTGAAAATTTTATTTTCAGCCCCTAAAAATGATGGAAGATTTGTTTGTAGAGACGTAAATGTCACGACGCATATTTCTTATGCTGTTATATATTTTACACGAAATGAACTTGCTCTTCCTTTTGACATGACTGATGATGCTTCAGAAACTGGAAGATGCTCCCAATATTATTCATAAATTTCATTGTTTCATTTCAAGCGATGAATCTTAAATGTGTTTTCCTTCATCAAACACATTTCACATTTACGGAATGTTAAATATTGAATGCTCTAATGTGTGAAATATTTGATGAAAAAAACCCTTTTTTTTACTACTTAATTCAAAAACTAAATCACATTCCTCTCCAATGTATATACAAAATGACACTTAAATCATAAAAATCAACAAAAAAAGGAAGTAAAAATGTCATATAAAATTACTACAGCATACTTTTAGTTTTTTTCTCATGCCATTTTAAAATGATATACATCTTTCATAGACTTGAGTGCTTGATATAATAAATAACTGAAATAAATCCGCAATAGAAACTACCAAGCAAATTTCATATTAATATATAATTGATATTTCTTTTAAGCTAGAAAACTACTCTGAAAATATTTTACATAGTTTTTTATGAAATAAAACTGTTTAAATGTATGATAGTGATTTATCTGTCACAATGAATAAATTATTTTTACCATTTTGGAAGAGGTATTTTTAAACTATCAAGCTTTGTGGTCTGGATTTTGGTCGTTAGTGAGGAAGGAAACGGGTTCTACCCATCTTGAGGCTTGTTTATTAGCGAGTTCCATAGGGTCCGATGTATTTCAACTGGTATTATGTTGAAAAGAGAGAACATGCTTAAATATCAATATCGATTTTAGTTCATAATTTAAAACTACGGAAAATGATTGACTATATTTAAACGTTTTGTGGTCTGCAGAAATTGACAATCTGAAATATATCACAATAAGTTTAGTTTTGTTTTTTGTAAAATAGTATACAATTCTATTTAATTTGCTAGAGTAAAAATTGCTAGTAAAAATATTTGTGCATTTCATTCGAACTATTAAATTTTCATTTTGAACTGCAAGGCATCGTGCGTTATCATTTAGAAGCATAAAATTGTAATCGTCATAAAAATTGAGATAATAACAATAGATACTTGTACACCAGAAACATTTTTTTTGCAAAAAAAGCACTTATTTTCTCAAGCTAACAATTTAAAGTAGCAATTCATTTATTGGACTATTATGAACCATTTATTAAATACGCATGTAAAAAAAAAAAATAAATAAAAAAAAAAAATAAAACAGAAATAGTTGGCTTTTTCAGAAATCCTTAAATAGATTTTCTATCTTTGTCAAATGAATTGATTTCATTTCATAGCCATACATTGTCAATTAGTGTAAAGTGAAATCGGCTTTACTGTTTCAACTTCTTATTCTTAATTCTTTACACTTGATGTGATAGTATGGTAAGAGTACCAAACAGATGTTCAATATTCTATGAAATAAAAAGTATATTAATTTAAAAGTTCTAAAAGTTTTCATATATTAATTTATACATAAAGAAATATTTTATCAAATTACAAAAGCACATAAGAACAAAATACTTCAAAAAAAATATTCCTTAGCATGTTCTTACCTTATTAGTTGGAAAATATATACAAAGAAATGATCGATCGTATAAACAGTAATTACAAGCCCGAAGCTTTTGTAAATACAGTAATCTTCATTTTATTACTTTTGCAAATGATCTTCTAGGCTTAGTAAGCAAAACACATATGTCTACATAAGGCTTTCTATTTCTGCTTGCTTAGATCATTTTGATTTCAAACAAGCTTTTATGCAATAAAATAAAAATCGCAAGGAAAAAAGCACATTATTTTATTTTAAGGGGAGCTATTTTGTAAAACCATAAATATATCTTAATTTTAAATTAAATTCTTTTAAAATAGGAAAGTTTAGTTAATTTATTGTTATACATATCCAGCTACTTATTTCCACCGATTGAGGTTGCTGAATTTTGCAAGTCAACTAACAATTTTTGAGCTACGGTTAAGCGTTCAAGTCAAAATTTATACAGCACCTTCCTCATAAGGAGACTTCATGGAACGAATATTAGATCACATGAAATATTAATACCCACGATCCTCTATAAATCATGATCATCGGCTCTTGACACTTAATACATAACCCTTTTTTAACTCACTAATATCTGATCACAAGAACGATGCTTTTTTTCTCGCAATTACCGTGTTCTAAGATGGTAGTAAAAGTTTAGAATATTACCTGTGAATATTTTATACATTTAAGTTTGTTTAATTTTTTACTAAATTCAAAAAGTAATAATTTTACAATTAAAGTTATCTCGAAGAGGGTTTACGCTCAAACTGAAGTTGAAAAAGCCTCCAAGAGCTATTAGAAATGTCTCAACATGATGTCGCATGGAGTCAATTAATGTTTGAAGGTATCCTAGAGACAATTCACATCTTGAATCCTATAGGATATTTATCTATGGGACTACGAAGTGATGGAGATTTTTTTTAAATGCCCGTTGTAATGTAGTCCAGATATCATCAATAATATTCATATATAATATAGCGATTTACGTGTCCGATGGAAGTGTTTCTAATCACGAGAGTGATCTTAGAGCCTTGGATGCCATTCTCGAGGTATCATTATATTTCAGGAACCGTCCAAGCTTGTTGGAACATACATTGCATACAAATTAGTGTAAGTTATCAAAGAAAAAGCTTAATTATCTGTCAG
The DNA here is from genome assembly GCA_030067965.1 of Latrodectus elegans. Classification (NCBI taxonomy): domain Eukaryota; kingdom Metazoa; phylum Arthropoda; class Arachnida; order Araneae; family Theridiidae; genus Latrodectus; species Latrodectus elegans. The sequence goes on from CM057820.1 coordinate 54,990,321, forward strand.
ATACATTTCTGGACATCTTCCGCGGCAATGGAACACACCATCATAAAATTTTTTCAATAAGAAAATTTTCAAGCCACACCAGTTTAGAAATTTTGCTGTCTATAGAAATAGAGCCTATAGATTCCTGGGGTTTTCTCTGTGTTCTAATGCATCCATTAGCCGAATAATAGATGCATTAGAATGCAGAATTTGTTATAAATTCAATAAGAATCGAATCAAGAATTTGTTATAAAGTGTAGCGTGCTAGAATTACCAATTGCCGATTCGCAATGTTGGAATACCATGTGAGACTTATAATTTTGTACCGTACAGTCAATAACAATACATATGTCAACAACAATCCAAAAATCTACAAATAATATTTGTTCCCTTATTTGTTCTAACAGTCACACATCAACAGTGGAATTTTATCTCAAAATCATTTTTTCAATACTTAATTTTTTAAACAACAATTTGTTATCGGTATGTATTACTTTAGACAAGATGATTAAAATTTTTTAAATTTTATATACATAAAGAAAATTATATTTATATTTCTCTCTTGTAAAGGTTCAATAGCAATTAAGGCACGGGTGCCGTATAATCCATGATGCCAAATTCTGAGATTGGCACTTTTTTTGCAGATATTCTTATGTATCTGGCAACCTTGTTTTTGTTACGTCATACATATAGAGACCTATATGATTTATGCAGAAAATTCTACTTTGGTAACACTAATATTTACGTCATCGCGCACGTCACGATACGTCATCTTGGTGATGCTTCTTCATCGCCAAAAAAATTCAGAATTTGGAGTCATAGATTATAAGACACCTATGCCGCAACTAATCTTATTTGTCGCATATCATCAAATGTTTTTTTTTTCCAAAACATTTTTATGCAGTAAAATTAGTAATACTATAGTCTAAAAAATCTAAAGAATATTTTTCCGAATAGTTCTGATTGATTTACATCTACATTATGAAATCATTCTCCAGAATGTCTAAAATATTTAAGAAATTTTTATTTGATTTGTGTTTTGCGAATCTTTTTTTAAGATGTAAAATTATATCATCCAGAAATTGATTAATTTTAAAAATAAATAAATGATTCCTTTTGTATATTAGAATGAAGGTATTGATTTCTTACTTGTCGTAGAACAATTTTATTGTTCTTTTTTATTTTTGCTTTAAAACTGATTCCTGTTTTAATAAATAGAATAGAAAATCCTCTCTGATAGACTTCGAATCATTTTAAATTCTCTTACAGTATCGTCACACAACTGAATGTGTGTGTGTGAACAGAAGTGACAGGATCATCAATTTTAGACTGTAATAATCCTTGATAAAATCAACACCTTAGAAAATAATCTTTTTAATAAAGTTATTACAAATTTGCAACTTCCTAATGAATTTAGGAAAATATAGGCTTCAGCAGATGTATTCTTGTTAGGCCAATTTTTAGTTATTCACTAGTATGAATTGCTAATCTACAGAACACTGTTTCTTTTAAGAGTATTCATGGACAAATTCCATTTTTAACACCTCCGAAACAATGAAAAATCTTTTTAATTTGGCGTACATCAGAAGCAGATAAATTTTAATAATCAGAAATAGAATGTTCACTTAGTACTGATGAGAACTCTTATATTGTATATCATGTGTCAAATGGTTCAGGATCGTCTTCATTTTGCACACAGCAGACGACTACAACCTTAAACTTTTTTTTTTTTGAGTAAGCTTTCCAGCTGCGGCGTTTAAATGCTTCAGACATTTAGGGCTCACAGTGGGCTAATGGTAGGACATTGCTCTTAGGGGCAAAGGATATCAGGCTCGAATTCATCAACTTTAGAAAAACAGGATGTGGATATTGCGTTTCTGCCTTCTGCACACATGTCATTCAGGGTGGGTGCAGGAGAACTTATTTTTTTTTCCTCATGTGACACGTGAATACAGATCCTTTATCAATGAAAAGTCCACACTCAGGGTGAATGTTAAAATGCCTCACAATGGTCTTATACTGTCTGACGCAGTGTCTAAATGCTTCAGATATTGCACCTTGACCATTATGTTTTCGGAATTTTCGAAAAAGTATATTTCTTCCACAGTAGTTATTGTTTTTTATACTAAAACTATTTTTTTCCTAATTTCTTTTGTTTGTTGAACGCAGACATTATATCGGTGAGTGCAGTTGCAAATGGTTTTACGCTTTTGTGAAAAGCTACTTAAATTCTCCGCAGTTAACAAAGAATGCGAGTGATATTTTGTTCCTGACGTTTAAGAAGTTCTTTTTTTCAATATGTGCAAGAAAATAAGAAGGATTAACTATTTGTTTCATTAGTTGTCCTTAAGTTGTCAAATATTCACTTACAAAAGTTATACATTATTCATAAATGCTTTGTTATAATTTAGAATAAGTGTTCTATATGCATTTTAACTTAAATTAAATCCAAATTTACATTTATTCTTACATTGCTAAATGAAGAATTGGTAAGCACATGTGTTGCTCTGATGGCATTCAAAATTTTAAAGAATGTCAGTTTCTTCTTCATTCATTAGTTTTAATATTTTTCCTCTCTATCAATTAACTATAATCGACAAAAAATTAATTTGTCATGTTTTTAAATTGCATGGCTGTTTTTATAACAACTGACAGTTTTTGAACTACATTCTTTAAGCTACATTTATAATTCAGGTGTACAATTTTCTTCTTTGATCTATTTGAAATACATTTTTTGTGTTAATTGAAAAATTGGAATTTCTTCCATCAGAATTAAAAATTTAATAGAGATTGTTAGTTTTTCTCATACTCATTATCAAATAATAAAATCATAATTTTTTTTATCAAATTTGTTGTCATGACATTAGCATAAAATCACAATACCGAGACTTAAGGTCTGTTGACATTTCAGCTCTATTCCAGCTTAAACTGGATTTTACGAAGGTTTGTTTCAGATACTCATAAGTAATCACGTTAAAGAAATGAATGACTAATGTAATTATTTTTTTAAAAAAAGTTGGGCACAGGTTTAGGAACACCTTTTTATAGAGATGCATCATCTTCCCTTTTCAATATTGATATAGAGGCGTTTTTTAAACCGCAGACTATATATTTCACTAAGATTATTTAGACCAGACCATATTTTTCGAAGGATTAATTTAGTTCGGATGATTTTTTCTTTATATGAAAAAGTAGTTTAATCTATAGGTAGAAAAAACTATTTTTTAAAAGTATATAATATCTATAATGTTATAATAAAGGAAGCATCTTGTGAAATAATAAATTTGAAATAATTCAAATAATCTTGACAGAAGAGAACAGCATGTGTTCTTTTGTGCAATATATTGCATCATAGACATTAATAATCGTGAATTTTATTTTTGTATCGAGACAGGATTTTGCTGTGTTTATAAAGTATGATGAAGCCAAGATTAAGCTTATAACTAATTAATTGCATACTAACAATTTTTACTATGAATGTACTTATTTGTGTTTGAATATCTAATATTTTTATACACAAAATTACTTTCATAAAATATTTTTTCATTATCAGTTCTCTATTTATAAGAGATCGATAGTATTTATTTGAGGTTTAAAAGTAACACAATAAACAATGGTATTCAATTAAAAAATTAATTTCTGAAAAAAGGCCTAATTTTTTTTATTCTTTTGGTAACTTATAATATATTTTGTATGATTTGAATGAAACAACTTAATTTTCTTTCTGGATAATATTTTTATTACAAGATAAGTATTTGAGTAGAAAATATTGATTATTTTACTATCTTGCATAATAATTATCATCAATTGTAGCTACTATACTATAAAACTTATTGTAACAAAATATTCTTTTTATATATTTTATAGAATATCTTTTTTTTTTATTAAATAGTGCACAAAATGAGAGAGAGAGAGAGAAGCCTTCAAGTTCCATCTTATTCATTCAAGAAAAGATTGAAAACCATCATATAATTTTTCTTTAGAAATTATCAACTTCGAAAAGTAAATTAAATTTAATTATGATAAAGAAATACTAGATATTTTATTAATATTAGAAGTACTGATAAAACTAAAAAGTGGTTATTTTTTCGTTAATAATTGTTTGCTAAGTTATTTCTACTTTTGAATTTTATTTCAAACTATTATTTTTGAAATAATTAAGAATTAAATTACTAAATTTTATTTCTCACATGATATACAGTGTGTCTCAAAAATTTAAAACTCAAATGAAGAATGGATAGTCTAATAAACAGTACTAAGTATTGAACTGGACAATAGTATATCATTTTTAACTAATGAATTGAAAATAAGATTGCATTAAATTAATAAAATAAATCGTGTATCAGCAACATTGCTAGGAATTCAATTGAAAAACTCATACAATTCTCCAATTATACAGTGTTTCAAAAGTAGGTGAGTATGATTATATTATAGCATTTACCTGCCTTGTTATTCAACTACTGAACTATCCAGCTTTTAGTTAAGATTAAATAAATGTATTTCCTTTATGTTGTTTAAATTGTACAGTATTTCTATAGACAAAAATAAAACCAAGGGTTTTAGAGAACATATCAGATCTTCATCAGAATTATATTGCATTTTTATAATCTAAGCACTAAAAAATGACTTGGTTTTGATGACAAGATCTTATCAAACTGCCTTTTCCCGCAATCTGAGTGAGCACACGAGAGGGAATCACTTTTCAGCAGGGGAAAAGGACATTTCCAAGCTGTCCTTGGTGTTCCGTCAATATGGCCTTCCCTGGACATATCTTAACCTGCCTAAATTTTTAAAAAAGACAATGTCCTTAGGGACCTATCACATTTTTTAGACATTTTAGATATTTTTGGTTTTATAAGGGTTGTCTAGTTTAGCTAGACAACCTGAGATAAGTAACAACAACTTAAAAATGACAAATATTCCCAATAGATTAACAAATATCTTAAAATGAATGAATGTCTCGACAAAAGAAAAGCATTATGTATGAAGTCCCTACATTTTACTATGCGATATGTGGTTAACAGCATGATCCTGTTGAAAGGAAAGGCAAGATTGTGGATCTAAAGAAAGCAAATATTGCTGTAATGTATCCGTATGTACAGTTCAGTTTTATTTCTTAAAGTGAACTTAAATACATTCGTTTATTAGAAGAAATGTCTTCCGAATTTCTCTTGGAATTCTGCTAATCAATATAATACCATGTGGTTTTCTAGATTTTCCTTAAACTAGAAAAAAAGCCGACTTACCTGAGTTTTATATTTTAGCTAAGCAGTTCCATGTTCACATGAAAGTTACAGTAGGATTAATGAAATTGAATTTAATCAAGATCAACGTGGACGGCTCACTGTGACTTAGTGATAGAAGGGCGCTCTTTAGTGCATAAGGTCCCGGATTCGATCCCAACCACTGTTGAACAATGGGAGATGGATGTTCTGTTTTCTTCCTTTTGCATGCATGCCTGTCGGGATGGGAGTTCAGGGGGTTTCCACCCTTAGGATAAATGAATACGACTCACTATCTGTGAAGAGTCCCGAGAAGTCCTGATAAAATCCTTACAATGACCTTCGGCTTTTAAGATATCCACCACGTGGTGTCATAAACAACGTAGTCTGGTGGTAAAAGTATGTTTTTCGGAGTATTAAATGTTAAGTACGATATTTGTCAGAGCAAAACAAGTGAGATAGACACTACGTTTCTGTATGCACTTCTGTTTTGGTACTTGTTTGGGAGATCACATAGTTTCTTCATTTGCTATAAGTGGATATAGCTCACTGTCTAAAGAAAATATTCTTGGAAACGCGATGAATATTTAAATGCCTTTCAACAGTTTTCAGCTGTTAGGATACTCAGTATACGGTGACAAAATTATCAATATAGGAAGTATTTATGTCGTTTTCAGAAGAAATTTCTAAAATATATTTTAGAAATTTCAACAGCACTCAATTCATTCAATTCTATCTTAAAAGTCTGTGTGATTCATTTCTCCATGAATTCGTAGCCCCCAGCTTTTAGCATAGGAAAAGGAAATTGAATATTTGCTTTCAAGGTATTTTCGGATTTTCGATTAATTTCGATCGATTACACCAGAATTTCCGAAAACTTGTATTATGCGTTTATATTTTGAGACAAACGTATGATTAGAAATAAAAACTAACATTTTATCAAATATATTTCAAAGGATTTTCATTGCTTTCAATTTGAGTTTATATTTTGAAATTATCCATCTTTATTTGCATATTTATATGCAAATAAACAAGGGAATTTATGAGCATGTATGTAAAATTTTGTGAAGAGACACGTTAGAACTCTTTTCTGTGAATAACTTGTAGTCTTTCTTTATTCATGTCGAAAATATATTTTGAACAAACTTAATAGAAAATAAAAATTAATAACTTATGCACTATTTTTTTATAAATTATTTTAACACTTATTATGTTTCCAATTTTAGTTTTGGGTTTCTCAAATAAAATATTCAAAATTCCATGTTTAAAGTATTTTTTATTTTCATTAATAAGCAAAGGAAAATATAATTCTATCTATCAGTAAATAATTATGATTTACCTTAAAACGCAACTATGTATTATAACTTTATTTTGTTGCATGACAAACTGTGCACGATAAAAACTTGCTAAAAATTGATCTGCCCTTAAAATTTTTTGAAAACTTAAATAGATTTAAATCAAGTATTAAAATGATGTAGAAATCTTTAGACTAATTTACTTGTTGATTGTAGGAATTATTAGGATATTTTTTTTTCTTAAATATAATGTTTTTGTGATATATCTGAAAATGAGAAATTTAAGCATTTAAATGATAAAAAGTCTAATCAATATAAAGAGTGTGTGACTATTTAACTCTCATATTAAACTTCTTGTTACATTATTTTATATTCATTGTATAATTTATAGAAATTTACAAAGTTTTCTGAATTTTAAAACTCTAGTATTTAACAGATAGTCAACATTCTACTTTTTCATCTCAAAAATTAGTTAAAATTCTTGCCGAAACGTCGAGAAAATATTTTCTTCATATATCTCCCGCTTATCATGACATTTAAAATATGTCTAATCTATTTATTTCTATCTATTTATGTATTTTTCTCATATTTTCTGGAAAATATTATTGATAATTTTCTCTCAATCGAAGGAATTGCAAATAGATTACCCATTTAAATTAGAAAAGACCACCACACATCATCAATTAAACTGATTACATTGTAATAGTTAAACAACTATGTGAATTATATATCAGGAGAGAAACAATCCATATCTCATAATTGTTGATTTTCAATAAAATGTGAATATTTTTATAACAATTATAGTCTTTTATTTTTACATATTTATGAAATAATATTTTTTTTTTAGTTTACATTGATTGAATTTTTTCTTAATCTTCAAATGTAATAGAATTTTATTAATAATGCTCTACACTCTATTAATTACTAGAAATATGTTCTAAATAAAGGCTTTCGATTTTCTGTCGAATGTTCGCAAATCGAATAGCCCCTGATTTTATTGGTAGAAGTAATAAGCTCTTGATATTAACGTCACATTGTGAATGGTTTGTAACTCAATACAGTTTTAAAGCTTTTTGTAACATTTACAGAATGTTTCCTGTTTCAATATTTTTATTGTTGTATGCATGAAAGTACGTAGTATGCATGTACATAAATGACAGGACAAATTTTTGCCCACAGTTTGATATGGAACACAGCGAATAAAGGTAGATGGGGTTTTTTGTGCCCCGAACTTCTATTAGGGTATAGATGTTGAGAATTATCTGGGAATTTTCTTTGCGATACTTGAGCATGGTCTTTCATCAATAAAAAAGTCTTTTATAAAGGCAAATTAAAATATAATTAAAAAAATTAAAATTGTTTCCACCGCTAAGTTCTCCTTAGAGTAATGTGTAAATGATGAATAATCAGGAAAACTTTATATCTACATGAGAAACAACCTACAAAGATATAAAAGTTTTAAAGTGAATACAACATTTAAATAAAATGTCTCAAGCTTGGGAAAACGAGTTTTAAATCTCTGAATCAGTTGAATTTTGTTGAATGTATAATTGTTTCACTGAAGTTTATAAAATTTAATGATTTTATATCCTATATTTTAATCTGTCGCCTAGTAAATGTACCAATTTATGGATAACATCGTTGCTACCTGGAAATAAAATAATATGTTCTAAAAAGATGGACATAAAATAATGATAGCAATACATAATTTGTAATTAATTATACAAAACTTTTTAAAACATAGAACTATAATCCTTTTAAGGAAAGAAAATTAATCACTATGTTTGAAAATGCAAACAAAATTCATTATAAAAGTTACTGCAAAATGACTTTAGGAATTCTTGTATACCATCTAATTTTTCTGAACACTCTCCTGAAACAACTGCTCTATTTTTAAGATTTCAGCTTTAAATATCAAATATGACTAAAACAGTTCCCTTGTTATACTTTGAAAATATTGTATTGATGATGAAAATATCATATTCCTGATGATTTGTTATATTTCACGAATAAATTTTTGGTTAAATAACAAACATATTTTTTATTCAAAAATATTTTAACATGTTGTCTCTCAACCAAAAATTTATCATACATTTAATCATCCATTAAAAAATTACTTTTATTATAATAATATAATTTCAAAATATAAGAGATGTTGACACTTTTAATAAACAAAAATACATGGGAGAAGTTCATTATGATATACGGTGATTTTACTTTGAATTTATTTTATTAATTCTTCACTAGATTTCTGTCACAAAATATTACTTTTTTTCAGTATATATATATATATATATATATATATATATATATATATATATATATATATATATATAAATTAACTAATCATGATAGAATTGCTTCAGACATTCGTTAAACATAGATTGACATAAGAAAACCTACTAAATCTAGAAAGATTTATATTTAATCAATGGTTAATCTAAATTGATGATTTTGATTTAATTTAAATTGATTTATGGTTAATCTAAATTGATATTGAAATAAAGAAAATCTTTCAAACCAATAGAAAGTTATTTCAGATATCTAATTAATATGATTAATGTAAAATGTCAAATTGATTGGACACGGGTCTTTTTCTTTTGGATATTCGCCTAGAAGGACGAAAGAAAGTCTAACTATCGAAAAATTTCTAAATATTTTGGATTTCCATCTACATTTGACTTTTTTTATCCTAAATATAAGTTCTAGAATTAAAGAATAGTTAAATACCGTAATAGTGAAGATGAAAATAGGATTTTTTATGACAAGAACACTAATTTTAATAGTTTTATACATGTAAGTTTATACTACAAATATTTTAAACTTAACTCTCTGCATTTTTTGTAAATATTTGGTGATGTTTTTTGAAATTCGAGATCATCAAGATTTGATTAGGGAAACTTTGCTGCAATTTAGTTGAATTTGGAGGCATTTGAGACCTTCAAAATACTTAAAACATATACTAGAGATGTAAATTACTTTACATATAGTTGCTTGAACTATAAATAATGCCTTATTACGAAAACTTAATTTCAAAAACTTCTACTGAAACAATTAGATGTAGAATTTGTTTTTAAATTATATCTTAAAAAGAAATTTATGCCACTATTACACTGCTGGACAATTGCTAAGGACGAATCACAAATTGCAATTTAGCATAACATAAGCGAGACATGAGGCCTAATAGGATAAAATATAGTTGCCACACTGTTCATACATTAGAATAAATAATATTTATTGTTCTGGAAAGTACAAAAGCTGTGAAATATCTAAAAAAAAAAATGTTCATTTGATGCTTCATACGGAAAAATGGAACAATGCATCTAAAAGTCAGAAGGCACCTTGAAGAAAGGTATCAGTACGGGATATGTCCATTGTGGAGTGTGATGCAACAGTCCACACGTCGTATCGTACTTTGTACAACAATATCCAGCATGTGATGAGGCAGTTTATCCTATTCCTCTGTGAGTGCACGGATGAGGGTGTTCTTGTTTGTCGGAGGATAGCTTCGACCAGCAACTTGCCTTCCGAAAGCATCCCACACATTTTCAATGGGGCTTAAATCTGGAGAACGTGATGGTCATACGAGGCGTTGAATACCCTCGCTGTCTAGACAATCCTGAACAGCGAGTGTTTGATGACATGTTACGTTTTTGGCCATAAAAACAAATTTATTACCGACAGCACCATGGGAAAGACGAACATGAGGAAGTAGAACTTCATTAATGTATCGTTGGCACGTCATAGTCATATTCGCAACCACATGTAGGGGCGTGCGGCCATTGATCATGATGCCGGCCCACACCATGGCACTGCATGTCAGATATCGGTCCTTTTAATGGATATTTTCTGGACGATATATAGTACCACTCTCGCGCCAGCTCAGTTGGCGTCTACAATCCGATGACAGACTGAACCTACTCTCATCTGAGAATAATACGCATGCCCAGTCCGGTTCAGTCCAATTGCGATGCTCACGACACCATTGCAAACGGATAGTACGGTGCTGTCTGGTCAATGGGACACACACAACAGGTCTGCGGGCGTATAGTCCTCCTCCCCTCAAACGTCTGGCAACAGTTTTTCGGGAAATCTGCTTTCCTGAGGCAGCAAGAAACTGATTTACCACCTGTTGAGCTGTGGTGCGCCTGTTCCTTTTTGCTGATAGGATAATATATCGGTCTCCAGCAGGCATCGCACTTCTAACACGACCTCCCCCGTGACACCTACTACACATTCCAGTAATTTTAAATGACTTCCACAGCCGTGAAACGACGATGAGAGCGATGTCGAACTCCCTGGCAACATCTGTTATTTTTCACCCTTCTTCGATCTTTCCAATAATTCGGTCACTCATAAAATCATCTCAGTAATGTCGGGAAGACATGCCAAAAATTTCAAGTTCGTCTATTAAATCTTTCCTGTAAAATTTTGACTTGAAACAACAATTGTCCACACGCGTCAAAACCTTTAAAGCTCTTATAAACGCTATCACGTGATGAAAAGACGTGGAAAAAAAATTTGCATACGCATACTTTTCCTTACTATATCCCGCACTTATTCTAATTTTCCACATTTTGCTTCCTTTCATTTTGTGGTTGCTATGGATGATAGTATTATTCGTCCTTAGCGATTGTCCATCAGTGTACTATCACAACATAGAATTACTTAACTTATTCAAATTTAAAAACTTATGTCATGCACATGTGTAAAATTTCATAAATTAAGCTTTTTAAAATTGTTGCTAGATTATTTTGAATAATCAAATTACTAAACTGAAATGAAATTGCTCTGTAGTATATTAAAGCAATTTTCAACCATTTTAATTTCGTATGCTATCGCTGAAATTTCTGCATGGAAATACAAATTATATGACATTTGAAAAATTAGTTGAATAATTTTCTCATTAAATATTACATTTTCCGCATCTTTTTAAGCTTCTAATGGATTAAGCAAGTTTCAAACAACATTTTTAATTTATTTTATCTGGAAGGATTACAGTGGAACATCCATTCTCATGGATAATTCTTCTTAACTTGTTATCATATTTTTCCACTTGTATAGCACATTTACATAAGGAAATCGCTAGAAGACAATTAATTAAGTAGTACTCGAAAATGAAGCATTAGTTAGTCTGAAAGCGTAGTTAAATATTTACATTGTTTATGTAAACCCAATTAATCAGAATATATGTATGAGAATAAATGTTTATTTTTTATACTTTAAGAGTATACATCTACTTCATTAAGTAGCATTCACTAATATTTAGGTGAATAAATATTCTGATAAAACAAATTACATTATGGATGAAAATGCAGTAATGTCTTAATACTCATGAGGAATTGGAGAAATAATTAAAATCGAAATCTTCTTTCAGAAAAGATTTCTTTATATCTTATTGTGTTAATTTGCTTGTATCTTTAATTAATTCATCTGATTAGAAATTTATTTCTGCCAAATTCTCCATTTCCATTTAAGAGAAAATTCATTTCTAGAAAGGTATTTTGTTCCACTTTGATTTCCGGATTAGATATCGGAGTATTCGAACTAATTACAAATACAGAAATTGTATTCTGCGCTTTCTACACAATTCTAGAGTCCATCAGGACTTGACCTTTGAAATATAATTTGTTTGGAGACGTGATCTATGCATTTCATCGTTCGGAATTCCACTCTGTATGTGTATCACAGAAATCGACCTCCAAACTTTAGTATCAATATATTCCAATTTGTCAACCAATGGCGACTTGTTATCTTTTGAAGGACGGTACAGAGTACAGATAACAAACTTCGAGAGGTTCTGAAGTGTCATGTAATTGATTCCCACCGTAGAAAAAGGTAAGTATGAAATCATGTAAGTGGGCAGCAAAGAGATAAAAGGTCACAAGTTCAATCACATAATCATTCGGTACTAAAATATGAGAAATGATAAGAGAATTGTGCTGTTTATGTATGAAAATAACTGCGGGGTGACAGATTTCTCGATTAAATATCGATGTATAGTTATGTTTTGCTTTAACGAAAAAACTTGTGAATGATAAAATTAACGCTGATACATTAAAATTTGAAAGAAAAAATTGAGCAAATTAAACTGACACTTCATAAAAAAAATTTTATCTACTGATTTAGTAACTCATATTGATTGCTGAATAATTTTAATCTACTTATTAGTTTAATTTCATGTTGTCAAAAAGCTTTTACGCTTTGTTCATAATCCAAACTAATCAAGTCCAAAAAATTGAGCTAATCAATTACTTTAATTCCTTAATGCCTAAAATGTGTGTGTTATTAATTTAATCTGTAAAGTAAATAAAATATCTTTTTCCTAAAGCCAAGCTCTGTATTTAAATAAACTGCAACAAAATAATAATAAAAATCATATTTACTCAGTGAAAATTTACAAAATTCAGAGAATATTAAAAAATAGATTTTTACGCTTTATTTTTTAAGTGACTAATATGATGGTAATTAGTGTTCATTCTTAGCCATTGCCTTCCAATAAATGTTTACATAATTTATTCTACATTTTTTTTAACTCAAAAGTATCAAAAAATAAAATTCTCAACTATAATATAGAATTCAATTATACTAATATTAAAAAATTTATCTTTTTTAGAAATTTTTTAAGAATTTTTATAAACAAAGGCTTACCATGGCTACTTGGAGGATAGAGTTTTTCATTGAAGATATATGTCCTAAGTTTTATACTTTTTCACTATATATATATATATATATATATATATATATATATATATAATTATAAAGCAAAAAATATATACATATAGCAAAAATTATAAATATATATAAGAATATAAATATATATAAAAATACAATACAGAATATACAATACAATAGGAAATCTAGCCAGCATAAAAGCAGCTAAAGAAAAGATTTGCCAATATAAATAAGATAAAATATGAAATTAGAAAAACAGTGAAATATAAATAAAATAAAACATGAAAAATATGGAAAAGCACTGAAATATATGAAACAGATGAAAAGAAGAATACATAGGGGCCACGTCTTCATCAGGAGGAGATGGCCAGCTATGCCTGAAGAAAGAACACTCTTTTCTGACATGCTCGAAGGACAAATGTCTAAAGATCTTCGAGCAATTCCTCCAAAGAGTGTTCGTATTCAAAGAACCTAGGTTAAAACATTTGAATAAATATAAATGCAGAAAATTAGAAATACCTATAAATTAAACACAAATGCAATTAGAGATACTCATATAAATGAAACATACATACAGTAAAAATTTAAATACATAAAATTAAATAAAATACATAAAGCCAAAGTCAGCAAATCAGATGGGATTTATACATGAAAATAGTATGAAAGTTGCCAAAAGTAATTTTAAAATTATAGTAAAGAAGTGTTGCCAGTTGTAATTAGATTAAATTTAAAATATAAATGTAGGTGTTTTAAGGATTCTTGTAATAACTTCAATGCTTGGGTGGCCCTTATGTAGTTATAAAAACTACGCATTACTTCAATCTTACAAGCGATTCCCTACTTCCTACATATTTTAAAATAAAATTAATTGGAATATTATTATTTTTTAAGTGATCTATCAGTCATTTAATTTGATTTTTAGTAGATTCATGGTTGTTGCAAATATTATAAATGCGATTAAGTTCATTAATTATAACGTTTCTGTATATTTTTAAAGAAATATTTGAGTTCCAGGAAATTAACTTATTAACATGAAAATTAAATTGATTTGTTTTGTCGTAATTAGTTAAAAAAGTAATTTTAAAATTATAGTTCTTTACTATAATTTTAAAATTACTTTTGGCAACTTTCATACTATTTTCTTGTATAAATCCCATCTGATTTGCTGACTTTGGCTTTATGTATTTTATTTAATTTTATGTATTTAAATTTTTACTGTATGTATGTTTCATTTATATGAGTATCTCTAATTGCATTTGTGTTTAATTTATAGGTATTTCTAATTTTCTGCATTTATATTTATTCAAATGTTTTAACCTAGGTTCTTTGAATACGAACACTCTTTGGGGGAATTGCTCGAAGATCTTTTGAGATTTGTCCTTCGAGCATGTCAGAAAAAGTGTTCTTTCTTTAACATAGCTGGCCATCTCCCTCCTGATGAAGACATTGGCCCTATGTATTCTTCTTTTCATCTGTTTCATGTATTTCAGTGCTTTTCCATATTTTTCATGTTTTATTTTATTTATATTTCACTGTTTTTCCAATTTCATATTTTATCTTATATATATATATATATATATATACATATATATATATATATATATATATATATATATATATATATATATATATATATATATATATATATATATATATATATATATATATATATATATATATATATATATATATATATATATATATATATATATATATATATATATATATATATATATATATATATATATATATATATATATATATATATATATATATAGATAGATAGATAGATAGATAGATATATATATAGGGCCGTGGTAGCCTAGTGGTTAGGATATCGGCCTTCCATCCGGAAGGGTGGGGTTCGATTCCCAATGCCACCAAAGACACACCGAGAACATGCGATAAACGTGCTCGTTAAATCTGTGAAATCGAAACTCCTGAGGTCGGTCGTTGAGCAGTTACCATGCGTGCAATGGTCTGATGAAATTTACACCCCCTTCAGACCAATGCCGAAATTGAGAGAGTAGATTCTCTGGTGCTGAAATCTATCGGAGGATTTGAAGAGCAAAAGTCGTACTTTCACCTTCATGGTGCTCTGATTAAAGGAAAAACGCTCCCAATCGATTTAAATTCGTATAGTCAAGGCATAGGAAGTCCAAGTGCCATTAGTAACAACAACATATAAATATTTCATATATATATATATATATATATATATATATATATATATATATATATATATATATATATATATATATATATATGACGAAGTGAGAAGTTATTTGGGTATCCTCACTTACTAAATAAGAATAAAGCATATAAAAAAGTCCGGAAAAATGGTGAATGATGAATATTCAAATATTTTACATTTTTGAAACATTAAGTTATATGTTACGCCGAGTCAAATACTAAAATTAAATGCCTAATTACATTTATTAAGGAAGTTATCAAAAGCTTGCAGTTTACTTAATATAAGTAGTTATGTATTTTGATTTACCATGTGTGATCGTTAGAATTTCTATGCATTCTATCAATATAAAATAAAATCTAAACTGAAATACAATTCATTTTATCTTAATACATGTTTCACATAAAATTAATTCTGAAATTCTAATGACTTAACTGTAACTTTCAAGAACCAGCAATAGCTGTCATTTCTATATTAGAATGGCCTGCAACGACAATGGTAGAGATAGATGGCAACAACGATAATAAAAATAAATGGATAACGTGAATTATAATTCTTCGGACAACTTAACGGATATTTGATTTCCTTTGCTTTCATGACGCTACTCCAAATACATTCCAAGTAGAAAAGAAACTTGGTAGAGCGATAGTAAGCTACACAATTTGTGGTTTTTTATTGATTTGAAAAAAATGATCAGAATAAAAGAATTTACTATTTCAGACATCAGGAAAATAATATTTTTTCTATTTAAAACATATTTCCTTTGAAGGGTTATTTGGTAGTATGAGAGCAATAATTGCCACTTAATATCTATAATTTTAAGGTTTGATAATATATAGGATATAACTAGGCAGGGAAAATTTGTTCAAAGTGGATTTTTTTCCAAACATCAAAAATATTCTCATCTTTGGATCGTTGAAGATCCAATTAATAAATTCATCATTGGAAATCCAATTAATAAATTCTTAAAATAAAGACTAGGCCGCTAGTTTGAAACGTAAACAAATTTATGAAAGTAATATAACAGCAATGTATTCACCTTTTAACTTTCATTATCTTAAAGAAAAGTTTAATATTTTATGAATATGCTGACTAACTGAGACGTAAACAAACAGAATATTATAATTTCTTATAAGAATTTGGATAAAGTTATTTCATTACTTAACGACAAAAGTTGATTTATAGAAAAAGTTAGATTAATCTTATTCATGCAGTTTTAAAAATAAAAAAAAAAGAATTTTATTTTATTTTTGGAGTATTCATGATGTAACTACACTGCAGGCCACCGAAATTGAACACCCAGAAAGACAAGAGATATCATAACAAAATTTATTTTATAGATAACATGTTGGCCAAGTATCAATTGATTAAATTTATAGTCTTTTGTGGAGTTTGGCTCCTGGTAATATTAATAGACCCAAGAACACATTCAAAGGAACTTTGAATGTGTTCTTGGGGTACAGCAGACCCAGCAGCATCTACAAGTTACCAAAGTTGATCTGGTGTGGCAGCTGTGGATGTAATCTGCGTCAGTCGTTGAGCAACCATATACCACATGTTTTCTGTCAGCGAAAGATACGCAGAGCGAGCCGGTCAGGGAAGGAATTCAGAGGAGAGCGAGAATGAGATCCAATACTGACCCATACCATAATAACCGATGCAAGACCAGTGTGGCGATACATAACGCAGTTGTTCGGCATCCTCTCTCTGCGGTGTCTCCAGACTTTAATGCGACCATCATGGTGTTGCAAACAGAAGCATGACTCGTCAGTAAAAGCTATTTAATTCCATACTGCCGCCCACATCCTTCTTTCATCGCACCATTGGTGGAGGAGACATCCGTGGTTCTACGTCAAGGGTAGACAAAGAAATGGACGTCTTGCGGACAGACTACTCTGCTGTAAAAGGATTCAAATGGTACGCGCAGACACAGGATGACGTGTTACAGACTGAATATGCTGTGCTATGATTCGTGATATGGATCAGTGATCCGTCACTGCCATGTACACAATTTGCCGGCGATCACGTGAAGTGGTGCACTGAGGTGGATGCGATCGAATACATCGGTCTGTCGTACCCTCCTGCATCCAACGATCACACACACACACATTGTAGTTGTTTGGTTTCGTTCAGCACCTATTCTAATGAGAGGTAATTTATAATCTCGATAGGCCAATATTCTTTCTCTGTTGAACTCGGATACTTGATCAAAAAATGATCGCTATTTTCTATAAGGCATTGTTGATCATTTTTTGAAAAGGGGGAAAAAACACAGTTGCTGAACTTGAAATCGTTGAAATCTCAAAGCCTTATATGCCGCTTTGAAGTGGCGCCACAGGCGCCCGTGATATGCGTGTGCGTTGAAATTCTAATTATTGCATATCTCACCTCCGCTAATGCATACTGTAAATTTCATGTTATTTGCATACTTTCTTCAGGGTGTTGCATTTACGGTGGCCAGCAGTATGTATTAAACATCCACTGTCTTAATCACTAAACATTTACTTCGAATAAGTTCTCATTTCTTTAAAACACGTAAGAAATTTTCATTCTTTTGAATTCTTTATTCATCAAACCATTTCCTTTCAACATGGAATGTTCAACCATTCACATCAACTTTAATATATTTAAAGTGAAGGATAAATTTTGAGACAATTGTTGTAATTAATAATATTTTCTTAAATATAGTTTCATAAAAACAAACACATTTTCAAAACTGATAAATGTTATAATCACAGAGTTTCTGATAAATGTTATAATCAGAAAAAGTTTCATTTTACATCAACATATTTATGGTGTGAAAGGTCCCGTGTATGATACTAATCTCATTTGAATAACGAGAGCTGTTTCTTTATGTTTACAATTGTTAAATTTGAAATTACTAACATAAAAATCATGGGCATATGAATTTAAATAATATTTACTTCTTCCAAAACTATTATGGAGAAATAAATATTGTATTAGGTTAATCTTTTTATCAGTCATGAAACATGCTATTATTTTTACTAATCTGAAATTTATAAAAAAATATGAAATTTTTAAAACGGCATAACTGTATAAAAAATACTCTATGTGTGAATTTATATCTAAGAATATATGTCTATTTTTCAAATACAGGACATATATGGTTGTTCTTCAGAGCTTTTGCAATGCATTTCAACATCATAGATCGATGTGAAGATTTATACTATGATGGAACAGTTTATCGCGATACTACTATAAAATTTTATGCTTATTTCTTCCCCAATAAATGTTCTTTGAGGGAACTTTACAATTGTAGAATTTCGATATTTTGATGTCAACAGATTCTACAAAGCCTTACATGATAAAGACAGTTCGTAGCACTTTTCACATTTTTATAATGAAAAAGTTAATGCTTATTGAATTATTAACATTTATTTTATTTCCTATTCTTGCTTCAACTGAAAATGTTAATGGAATTCAAATAAATAGCAAGAATAAGGGGATGAAAAGGTTTAATCAAATATTAGAAGTATTTTTTTAAAATAAAAAATTATATGCTCAAATCATGAACGCTCTAATAGAAAACTAATATTTGCTTATTTAGTTTACATATTTGTAAATATCACATATCTTGTTTTATCATGAAATGTATTTTTAAGTGGATTCAGTGGTATGATGCATATTTCAAAATATATATCATTGATCCTGTCTAAAGTTGGAAAAAAGGAAATATGGATAAACTGTGCAAGATTCTAGTTTTGGATATGAAATTATTATATCATAACTTTAATAATCACTTGAAGAGAAAAAAATCAACACCTGAAAGGATGTAAGACAAAAGAGAATACATGAGATAATGCAATGACCAAGAAAATGAGTGGATTAAAGGATTGTGATAACTATATATATATATATATATATATATATATATTTATATATATGTATATATATGTTACCTTTAAAGTATGAAATCCGTTATTTTATAAAATACCTAGTTATTCTATGAAATAATTGATTACGTCAGTTAAAGTGTAAAATTCTCTTCTATTCCATGGTCTAACTAGTTATTTCATAGAATAACGATCAGCAGCCTGTTAAAGTGTAAAATAATTTATATCATATATCTCGCGCTTTTTAGTATAAAGTACATTTTTGTTTAACTATATGGAAAGTAGACGGGAAAAAAACGTTAATTTCAAATTCAAATAAAAATAATTTTAAAGGACGGCAAAAATACCAAAGCATAAAACAACGAGAATACTTTTTCGCCATGCTCTCAAAATGTTAACGACAAATACATTTACCTTCCCCCTACTGCATTTATGAACTATTCCAGGCCATAATGAGAGAATTTGAATTTATTTTAGTTTATCAAGATCACCTTACAAAGTTTGTGGTTTTAGGACCTCTTCAAACAAAGAGACCAGAAGAAGTTGCAGGACAGTTGCTTGATATATTCCTGTTGTTTGGAACCCCATGTATACTGCAGTCGGACGTATGGAAGAGAATTTTGTTATAAACTTATTGATGACTTAAAAGTAACTTGGCCAAAGCTTAAGATCGTGCATGGCAAACCAGGACATAGCCAAGGCAGTGTTGAGAGAGCCAATCAGGACATAGAAAATATGTTGTCGACTTAGATGCAAGACAACCAGTCATCTTCGTGGAGTAGCAGCGTATCCAATTTATGAAGAACAGAGCGTGCCATTCTGGTATTAAAAGGTTCCCTTACAAGGCTATGTTTGGTTGCGCATCTAGAGTTGGACTGTCAACAAATGCCATTCCGAAGGAAGTACTCAATTCGTTGGTCGACGAAGACCAATTACCAAATACTTTGACTGCAATGAATGTTTCCTCTCAACCTGATAATGAAAAAGTTATTGTACAAACAGTATTAAATAATTCCATTACGAAAGTATGTATTGTCTGTTTAAAAAAATGCAGTGAAGATATAGTTTACTTCAAATGTATGGAGCCTGTCCATATATCATGTTCGGAAGATTATGTTTCAGAAGATAAAGTTTAACAGAAAATTTGCAAATTATGTTTTAATGAAAATTATGTTCAAAGAAAAAGAAAAAAGTCTGAAAAATGTTTAGAAATTCAAGCGAAAAAGTTGAAATTAATGTCGGATAAATCTCATTCTGAAGCCTCTGTGGGGTTTACCGTCCGTATTCTACTGCCTGAAGTTGACAGAGGAAAAAAAGGTGATGCCAAATCTATTTTAACTATCATCATAAAAATAACCGATAAAGGATTTTTCCACTTGGGCACAAGAAATTGCTGCATAAAACAATTATATTCTCGATACTAGTTCAGTGTCTGCGAACAAAAATTGATGAAAATCGAAGAAGTACCGAATGTAGAAATATCGTTCCGGTCGGTTGCTACAGCTCAAAGTTTAGGTACTGATCAGGGATTTAAAAAATGTTCGTGTAAAACCCAGTGTGTCAACAAAAATGTTTTTGTTTTAGAAATAATGTTCTTTATAATTTCAAGTATCATTTTAATAATCCTTGTTGTAACAAATGATTTTATGTTACGTTTCCATAAATACCATTTATACGCTGTATAAATTAGATAAATTGCTTCTTTTTCCTTTTAACTGCCTCTCATTAGTTAATTTATAGAAAACCTAATTATTTCATAGAATAACTATTTAAAGTGTCAAATTATTAACATATTACACACTTTAACGAACAAAATCAGTTATTTCATGGAATAGCTAGGTATTCTATAAAATAACTGCATTATATACACTTTAACAAAAATTAAAGTAACACATACACACATATATATGTGTGTGTGTAATTCTCTCTGGGATATGAAATCATCGTAACTATATTACTTTAATTTATCCGTCTTTTTAGCATATATAATCTCAGTAAAACATAAAATGTTTTGAAAGAAGTCTAAATATGAAAATCTGAAGTTATGACATAGTCATATTTATTAAAAAAGATTGAGAAAATTTGTTTATTAAAAACCCTTAAAAATAAACAGGAATATTTTATGCATTTTAAGTCACATTTGAAGCACGTTTACGAATTCTTTTTCAAATACCGCTTATTTGTAAAATTTACCGAATACTTATCAGAATACCTGTTTTAAATTAAAATGTACAAGTAAAAGAATTAAAATAAAAAAAATTATGATTAATTCCACAATAATTTTTAAATTTTTTTGATGCTGCAATTTTCTTTTTAAAATCAGTATTTTAACAATTTCATAATTATTGGAATCCTTTAAGATCTTGCTTTTTTTTAGAAGATTTTCAATTTTTTAAGGAGGCTTAAATCTTTCCAATAATATGTGCTTGCGGCACATTAGAATTGCCTTTTTCTCAAAAGTATCGATTTTGTGGTGCCATAGTATTTTACTGAAATAAATGAGAAGTAGAAAATAGTTTAAATCTCATTAGAACAGAAAAAAATTCTTCTAAATCCTAAAATAAATGAAGTCAGAGAAAATAAACTAAATTTGGTACAGCTTCAAAGTTCCATTTGTTAAATAACATTTGAAATGTTTAATTCTTATTAATTGGAAAACATATCCACACTTAAGTATGCGAGTTTTCCAAAATTCCACTTAAGCCTCAAATTTGTGTTGCATTTTGAAGGTGTTTAATATAGAAATATTAATATCAATTTACACTATAAAGTTATGGCAGTCCTAGATATAAATTTTGAGATAATTGTGAAACTTTTGTCATGAAGCTTCCTGCATAAGTAAGTTAATAATGCTTGTAGCTCTAGAGTGATATTAAGTTTTACATATCCTACATATACTTCATCTTGTTCTTAGCAATTTTAAAACTGAGTGCTTAATATGTACTTCAAAATCCAATTCATTTAAATTACTTTGGAGAGAGTAAATACGTTCAACAAAAATGCAGGATCTGTTACGTTTAAAGCTGTCATTATTTTAATTAGTTTCCCCGGGAATATGCTCTAGATTTATTTTAATAATATGAATTTGGAAATTTTAAATATATTTGTTAAATATGTATGTTTCTTTCCTTTCTTTAAATATGAGAAATTTGTTTTTTAACTTTTATTTTTAATGTAAAGAAGTAATTTATTGTACAATTAATTTTATGCAAATCAAACATTTCATTTATTATTTATTAATAAAATAAAATAAAAAATTTAAATTTTTTGCTGTTTTTCTTAAGCAAATCTACTTTTTGAATAATTTCCTATGGACTGCGAAGCTATTTTATTTTATTTATTCACATTAATTACGTTAATACTATTTACGAAAAAAATTATTTCATATTTTTATCTCATCTCGAAGCATAAAATGTTTTATGTTCCATTGTTATAAAACCAAGCAGTTTTTTCTTAGAAGCCAAATAAAGGATTTATTTCGTTTTTTTTTCTTTTCTAAGAACACATAGGGTGTGTGTATACATGGCATCTTAAGAACATTATGTTTATCATTGATTTATCAATCAAATGGGTGAATTTATTTAGTATAAATGTGGTTGAATTGATTCTTTTTTTTAATTGATTGAATAAAAAGATAACGGAAGTTTATTACGTTTATGTTGAAATACTTCAAAGATATCACCAAATCTTGATGATACTTATAAGTTTCATTGAAAGATATGGGTTGTCAGTTATCCATAAATACTAATGAATTCTTCTATCTTGCTGATTTTTATCTTAGCTTTTTTTGCTTATATTATCAATCATAATTGCTACATTGATTAATAATGAAGAAGTATCAAAATACTGATTTGAATTTTTAGTAATATCAGATTGTGAATACAAGTTAAGTTTAATATGATTTCGAAATTATTTTGAAAAGACGTTTTTCAATATTATATGTACTTTGCTTCTGCATTTTAAATTATTAGAAAATGTGTACAGCTTAAGTAAACAATTAAAGAAAAGCAATGCATTAAATATACTCGATTATTTGTGTATACGTACATTGATAACTTATTATATTGAAACAGTAAACTTCGAAGATGGAATTAACGCTTTATCATTTATATTTGACACAGAACAAATTGTAAGAAATCTGTATACATATTTTTTGTTTTAATACTTGTTACAAATAATATATTTATCTTATCTGCACATATCTGATATATGTGCTTGTGTGCTTATGTATCATTTTAAATATTCATGAATGAACTTTAACTTTTTTGTGGTGGAAAAAAAAGTGGAAAGTTTACTTAACTATTGCACAAACTTCTCTTCGTTACGATTCATATTTAGGTAGATACTTTTGAATTATGCAACGATTTCATGTTATTCCACACTAAGTGGAATTCGTAAGGTATCCGAGGTCCTGCAAACTTGTTAAGAAGATTTAATGACTTAGAAATCTAACTTTAGAAAAGTAGCTGAATGAATAGATTACATGTATATCAAGGGATCTGCAATACATTTTTATATGATATTCTTTGAGAAAACTATGGATTTAAATAGGGTCAAAGCATTATTTTTGGATGAGATGTAGTAACGAAAAATAAGCTGTTAAAAATAATTTCAATAACTGATGTTAACTAATTGTGTTCTCTTTCCTATGTCAATAAGTGATTATTAATAAATTAAATGAATGAGTGTCATATATAATCTTTTTATTGCAATTTTGTTTGATACTAAAAAAGTGATGTCTTGTTAACATTGTCATATGGTATGAATACTTATGTATAATAAAAAAAAGTCTAACTGAGAATAAATTAATGTCAATTAATAATGAAAATAAAAAGAGAAACTATTTAATATTAAAACTTTTTACCAAAAAAAAAATTGAAGAATTAAATTTAATTAAAACCTATAAATCGAGAAAAATATAATCAAAATTTCAAGCAATAAATTAAATTTTCAGTATTAATTGGATAGAAATATACACTTGTAGTTGTTATTACAATATTAAAGTAAAATTTATTAACAAAATACTAATAATATAAGATAGTCATTAAAATTAAAAAAAAGATTTATAGACACGAAAACAAAAAGCTGTTCCACTTTACCATTTTTATTTCGCGTAAAAATTTCAAACATAAAAATTCATCTGTTTGGATAAGTTATAAAAAAAAAAAATAAATGATCTCGTTTTACATTTTTGCTGGAAATTTGCTTATTATTTGAAGAATTAATAAGGTTATGAAATAAAATTTACTGATATTTAAAATAACAGCGTATATAAAATATGCTTTGTAAAATTTAAATTCATAAAATATAAAAAATGTATATAAAATATAAATTCATAAGTTTTAAAAATGTATTATTGAAATATTATAGAATCAGTATGAATAATAAAAAAACAACTAGATAAAATGAGAAGAAACAACTTCTTGGTAAAATGTTCGATTAGGTCATAAAACTTAGTAGAATTACTGTTAAAAAAATTCAAGTGAAAATAAAAAGTATTAATTAAAATGAAAGTGTTTGAATAATAGAGTTGCTAAAAATAATAAGTAATAAAAATTCTCCGTAGAAAATATAATTCTTAAGCATTCTAAAGAAGTTTAAAATCGAAATTACAATAAATATATAAAACAATAAAAAAGAATAGCACGCAGAAATAATTGTCTGGTATATAATTACATTAAATTGCCTGGTATATAATTATATGACACATGAACCTTAATAAAATTCGTTAAAAAATAATCGGAAACAAAAAAACCTTAATATTAGTTAACCAAGCCATTTTTGTTATTTTTAAGTCAAAAAAATTTTGAAAGGTGTCCGATTAAGCTTTAAACATTTTCGAATACAAAAATAACGACTTAAATAATAAAATTTAACTTATAATCTTTTTAAATTTTATATTCATCAAATATTTTAATATTTTCTGTGAGTTAAGCTACTTTTGGTGTCTCTATTTCTACTTTCATTAGTTATTATTATGCTATATTTCAGAATTTTTCAAATTATTCGAAAATCTCCAGGAGAGATAATGTGGCTTACACTTATATTTCATTATTTATTGAGTTTCATAATTGCTAAATTATAAATCATATTATAATGCAATAAAACACTTTAAAACACTTCATTTAAAACGAGTTAAAATATATTAGGCAAAAAAGGTATGAGTATGTAATTATAAGATCAGAGGGGTATATTAGATTTGATGAATTATTGAAAAAAGTAATGAGACAAAAATTATTTCTATCTGTCTTTAGTAAATGTCTAAACCTCATGTTGAATATGTGAAAAATGGGTTTATCAAGACAGTGACTCAAAATCGTAGTTTGTATAGAATAGATGTAAAAATTGGCGATACTGATTAGAATATGAATACGAGATTCCAAAAGCTATTTGAAAAGGAGACATTTGAACTAACTCACCAATATTTAAAATTAACTTTGTAAAAAGTTTCTTCTAGGAAAGTAATGCAATATGAAATATCATTTATGAGTTACTTGCTAGCTAATAAAACTAGCCATAGCCTAATGTTAAAAACACTATCTTTAAAATGTTAATTTTTATCTTCAATTCTATCCAATAGTGAAGAATGGAAGATGAATATATTGTGTTCATTTGTTGATGTAAGTATTTGAGAAATTTCATGAGACTTCTCTCAGTGATGCGTGAATGCAACCTATTATATAAAAAAGTATCCCATAAATTATCTAGATTTTAGAATGGTCTTACTAGAACTTTCAACTATTTGTTGTACGCTGTCGAAATATGCATATTTATCAACAACAAATGAGCTTATTTCTCAGCTGCAAAAAACATGTTTACATTCTGTCTTGGAATCTAGTTTTTGTTGTTGAATCAGCATGTTTCCTTGTAGCTGATTCTGAGTGGAATCTAGTGTGAAATTCGTGACTAAAAACATCGTTACATGTTTGTCAGCAAGTTCCAACTATTAGACACTTTACTAAATGATGTCAATTTTGCCTTTACTACCTTTAAGTTAAAATAGCATTAAAAATGAATCTGTAAACTAACTATAGATAAGAGACTAGAATATTTTATAGTGGAAAAAGTCATTAATTATTCAAAAGTGGGCAACACTTCATATGAGGTTCTGTGTGTGAAGCTAAATCAATAGTAAATGACGTTAACTATCATGGTTAATTCTATAATTTCCTCCATTCATATATAATAATTTTGGAAGTTATATTATGTTATACTTTACAATTAACTTATCAAAACTCACGAATTCAATTTATACAACTTGAATCATAATCAGATACACAGATAGCTTTATTGAATAATCATATTTCAGGAAGACAAGCAGACTTCATTGAAGGTAAAACATGAAAATGAGAATAATAAGCAATTACCATCCAATAACCTTCAGCGTTTCAAGTTAATAAATGATGATATTTTAATTAATTGAGATATGTACAGGATGCCAAATGCGGCATCATTTTCTAAACAAATGAAATTAAGTTGTAAAAGCAAATATTCAAAATGGATTTTATCCGATTTGTTTAGAAATCCAACGGGAGTGAATGAATCTAATTAACAGAAGAACGGAAAGTGCAATTTGTTTCTTTCACTTTGGCTTATGTAGTCCAAAATCAGAATATAAGGGAGTTACAACAAAGATGAAAATAGAATGAATGGAGATGAAAGAGAATCATTTAAGCTAGCAGGAAGTTGAGATTGAGGAAATATCTAAGGGAAAAGTACCTTTGATACCATTAGCTAAAACAATTAAGATTAAATTAAAAAGTATGCCAGCATTTTCGTATTCAAGAATATTGATATAAATTCCCTATAATCATTAATTATATTATAAATACAAATATCAATATATTCCTTGCTATTATAATATAAAAATTACTTTACAATTTTATCTCACATCAGTCTGTATTTTAAAGTGCATTAAATTTACATGCATACAAAAGCTTTATTAGATTAGTGTACATAACAAGAAGAATTTTATATATGATAAGGCACAAGTAAAGCAGCTAATAAAGTATTTATACATCTATTATATACCTATATTTTACTATCACAGATATTTTAATGAAACCTTTAGACTTCATGTCCTTAATATTATTGAATTAATATTAGATATATTAATATATATATATAAGTTTAGCACAAGGTTTTAGTGCTTTGTGATATTACAGCGAAGAAATAGAACTTCCGTGGATCAGATGTAGCGTCTTCGGCTCCGAGCCGAAAGGTCATCGGTTCGAATCCAGGTGATTCGAGTAAATTATTTAAGATGCAGGTTGCACCCAAAAATTTATGTTAAATTAATGGTGTTTGGTTGTTTTCATGTTCGGAAAGGTAACGGAACTTTCTTTAATTATTCACGAAGATATTTCTAGAATTTTCCAATTGACAATAAAAGTTGCCCTCTCAGTCTGTTGTTATTCTACTACAAAATACGCTTAATCAACCTGTGTTTTTTAGCTTATATGCCTCTTCACTGTGTTTCACCGTGACAATATTGCTTATAGTTTATTGCACTGAGTGTCAGTTAAAAATCTTATATCACACTCCTTAACTTCCGAGTGCCTATGTCTGTGACAATGAAATAACTGTCTAGGTACAGGTAAGTGATTAGATGATTTCAGTGCCAGCGAGAAAATTTGAAAATCCAACCATACTCAATAACTAAATGAGGAAAAATGTCAATTGCGTAGCTGTTGAGAAATATTGATTTAATACGAAACGACACCTTGTTTCCAAACATGAAAAAGAAACAAACGTTTAAAATATTTTTTGGCTTAGGTGCTAGTATCCTCTAATACTGTTAGTCATGCAGACATGGGTGATATTAAGACTTTTAATTAAGTTAGCGTTAAGACTCTTTCCTTTTCATAAATACTTACATTTACAAATTTCGGAGATTTCCAGTGTGCCCAGTTTAAAATGAAAGGCCCCGCCCCAAAATTTTTAAGAATTTTAAAGAGAAAAATTTGCCGAGATGCTATATGAACAGCATCAAAAGTTCTTAAATTCAGTTCCTATCTCAGGTATGGATGTTTGCAATTATTCATTACGCACTTTGAAATGTAGGTTTAGTTGGAATTATCTCTATTATTGAGGCAGCACTGTAAAGAAACCTAGAATGTAGGACTAAAAGGTAGCATGGACTACAATTCACAAGCACATAACATAGTAAAAGATATACATCAAGCATTTTCGCAACATCTAGTACCCTTTATTCAAAGGCGCTGCTTGTCCTTACTTGAACCTTGCGCCATTAAAACCAACCAATCCCTTATTCAAAAGTCCCTAGGATCGAACCTGTGAGCTTTCATTCCGAAAAACATAGCTCTAACAAATATAGATAGATAGACAGGTAGATGAAATGTGTATACTTTGCCTGATATTTTAAAAAATTCGATTGACAGTTCATATAGTTGGGCAAGCATTAGAAACGGGAGAAGCGTAGACTTTTGACTGCAATTTTTTTAATAAGTTGGGAAATATTATTAATAAACAACAAATTAAAGTTTTTTTCAAAAAAAAAAAAAAAAAAAAAAAGGTAAAGAGCTAGTGTAAAATTACTAAAGTAATAGTAATATATACCAGGTACTGTAATATGTATATAGTGATAGCTTATATACATAAAATTACGTGATCAGCAATTATTTTTAGTTGAATATTCAAAAAGCTTAGAACTTAAAAAAGGAAATTTATCAAATAATGTATGTAAAATTATAAAAATAGTCACTATAAAAAAGTAATCTTTTGAGCGTCAAGAAATTATTAATTTTGAAACTACTAAAAGTATTAATATTGACAGATATTTCTGTGTAATAGATTATTTAAAAAATTTGGATATTAATAAATAATTATTTTATATTTATTAGTATAACTATTACAATTAGAAAAAACAGCTTCTATTCAATTTTAGAATGGATTTTATTTTTTATTTACGTTTTCAACAAATTGTAACACTTTTATCATTATTTTTCCTTAAAAATTGGGCTTATTGTTTTCAGTATAAAATGATCTCATTCTGTTACTTATTTTATTAGATATCTTGTGAGGATATTAAAATATCCTTATTTTATAAAAACAATTTTCTTACAAATAATATACCAGACATGTTATCTATTTTAAGTCCTATTGACACGATAGAATAATCATTGACTGCACCTTTTCAAACCTCAAATTAATCAAATAGTTCGTAATATATAAGGTTTACCAAAGAAACGTTCGGAAGAAATGTTTCTTTGTAGGACAGGTAAATTAAAGTCATGAGCCTTGTTTCTTAAGGTATTTATTTTGATCAGGTAAAAATACTTTTCAATGTGTCATATTTAATATGGATTTTAATAATGTCATACAATTATATTTTTAAATAAATTTCAAAATTTTCGTCACTATATTATGAATTTTCCTCATTAAGAATATCACGATATCTTGGAAACATAATCACCAAAATATATTCCTTATAACTGATGAGTACCAAAAATACAGGTAATTTGATGAAATTGTATCCAAAAGGGCAGAACTACAAGAATTTTCATGGAGTCAATTTTATAAAATAATTTGATTTAAAGAATCTCTTAAGCATAATGTTGTGTGACTTCATTTTAGATAGTTAGTAATAGTTAGGGAAGAATCTTTCATTTAGAAATTTTTCTGCCATTACCTTTTTCTTCTAAGAAAAGCAAAGTTTGCTTTCTCATTGTGTTGATAGATTCGAACGCATTGGTAAAATACAAAATATTGGTGATGATGCCATTCTCCTAATTAAATTAAAATTTATTATCAGGTGTTTTTCTTTGAACTGTGTTTCAATCTTTGTTAGCACTTTATTGAAATTTCAGGCTGTAACAAACATTTAAACGTCTACTTGCGAGACAAAATTTACAAACTTCAAATTGCTTAGTACCATATTAGTATAACATTAAAATATAAATTGGCCTCATTATTGGCCTCATTGACAGCAATTTTATATTAATAAAACAGATTTTTTGTAAAATACTAGCATTTAAGTCTGGTATTACCACACTTTCTAATTCAGTGTAGAATAAGCTGGGCATGAAAGTAAATAAATTACTTTTAGAAATTATGGAAAATATTTTAAATTCCTATAAATTAATCTATAAAAGCAATATTATAATTCATGTAACTTTATTTTATAGGTATTTTTATTATAAATTACTATTTTTGAGTGCTTGTGTTATTATAGTGATTAATAGTCCAAGTATTATGCATCAATTTTATAATTTTCATATCATGTTTGAAAAAGTAACTAAGTTTACACTTTAAAATAGTAAACACATTTTTTAAAAATATTCATGTTTAATTGTCAAATTATATCCGTAATTTTAGAACTAGATTAGATTTGTGAGCTTTAATTAAATCGTGATAAGTTTTCACTTGATAACATACTCTTCAACTTTTAATTAAATAAATTTCAAATAATGAATGCACATTATTCATATAGCAAATGACTACTTACTATTATTTAGATTTCTTAGAATACAGTTAAGAAACTATTTATTGAATAAAAGTAAGAGATCATAAGTTTGCATAGCACTATTACAGTTTAAACATTTTTCCAAACCACGATAATATTTTTTTTATAATATCCTTTACGTTAATTCTTTGCCAATGATTGAATTTTTCGTCACTAAATCATCCACAGTTTTGCATGGATTATGACTATAATACAGATTAATTTTGTAGTTGAAATATTGATCGCATTCTTGATTAATTCATGAATTAAATTATATAATGTTACAGTATAAATAGTACTTTAGAAAATTAGCGCATTTCACATATTTTGTCTTAAGAAATAGTTATATCATAGATTTTGGCTTCAAAGGAAGTTTGTGTGTGTGATATGCTTCAAAACACTTTTATAGTCAAGATATATAAACATATATAAAAAAAAGAATATATTAACCTTATTTTAGCATTCTAAAGAATAAACCAGCTTCTTTAGACGTAATCTCCTAGTTTTCGTAAAAGAATCCAATATGCAGGGATGTTTTCCTAATATTCTCATATTCAGATATTATGAATAAAATAAAATACAAAGCTAGGAATAACTTTTATTTTTTGTATCCATATCGTATACTACATTTTCATATTTTTTTAAAAATATAGATTACCTCTTTGAATATTTCCATCCGATTACTTTTGAAATCCTATTTATTTTTAAAAACATAGCATCTGTTTCCTGTTTAAATTGAGTACTGATTATGTATTATAAATTTTCAATAAAATGAAACTTTAAGTATCTTCTTATTGTAAACAGAAAATTACTTAAAACAGCAAATATATTTATATAAAGGTGCACAGTATATATTCTTTGATTTAGTAATATTTTTAAAATATTTATTATGTTCCATTTATCTTACAGTAATCGAGCATAATTTCATCAACTCTTTACCATTTCAATTCGTTTTTCTAAAAAATGTATCTAAATATATTTTATAAAAAAATGTTTTTTTTAAATTCGCATTATTAGGCTTGAACTCTGAAGTATAGCCAAAAACGCAATAACAAGGTTGGTTTAGAATAGTGTGATATACTTCCAGTCACATCACATATTTCTGCCGGCTGAAAGCACCAAACACAAACTAAGACTTCATACATATTCAAATGACGATAAGGACTCTCGAGCTGGTACTCTCTGCTTCCATGTCATGGCATACCATCTTCTTAGAAACAATGATCCCTCTAAAATTTTAATTCATTTTCACGGTGAAAAATGTGAGGCTGAAGGGATTCCTTCGGAAAATATGAATGATAATTTAACAATTGATGTGAATAATTTAAACTAATTTAATTAGGAATTCTAAAAATGATAATTTAGATTAAACTATTCGTACTAATTGGTATGCTTATCACATGAAAATGAGCAAACATAGTGATTTCTATATTTAAATTAAATTTTACAAAGATGTATGAAGACATGGTAAAATTTTTGCCATTTATAAAGATGTAATATCATTAAAATAACTGGAATTAATTCTGAAATTCAATTATTATTTGCTGACTGTTTTCCTGAAACTAAAATACGTACAGAAATTTTTCATTTTGATAAGTAAAGCTGTAATATCTTGTTTGCGGCAAGAGTAGTTAAAACCTTAATTCTCGTAGTGACAAGCTCCACAGATGATTTTGTAAGATTCAGTTAATCGATTAAGAATTTATAGATAAATATAGAGATTGATTCGACAAGTGATACAATTTACCTTTTTCTAACATGATACAATGGGAATAGAAGCACTTATCTAGCTTGGAATACCCTTTAATTAAATTGTTTAGTGTTTTAGATAATAAACAGTGTCATTCTATTGTAAATTTCTTTATTTAACGTCATTTGGTATGATATAAGGCATGAATTTAGTTCTTTGTGTATATACTAATGATACAATTTTCTTTCCGATTAAGACTTAAATTTGTTTCTAAAATATTTTTTCCAAAGCATATTTGTTTTTAAACAACAGTTGTGAAAGTGTGGACAGAAGAGAGAGAGGGAGAGAGAGATAAGAAGAAACCCAAGTCCCCCAAAAAAACATTCAGCTTCTTCTGTTTTGTAATTTCATTCTCACAATAAATAATTCCCGCGATCACTTTTTGTCATAAAATGCAGTGGTTACCTGTCTTAATGTACTGGCGACAGATGAGTCGGACATAAAATCTCTGAACACCAGATACTATAAAAGTTTAAATCTAGAATGCGATTGTGTGAAGAAATGAAAATATCTTCATAGGTATCTAAGAATATTGTTGTTTCAATAAATGTTGTGTTTTTTTATTTTTAAGACAAAAATGCCATTACTTTATAAGTGAACTTCGTGGTAAATTGCTCATTAGATAAGAGTTTTGGTACATTCTTAGGTAAAGCACAAAGTTAATTAAAGAAAAAGAAATTAAGTATATATTAAATTTAATTAAGAGGTAGTAATATTTGAGATTAAATTTGCCTCCCAATAACTCAATATCCATCGAATTAAAAATTTTATCGATTGAGAGGTAATAAAAACACCAATTACATATACAATCAAGAAATAGCATCTAATATCTCTGTTCAAAGATATTTAAACATACATGCAATATATGTTTGCTAATTTTGTATTTTAAAATTAAAAGTATTTAGAATTTTCCTTTTCTATAAAAATTTAAAGGCATGCTATACATGTAAAGCCTGATTCAGTAAAATAGAATTTGACTAGAAACTCTCCGACTCTAAGTTAACAATTGAATGGCTGGTCTGATCTTCATTTCAATAACTTTCTTATCTCGATTCCTAACTCGAACATGCTTTTAATAGATTGGATCTGATCCCGGTAGTATATCACGATTCGGGTAGTAAATTTCTGTCAAATTAAACTAGTAAAAAAGTGATTATAGACCGATAAACAAATTAATCAAACCAACTCTGACTTGATACTCATTATCAGTTTGCATGTTTAGTTGTTTAATTATTGCTAATGTGGTGGAAAATGGGCTGAAATACTTTTTGTGTTACTTGGTTGCTGCTCCAATAAAAAAATTTTATTTTGAAATTTGTAAAATGAACATACAAGTAAAATAACGATAGAAAATACTAGCCAAATGGATATGTCTTATAAATGAACGTATTTCAACTTATTTTATTTTACTTCAGCTTTTCAGTAAAGCTGATTCCTGCCTTTATTCAAGGTCCAAAAGATCACATGTCGTAAATCGTCAAATTCGACTTGTAGCTGTTCATTAATAAACAAGATATAATCTTGGAGAATTATCCTTATACATTTTTTCTTCATATGTATCATCAGTCAATATTTTTATCAAACTTTGTCTTAGGAGCAACGACACGAAATTGGTTGATAACTTATCACAAATTTAAGGAAAAATGCTTTAAAAGACATAATAGTCTTATGTCTTTTAAAGCAGGTTCCAATTAAGCGGTTGCTTACAAGCTTTAAGCTGTAAAGCTATATAAACGATTGCTTACAATGCCAATTATTTTTATTAATTTAAAAATTTAAGTGATTGCTTCGCTTCGTAATATCTTGGCTGAAGAAAATCATTGTAATGTTCAAATAAGACACGAAAATTTGTGGTTACTTAAATTCGCGTTTTTTACACTAGACCATGCTGTGTATTGAGTGTAATTTTGAGAGAAAAGTTTACTTCCATTTTACCTATATGGTCACTTTGCCAACATTAATATACATAAATAAAATTCCAACAAGTTTTTCGTGTTTCGGAAATTTGACATTCATTTGTAATCAACAAAAGTCGAATGCACTTGCAACAATAGTATTGTAATATGCTTATGCTTAGCTCCAAAACTCTAAATTTTCAATCCTGAAATGATGAAACTCCAAAAATTTTAATTCTGAGAAGGCAGCTGAGTAAATAACACCCGCTTTCATTTAAAAACCTCGGTGGTTTGATTCCTACATCGCTTTTTGTAGTGATTCGGAAGCCGCTTAAAATTGTAGAGCTTAGCTGAATTACAACTAGTATGCGAAACTGCGGAAAAACAACTAAAGGAACCCAAGAACGTCAAGTTAAAGAGTATTTAAATATTAAAAATTTAGAATTATAGGTTCTTCTTAACTCTTTCTATAAATTCATAAAGACAGCAGAATATTCTAATATAAAAAATTTAAAAACAATTAGAAATCTTGTGTAATTTGACTTAATTTTAACTTGCATTATTTACAGCTCATATAAAATAGCAATTCTATTATATTGTCCAGTACTATATTAAAATAATTCTTCCAGTTGTTATTAAACCAACATTCAAATTATTTACACAGTGATCACTTGCTAATTTAATTTAAAAAAGTCAATAATTCGTTTAAAAAAATAAAAACGCCATAGTTCGCTATATGTGCAAGGGGCACTGTGACTCGAAGGTAAAGTGGATAATGAAATGTTTTCATTAACTTCTAATTATATTAGGCTAACGAGGTTTTCCCAATTTGCCAAAACACAGCGAGCTCTGATGGTCCCGGAAAGGAGATTGGCGAGTGGCGCGAGATTACGAAAGAGCCGGGCGGGGAAAGAGAGAATGGATGAGAGGAGAGGAGAGTTGCCAGTGTGAACGGTGACTATGCAGGCGACGGTGTTGCTCGGTGCTCTCCTCTTCCTCTTGCCTCTGGGCACAAGCGGTGAGTTTTCTCATCTTCTTGCTCTCCCTGTCTCTCATCTTCTAATAGCTTCCTATTTTCTTGCATCGACTTTGAAGTTAACGAGTGTGTTATCCCTCTGAATTATGATCATCGAAGATTTAAAATGGGAAAGTCCGAATCGAAAGTTCAACTTGATAAAAAAATGAATAAAATTTCCCCATAACTTGTTTAATCGTAGTTCCGATAACTTTTCTCTCCCGTTTATTGCAACTTTTCCTTGAAATTAAGAATTTTAAATAATATTTGAAAATTTTAAGGTTGACACAGTTACGCGAAGACAGTAAGTTAAATACGAAAAGATAATAATAACATTTGGAAAAAAGATGAAATTGTTTTGTTT
The DNA here is from genome assembly GCA_030067965.1 of Latrodectus elegans. Classification (NCBI taxonomy): domain Eukaryota; kingdom Metazoa; phylum Arthropoda; class Arachnida; order Araneae; family Theridiidae; genus Latrodectus; species Latrodectus elegans. The sequence continues at coordinate 55,026,025 of CM057820.1, forward strand.
TTATGGTGCTTTAATTAAGAATATCATATTGTAAGCCGATAAATTTTATTTTACAGGTTAAAAAAAGTTAATATGTCTCATTAAAATGTAAATTTTTGAGTAACAGTAAATATGTGCATCAATAAAATATCTAAAAAAATTATAAAATACTTATTTTTTAGTTCTATAATCATTTAATCACTTAAAATTTTCCTGCTAAAATACATATTTTACATAAATTTTTTTATCAGCATTTAATATCTTTCGTACATACAACTTTGTACCACATAACAATATATATATATATATATTTAATTTAAAAATATATTTCATGTATATTCTTTTATGACATTTAAATTGTGTTTTAAAGCATAAAAATCACTTGCAATATACTAATTTAAAATATCTCTCACATTTGATACGAGCGCTCAATTTTTTAATAATAATTTCATATATATTTTTTTTTACAGAAAATAGTTTTAATAATATTACTACATGAAAAATTGTTTCGATGTCAAAGAAAAATTACTTCCCTATACCATTATGATTTTATTAAATTCTAATATGAATAAAATTAATAGAAAATTATATTTCCTTATTAGAAAATTCTATTTCTTAAATATTTTTAAAATAAAAATGTGTGTTGAGAATTAATTCGTATCTTATTTAACGGGATTGTGTCATTAAATAAAATTTATTAATAAATATTTTTAGGCCACGTATAAATAGAAGATAAAAATAAAACAAAATTAATAAATCGTTAAAATATTATAAAAACTAAATCATAAATTAAAATAACTCCTTAAAATATTTAATATAAAATTACTTTGCCTTTAAAAGAAATATAACAATTTTATATTCTTAAAATAAACAATTTCTAAATACATAAGCAGAAAATACATTATTTGATGAATTTTTGAAATGATAGGATTATACAAGAATAATTTTATATTGCTATTGAGGTCTAAGTTTCAGCAATTCGCAGTTTAATGTATGTATAAAATTTTCCGCTAAAAATTTTAACAAAAATAATCTAAATTACAAATTTTTTTCTGATAAAGTGATAAAAATATATCAAAAATTTCTGAAAAACTTAATTTACAATTTCATTTTTATAATATTTTAAAGATTCATTTTATTTTTATTATCTACTTATACCCGCGATTTCTATTTTTATTCAGAATTATTCTAATTAATATATACATTTAATTATCAATCCCTCAATTATTCAAAAATATCTTGTAATTTATATAACATGACGTGATTATTTTCGAAATAATTTATAAAAAGCTGTTCACCGATGTTACATAACTAATACACTACACTTTTAATTTTGTTTTAAAATAATACGTTAAGCTTGTGAATGGTTATAAACTGCCTCTTAAGATTCCTTCTACATCACTCTGAAAGTGAAAGAGGGCGGGTACAAGCAAAGCCCCGGCTTGACAAATATTTTTCTATTTTAGAAACATGAGATTTGCTGCATTTATGCTTTCCATGACGCTGCTTCATCTTTTGTGCTTCAGAGTAAATCCTCAAAAATTCTTTTTTTATTTTCGTGCGAGGGTTGGAAATCTCATTTTGTGGGTTTTCGGATTTTGCAAAATGCATTCAGACAAAGCTCTTCTTTTCTCGAGACTGAATGAAAAATATTTATATTTTATTTCGAGAACGAATATGAGAACAATGTAATTTATTTTCATGTTGGTAGAGAGAGAAAAAAATTTTTTTGTAGACATGAGATGAGAGAAAAAACTTTTTAATTAATGTAATGGAATTATTTCGTTGGTTAAGTGACAATGGTTATTTTTTTTTTCAATTATTCCTCATGGTTTATTTAAAAAAGGTTTTTTAAAATATCTATATAATATAGAATTTTTTTCAAAATAGATTATTTATGCAATAATGCACTTACTTGAGATTGAAATGATAAATTGTTGCTGCAGATGTAATTATAATTCCCATATATATTTGTACATATGGAATATTTATCACTATTTTATTGCATAACACATTTATATCATTTTAGAAACAATTATAATTTTGCAATTATTGCAAAAATTCCCAAAAATAATATAATATTTCAGAATATTATTGCAAATTAAAATTTAAAAAAAGAATAAATTTTTATCCTCATAAAAATATTAAAATTTTATTAAATCAGTAATTTGGAAAAAAATATTAAAAGAAAGTATTGCCGATATTTTCTTAGTTATTTTTGAGTACTATTTATACATAAATTTTTGCTGATTATTGTAAACCTAAAAAATTACTCAATGATAAGAATTTTAAGAAAGTGTCCTATCATAACCTAATTTGTATAAAATGTAATAATAAAAAAATCAGAAATTTTTAAAAATCTAAAAATTAGTTTACATATTTCTAAAATATTATATTTATTTATGTTAAGAGATGCAAAAATAATAAAAGAATATTCACATCACGAGAAAAGAAAATTATTGAAAAAAATTTCAATCAAGAATATGCATAATAAATAAAATTTAATAAATAATGATTTTCAAATGTTTAACTTTTATTTATTTCTTTTCCGTTGAATTTCAACTAAAAGAATATTAATATACTCTATAAAATCATATCAAACATATCAAAATAACGTTTAGATCTATCTGTTCATAATATTTTGATTCATGGTTATTTAAGTTTAAAGCTTATTTCCCTCTTCTTTGACGCACACGGTCCGAAACCATCGGAAATGTGACAGAGCAATCTACAAACAACAGGAATCCATTTGTTTGCTACTGATAAAAGTTAAGGAGATAGATTTCATTCTTTAGACTTTTAAAGAAAATTCTTAATATTTTATCCTCTTATTTGAGAAACATTTAGATAAGATATGAAGAGAGGGAAATATATTTACACACAACGTTGACAAGTGACATCTTTAGAAGCTCGCCTGAAATAACTAAGTGATGAAGACTTATTTGGTACTTGTAGATAACATATTTAAAAGATACTTTTTTTCAAAAGTTTCTTCTAGCTTATTTTATCACGTCAAAACTGAAAGAGGATAGTTTTTGAAATTATTTTTATGTATAGTTAAGAACTTACTTTAGAAAATGAGAAAATACTGCTGTGAAAGTCCTAATTTTTCTTGTCAAGTTTAGAATCTACATAATACCATTTTAGAATTTGAACTTAATTTCAAACACAGTCTTGTTACATAATCACATTACCAAAAAGTAATTAAGGATTTAACTGATTTTTAAGAGAAAAATTAGAATAATTTTCAGGGAAATCAATGTTTTTTCTATATTAAATCATAAATAGACAAAAACATTTTTCAAATAAACTCAACTCTATTTAGAAACATTTGATGCAATTAACCTAAAAATTTAATTTAAGTATGCATTGTAAGTTTTCTTTAAAAGAAAAAAAACTTTATCTTCCGTAATACTATTGAAGAAAAATATATAAACATATGAATATTTAGATTTAGCTTATACTTTGCGAATATACGAGATCCAAAACGTTTATTCAATATCTTATTTTAACGATACGAATTCTGAACTTCATAATTACATTTGAAAATCTATATATTAAAATTTTTAAAATGTCACACATGTATTCAAAAAATAAAAAATATCTTTAATTATTTAATTAGAAAATAATCCTTAATACATTAATAAAATAAAAATATATATATTTTAACGACAACTCAAACCATTTAATCATTATGTAGAAAAAGTTTCACAGTTTAGCAGTTAAACAAAGTTTGAAGAGGGAGGCCTCAAGTTTGAGCTTAACCATATCAAACAATACACGATATATTTTCAAATAATGCTCCAATTTTACATTATTCTATACACAATTGAGTGTATATATATAAATATACGAAGGAAAAATTATTTTATCTCGAGATATGTTCTATCTTCCATGTCGGTATTTTTTACACAAGAATGACTTGTGAACCTTGAAATAAATATTTTTGAATAAATTGGATACTAATGAAAAAAATGTTTCATGTTTCGATATTTAAGAAAGAAATAAGAAACACTTTAGACAATTTCGAAAGTCTCAAGAAATAATAAGATGAGAGCTGTGAAATAACAGTACTTCTTGAATATAATCACTACTCTTATCAAAATGCTGAAACGTATTAAATATAACAGAAAAGAAACAAATTTCTCGTTCGAAATGTTTCATTCTCCTTCCAACTATCATTTCAAATCTGTTATCGCTTATGGTCATCTTTCATGATTTTTTCAATTTCTTAAGTGCCATCTGACGGCGAAATTACTCACGTATAAACTTAAAACTAATATACAGCTCTACTTTAGTGTCGCTTAATCTGAAAGTTCTGTAAATTCTTTACGCATTCTAGTTGAATGATTTCCTTTTATTTTTAATATAAAGTTAATTATTTTATTGAATCTTATAATGAAAGTTTCCTTTCAAATTTAAATTTTGTATTATAAATAGATTCTTATTCATCTAAATTATACATAAATTTTTTTATTATATTATTAAAATTCAATCCAAACTCATAAGTAACTATTCAAGTAAACAAATTATTTCTGCTGATCTACTTAAAAAAGTTATTTTTTATCATATCTTTATAAGCTTATTGTTATCTTTTCCAAACTCTGTAAGGACATCAAATAAAAAATAATTAATTTTTAAATTCTTTTGTTAAAGGCTTCTATTTTAATTATCCGCTACGTTGCCTTAAAATAATGTGATAATTCGGCCGATAAATTATGATTTAAGTATTCAGGTAAGAGAATATTTTGTGATTATCACATGTAATCCTCAGCTAAAAAATATTTTTTGCTAACGAAAAATATAATCACTTGGCATTTCTTAAATTTAATGCATAGAATGCAGCCTAACGCGATACACATAATGACGGTTATAAGCCTCAGATTCCATTAATGATGATTACACAATAAAATAATGATGATTTGTTTAGAAGGCGATAGAATGAAATGATGATTACTTGCATAAAATAAAAATAAAACATGTTAGAAAAACTAAACTATTCTATATTATATTCGGATTTTTAAACTATAATTTATTAGATATTCTTCTTCTGAATTAACTCACACTGTTTTTCAAGAAAGCTATGATATACATATTCTTATTAATTTTTTTTGTTTTAATTTGATATCATTTAAAAAATATTTTTCCCAATCAAATCTGGTGTAACAAAATAAGCAAAAAAGTTTTTTTTAATTAATTTGTTAAATTTTAAAAAAATATTTCATTTAAATTATTATTTTAGTTTCATTTTCCATGTAGTGATCTATACCCTTTTGCATTTTCAATATCATTTTCATATACATATTTTCTTTTGTTTGAAAATAGGTACTTATTTATTTTACACTAGAAATAAAATTTTGTTTGCATTATGTTGATTATGGTCAAAAGGTTTCATTGGAATCATCAACAGCAAAGAAAGATTAAAAAACTTTCAGTCCAATTATATCATATTTAGAAAATTAGCTACAATGGATAAAATTTGCAACAAAATCTATACTGTTTAATAAACGAAAGATTTTATTAAATAACTCCCTCACATTTTTATTTTTATCTGCACAATTATTAAAAATGATTAAGTAATTGAGACATTGGGAAAATAAAATTAGTTTTTACTTATGGAATTATAATTCATAAATAATAAATAAATCATGTTATTTTATGAAGCAAAACTAATTTGATATTCATTCATCGATATTAGTTTATCCTTTAAATTTCCGTCATAATGTATAGTAATATTAATATTTGGATTAATAATAATCATTGGGTTCAACAAATATTTAATGGCTCATTTATTTCATATTTGTATTGAATGACTGAACTTCTCAACATCATTCAGTTCTTTAAGATACTTAATTCGGTATCTGCAATTTGGCTTTATTCATTTTCTTGTATTACAAATGCGTTTGAATTTGCAACAGATGCATTTCTCAAGCGGGGTCATCAGAGAATCACCTGTTCTGCTATAAGCGTAATCTTCGAGAACAAAGTACCTTGCAGATGCATGACAACTCAAATATAGCCTTTCGCAAATCGATCAAGATTGCATGCTGCGATTCCCTCTGCCTACATACTTGATAGAAGATGAGCATTCGGGCTCCTGTCTTTTCTCATGTTAGACATATAGATATGGTCACAGTTTAATCCTTGTTAGAAATGCATTCGGAAAGTTAAAACGAAGTTTTCATACAATATGATAAAGAGTTCATTTATCAGACATGAATCGAATTAATGTTGCATTAAAAATAGGAAACTGAATTTTAATAAATGGATTGTATTTTTAATTTAAAAGAAAACAGGTTATAAAAGCATGACGGAAAAAGTAATGTGTATGATCATAGTAAAAATATCAATAATATTCGTTATCGTTGGATATTAAAAAATATTGCTACGGTTATTTGACAACTCTACTATAACGCTGTCAGACTACCGAGATCACAAAATAGTAGAACTTCTATGGAGATCATAGATCAGATTTTTTCAAACTAAATTCTTAATAAATGCATTTGTAATTTTTTATTTCAATTTTTAAAATTAATTTTCCACATTAAACTTTTACAATTAATATTATAATGTTTACTTTATTATGATAAGGAATTCACTAAAAAAACAATGTGATTTATTTTTTAAATAGTTTCGAATTAGCAGAACTGGACAAATTATGCAATATTAAATTTTTTACGCTTTCAATTACTTTGCAACTTAAATAATAACAACTGTTAAAAAATTAATCAAATAGTTATTTTAACTTACTTTAAATAGACTTAGAATTTCACATTTGAAGTAAATAATAAAATATATTTCTGATTTAAAGTATATAAAAATCAATCAAAGTAACGTTGAATACACTTTTGGAATTGGGACTATTCAAACATCAGGAGATAATTATTCTTGACGAATAAAATTTAACTTGGACTGTAACCGCAGGACATAAATTTCTGTAACGCGTAATATCAACATTGAAATAACCCATTTTTAATATGGAAATAAAACAACCATATGTCAGCGCAGGAAGTAAGGTACATCATAAACTCATGTTCAATACTAAAATGCATAATACAAAAGTAAAATAAACTATGCGTCTTTGAAGATTTTGCTTTCTTTTTTGTGCCTGAAATGGGAAAAATATTGCATTTAATATTTCATTGCGTTTTTTATTGCATTTCAATTAATATTTTTCTTCTGTTGAAAAATTTTATCTTTAAAAAATGGCAAAAAAAATTTTTTTATCTTCTAGCAATTTTTCTAGAAATTTTATGTATTATTTATTCATATAAATATAAAAGTATTTGAAATAATATATCGAAATTATCAATACCATACTAAAATTAAATAAAGTTAATACCCCTATATGTATGGGCACCTTGTTTTATTAAACATAAATGTATTATGCATTCGATTTCCGAAGAATTGTGAGATAAAGCTCTCTTAAAAGTTAAATAAGCCTCTCGCAAATTTAAGAGGCATGCCGTCTTTTTACATTAAATTCTTGAATATCAGATGCCCCCTTTAATAAGCGCTTCTAGATAGATAAGTAATCGATAAATATTTATTACTCAACCAAATGCAAACCTTCTCCCCGTTTTATCACAGTTTTGATTATTTGAAAAGAGAGAGAGAGTTAATAGCTTATCTTCAATAAAATAATAAATTAAAAAAAAGATATTTATTATATCTTTGCACTTTCTTTTTTTACTTCAACATAAAAGCAGCTAGTTAAAAACTAGATTTCGATTACTTAAAAGCGAAAGTTGTTTTCCACATTTTTGGCTTTAAAAAAAAAAAAAAAAACGGAATCAATTTTTTAAGGTTTTGTTCGAAAACCTTGTGTTGTTGGAACTTGTTTCTGATGTGAAAAAGAATTGAAGTTCAATATTGCAACAGTTCAAATTTCTGCCTCGATAAATAATATAAAACTTGGACATTTCTGCTTCCTTTCAAGTGTGAGCTGAAACAGAATAGCAGTATGATACCTATTCTATGTCACATCACGGGATAATTTGTTGATTATAAATATCCAAGCTTCATAATAATACATTAAACAAATATTACGTTTTAATTCTAAATTTACTCAATGAAATAAAAATCGAATAGGATAAGTAATTCGAAAATGTTAAGACCAAAGAGTGAAGTAAAAATAATTTCAAAAGAGAATAATTTAGATTTAAAAACATTCTGTGTGTGCCAACAAGAGAATTCAAATTACCAAGAAGAATGACAGTAATGTTACACAAAGTTAAGGATAGTTCTAATGAAAGTTATCTATTAATGTTTTGACTTTGTTCCAAGATAACCAACCTGTAAAAAGTAGTCGCAGTTACAGTGAAAATTTTGAAATTTAATTCAATAAAAAACCTAATGCAGACGATTTTTTGTATAAGAATTAATATAGGCTGATGTCATTTTGCTTCATTGGCTCTAACGTCCATTTTGTCTCTTGCCACGATTCCAATTTATGAGGTATCATTTGTGATTACAAATAATATTTACTTAATTTCCAATAGTTTCGATTGTTGAAGTAAAACAATTTGGCATGGTATATATTCTATGTCATCTGTACTATTTTATGTTTAATGAATTGTGTTTTCAACATAATTCATTTAATGAAATTTTCTGTAAAAAATATATTAATCAGAAAGATTATTTTTAAAAATCAAGTATAAACTCAATAAAAGAAACATTAGTAATATAATTTGATCAAAGAGAAATAAATTATCCTATCGCTAAAAACCAGTTTTTTTAAATTTCTTTCAAAATTCATATATTTAAGTACTATTAAAGTTACACTGGAGATAATTGCAGCTTTTAGTAACATAATCAGTAAAAACATTCAAGGTGATAATAATGTTATCCATTATCATTTATTTCAGTATCATTAATTTATTAATTCGTTAAGCATTAAAAAGTTCTTGAGTAGATATTTGTCGCCTAATATTTTTGCAAATCTTACTTTGTTTAGGTAAAACATTCCGCATACTTTTTCAGTCAAATTAATAAAATTAATTTAAAAAAATTAATAAATTAAAAAGCACTGAGATTATTTCAAATTTTTTGTTTTTTTAGACGTCTGTAACTTGACTTCTGAGTGACACAAAATAAATTAAACTTCATTGTAATAAATTTTATCAAAATAATCATATTGAAAAATTTGCAATTTTTAAAAAGAATTTTCCTAAATTTTCTCAGTAACCTTATTTTGATATTATTAAAGTTACACTACGATTATAACTCTTAGAAATGCTTAAAGTTATAGGACGTTTTTTTAATAAATACGTATTTATTACTTTTAATAGTAAACAAAAAAACATATTTAAATTTATTATTCATTACATATGAGTTTAAGACAAGCAACATTTTATTTATTAAAATTACTTCAGTTCAAAAGTAGCTTTCTGATACTGTAAGCTCTTGCATTTCTTAATAAAAATAAGTACCGATTCCTTTTAATTTCCCATGAGATATTCAAATGCATTCTTTTTTTAGTGTCCTGAATTTAATTAAAAACACAGAATTCATTTTTTTTATTAAAGCTTTCATATTTCATAATTTAAGATTTGATTGAAAAGAAAATATTAAATGAATTTGAAGAGTGAAATATTTATTAAATAACTTATTCCCAGTAAATATGGAAATAATTTATTTTCAATTAATCATTATGTTCATAAATCAATGAGTATCAATAAATTTTGAAATTTTTATAGTTGAAATTTTTATTGAAAATAAAAATAGGGCTTACTAATGAGGACTAAGTAATTCTTATCATAAAATTAATTTTTTTTCTATGATAAAAATTCTTAATAATAATTCTTACTTTATAACTATAGCTCGTAAATAAGTATTATTCAGTTACTGGATTAAAAAAATATCGTATAGATAAATTATATTCCTTTAGATAAGAATACATCATAAATCTTCTTATCTTCCAAAATTAATTATGTAGTCACTTATAGTTTCAAATCGTTCAAAAGTAGACTCTCCCAGAATCTCTATAACTTGATTTAAATATAATTAAAAATCATCAATTAAAGGTGAGATTTAATAATGAAGCACTCAAAAATGAGTTTCGTGATAAAAAAGAAAGTTTTAAACAGTTTCATAGTTATTTAGCAAGAGTTTCATACTGTAAGCATAAATTGCGCATAGACGTTAAATATGAGATACGTGTGTGATTGACATAAAAATTAGAGGCTTCTAAAATTAAAAGAAATAAGAATGTTAATGAAGTTTGAGAAGCGTGATGAAGTTTGGAGAGAAGAAGAGTATTTTCAGGAGATTCCAAGATGGCAAGGATATAAAGTTTGTTACAGGGGGGATTTAAATTTAGAAAGCGTCTTCCCAGTTCTTAAAATAAATTAGGTATCACGCACAAGTTTAACCGAATTGTTCTGTTAGGAATAATTACAAAAGGCTTTGTTCCACGTAAGTATCTGCTGCTACGCTGATGCAGAGGCGGAAATGGATGCAGTTGCTCACCTCGAATTTTGAACTTCCAGAAACCCCTGGCATCTTAACAAAAAGTCGAATTTAAAATATTAAAGTTTTAAGTTTCATGTAAAATTGTTGTCGTCTCTTATGAATATTCATATCATGAAACAATAAAAGAAATATGAATGATTAAAGGGGAATCTTTGTAAGGATTATTATATAAACAAAAAATTCAAAATTATCCCAAAATTATTTTTTAGATCACAAATAGAGTTTAAAAATTTATGTGCTCATTATTAAATTACCTATGCGCAAATTCATCATAAAAGTAAAGTCGAAAAACAAAATTAAAGTAAGCCATTGTTTTCCAATTTTTCCGATTAAGCACAATCCAAAATCTTCTTTTTGTCAAGTTACTTCATTATGTAACTGGAATTCTATGTAATATACATTGGTAGATGTATATTGGCGCGTTACATAAACTGCAAGCTATATTTTAAATATAAATTCCTAACTTTAATATTACATAAAAATATTATGACTCACTGTGGCAACAAAAAAGCTTTGAATAAAATGTTCTCACCATAGTAACACTTTCGATTTAACCATCGAAACTTTAACCATCGATTTTCAGGAATATCATTAGAGAGAGTAAACCTATATATATATATATATATATATATATATATATATATATATATATATATATATATATATATATATATATATCTATATATATATTGTAGTGCTTAAAAAAGTTATATTTACTAATTATGCAGTTTTGTAGTTGGTTTTTATTAGAACTTATTCTTAATTATTTATATGTATAAATAATTAAGAATGTATTTTGAAATTTTTAATTATAGAAAACTATAATTAAATAGTTTTTTTATAATTAAAATTCTAATTTTATTCATTTTATCTATTACATCAGAAATAAAAATCTAAATTTTTATGCATTTTATAGTGATATCAGCTGTCAATATTTCAATTCATAAAAGAAATGGCAATTTTTCAATTTATTCATGAAATCATGCTATTAATTTATAAAATAATATTAACAGTAATAAAAATAAATAAATGTAAGTTCTTTTATTTAAAATTAAAAGCCAAAGTTTCTTTTGACTAAAAAAGCCCTCATTCTTCAATAGGTTTAATGAGAATATCTATTTTCATCTCTGTGAAAAGATTTTTTACATATTTTTTCTTTTTGTATCGAATGATCGAAAAACTTATTTCTTGTGAAACAAAGAGAAGTGGTTTTTTTTTCGCCCACCTTTTTTTTTATTTATTAAAAACAAGATTAAAGCACAGATTTTTTTTGTTCACTTCAAAAAAAAAAGTAAAAAATATCTGTAATGAATATGTTGCTTCTCCAAAATAAACAATATATAATAATTGTTTGTACATAATGAGTTACATGGCTTCATCAATAAAGGATATTACCTTTCTTATTTAATATTCAAGTTTTTCCTTCTTATTTTATTCAGTGAAACAAATAAAATGTTAGTTTCTATGTTTTTTGTTTATTTTTCTAACCACTCTGTGTATTGTTTATGACAGAGACTGCTTATGTATTTTATTTCAAATGTGTTCAGAGGAAACAATCGCATCTAACCAGAAGCATTATTTATTACTGACATGTATTGTGTGGGAAGTGTCACTATTTTCCTTGATGTTTGATGCATTTCAGGACTTGAAAAAACATTCTATAAATGGTTTTTAGTAAAAAATAAATTATTGTAAGTGTAATAACATTATTTTGTTTTAGTATTTATTTATGAAATATTTGACATAACACTGTAAATTTTTCGTAATACTTAAGGTGAAATGTAAACAAAAGCGTATTTGATATGATAGTCATTATAATCAACTACTGTTCAGTACGTAACTGACATTTTTTTATTCAATCGCTTATATGTTTTGAACAGAGAATAATTTTCAAAATTAAATAGCATATTTGTTGTTTTATATGAAAAAATCCATTGATATTTTCATACATATAAAAACATATTTCTTAATTTTACCTATGCGTTGGGTTCACTTTGTTGCTTCTGGGTCTTTTTGGGTCCCGAAGGCTAATTCAACTATCATTAACATAAAAATATATTGTAAGCCATTATAACAAAGAAAATTATAAAATTAAGGTCAATTCAATCAAAAACTTCATGATAATTTTTCACAAAAATTTTAATGGAGCAACAGCAAAAACAGAAAAAAAAAATTAAAGAATATAATGCTAAACATTATTCAAAGGATCTTTCAGTCAATTAAGGAATTAAATTCTTTCAAAGTATTCAATTCAGATGAGTTCAATAATCAATTCAACAGTTTGCTTTTTGGTATAGTTCTTTTGCACGTGATTACTAATTCGACCGGGAACTGTGGTTTAAAAGTAGATCACGAGCTGCTAAAAATATCCATGTCCATTTTGAAGGTTGAACCTAAAATGTTGAAATGGAGGTTAGTTTGTTGATGATTAAGATTTCAATGCGATGGATTACTGTAATGAGAAAAAGACATTCATTTCCAGTATCGTGCTAATTATTTTTTTTTAATTTTTTATAACTTTTTCACCAGAGTTTGTATACGCGAAAAGAACAGTTTAATAACTCTAATTTCATTTAAAAGATACTCATAGGGAATGACTTGCAGTGAAGTTGTTTACTAAAGGCGACTGAGACATGTTAAATAGGTCGTGGTCGCAATGTTTCCCAAGTAAAATGATACCTCTGAGGGTGGTAGGTCGAGCATTGAAGGTTCTTTTACTTGGTGTGCTTCCTTTTAAATAATAAAGACTCCCACCTGCTGCGTCTACCTGTGGCAATACAACATTCGACATAAAATTTCATGTTGGCTGAACGGTAATTAGAGTGGACAAGCAAAAATGTGGAATTATGTAACTATGCTGATGTCATACGCTTGGGGCATTTCCTTAATGGACTCATTAAAACTCGTGTGTCGTCGCAATGTTTTCTAGTTAATGTTTAAATAAATATTTTTAAGTTAAACTTCTGTGTGTAGTTATGTTGTATTGAATATTGCATTTCAAGTAGACTTTTTGAACAATGATTTTTATTTATGTATTGTAAGAAAGGAAGACCGGAAAACTCCTACAGAACCCAGTCATAAGTCCTGACACACCATTAATTAAGACACATAAAGTCCTGACACACCATTAATTAAGACACATAAAGTCCTGACACACCATTAATTAAGACACATAAAGTCCTGACACACCATTAATTAAGACACATAAAGTCCTGACACACCATTAATTAAGACACATAAAGTCATGACACGCCATTAATTAAGACACATAAAGTCATGACACACCACAGAATTAAGAGTATTATTACCATTCCCATTTAAATTAAGTACTTGTAAAATGACAAAATTTTTAATTTGACATGTAAGAGGAAAATTGTTTTTCAGTAAGAATCTCAAGAGAGTTCTTATAAAAACAAGAATAGGTAATATAGAAGTTAAATACATTTTTTAAAATTTGTTTTTATGGGTTTGAACTTGGTCAAATTCGATTTAATAGTTTAAATTTTTTTCCTATGTATTAAAAGTAATATAACATGTGAAGAGTCTACAAGTAAGCTTATTTCTACTATTTTCCCAATACATCAGTGTTATTTATTATTTTTGACTATCTGTATTTCTTATGAATTTAATACGAACAACGTTTTCAAAGTTTGAAAAAAATGTTGAATAAAAAATTTCTGAAATTAAAGTTAAATAATCAATTAGTTTTGAATTTCACATATGATACAATTAAAAGAAATTGAAATTTTTTTCAACTACGTGAATGGAAAACACAATTTTTTTTAAGAGATTAAAATTAAATCATTCAATTCCTACAATAGTGATCAATTTTTTAATTAATTCGTGTCATACCAAAGGAAGAAATGCTTCTTTCTGCGATCTTCTACAACTTCTTCACTTAAATGGTGATGGTACATTCCAAATAAATTAATATAGGACTTACAATATATTTTAAATTTTGTAAAGAAGAGGAAAATTAAATAAATATATTTAACAATGCATCAAAATATAAAAAAAGAAAATTTAAAACATTTATTTCTGCTAATTATTTTATTAAAATAAATAATGAAAAATCTTTTTTACAAGAATTAATTATTACTGAGAAAATATTAAATACAATAAACATAAAAAATTTTTATTTTAAAATACAAGCTCTCAAATGAATAAAAGAAATGCTATTTTATTAGAATCAACTCCTAATTTGAACTATAACATCTATTTATGGGACACATATTACTGCATTTAAATAATGTTTAGTAACTCATAAAAAAAAGTTCTCATAATGCATCGAAATTCAGTTGTAAAAAGCTATGATTCGTATTTTAAGGGAGACAGATTAATTATTAACTTCATAATTTTACACACTTACTTTTCAAAAACATTTACAGAGCATTTCTTTCTAGTTTTAGGAGCAATGGCATAAAAATGACTCAGGAAATTTTTTAAGTTTATGTCGAAAAATAAAATTCCTTATTAAGTAAAAAACTGATAAGAGAAACTGAAATGACGGCTACAGTTAGAATAATTAGTTTGTTGAGAAGAGCTTATTACGTGTATTTTTACTCGTGATCTATGAAGAGATAAAATGCATTAATAATTGAAGTTTGCAATTAAAGATTGCTTTTCTCCTTAGAATAATAAATTACTTTTTTTCCCAAATATAAATAATTAATTATCTGCTACTTAGTTAAATAATAATAGACGGATACAGTTTTAGAAAAGTTTAACTGTCAAAATGGTGATTGAATTTTAACTTAAACATATGAAGTTGCTTTCTGGCAAACAGATAGAGATCTTAACTGGTTAAAAGGCTTAAGACAAATGATTGCAAATTTTTATTTGTTTGTAAAAAAATATACACTACTTTAAATTTGACGAGAGTTTTTTATTATTTACCCGTAAATATTCATTTTATTATTCATTTATTCCTAGAATTTATATTATTTACTATATCTGGTGTGTAAAGTAATATAAATATTGCATGAACTTTTTTCTCACAAAAATTGCAAGAGCACTTATTTCTTCTTAGAGGTAAAAGAGATTGTATTCATGTACAAAAGCTATTGGCTTCAATACATAATTTAGTAAAAGACAATCGTGTTCAGAAGATGTATACACGTTAAAAGCTCTCAGAGGATGTAAATGCTGGTTGAAGTAGCGTAGAAGGGAGTGTTTCATCTCAAGTAGGGTCTTCGTCACTTAACCGCAATTTAAAATTATGAGACTTAGGTTGTGGTTGGCATTTTCTTTCAGAAGAAATAGGTAGTCAAGAAATGCTTGAAATTAGAAAACTTGATAACATAACATTAAAAGTTTTAATAAAGAACTTTGACATAAAATTTTTTATTAAATAGTTATTATTATCTCCTCTAAAACATTTCCATTTTTATATTTATAATATACACTCACGAAAAAATGCTTTCTAGTTGAAGTAACTTTTTAATTTGTTTAATATAAATACAAGAAACGTATGGAGAAAATAAAAAAGAAAACTATTTAAATCCCGCAAAAATTGTTTTTCGATTCAAAACTGTTGAGACATTTTACTGCGTGCAAGCAATAACTGTTTCTGATACAATGAAAATATTTATGCCACATCACTTTCTTATCCTCCATATTTTAGTGATCTTAAATCTCACAAGAATATAAAAGTCAAGTCATAAAAATAAATAACTACAATAGCGTCTATATATTTCCTTTTAAAGAAACTTATCCATTTATTGGAAATTCATTTAATTTTATGACCATAATCTTAAATGTGAAACTGCATAACATTAAATATTCTGGATCGGTAAATGTGCAGTTTTTGAATTTTTAAATAAGTTTTAAGCATTTAATTTTAATTTCAAAATAAAATTGTACGTGCTTCTGGAAATTTATTTTTAGTATCTTTCAAAATATTTTAATTTTGTAATATTTCATTAAAATTTAATTAAAAAAATCGTATTTCTATTACAGTAATTAGTGTGTTCTCATCGCATATTACATAAAAATGAATAAAATTTACTAGATTTTGATAGTAAAAGCAAACAAAAGCTCACTTGAAAAAATATTTTTACATTATTTTTGAATTTCATCGCGAAAATTCATTTATTTTTAATTAACAAAAAAAATTAATTTTTCAACTCATTGCTAATTAATATATCTTTAATGAATTAAGAATTATGGTTTTCTAGTAGATGTTAAAAAATTAACTCTACTTTTTTTCAGCAAAAATTAAGAATATTAATAAGAAAATTAATTAAATTTATCGTATACGCATTATGTTAAAATGTGGTTTTGATCATAATTTTTGAATAAATATTTTGACGGTGTATTGTTGCTTTGAAAAATTAACTGTTCTTCGTTAATGAAAAATTAACTAATGCATCAGCGTATTGAGGATAATTAATTTAATAATTAAGAATATCATCAAAATTACTATTTGTTACACATAAAAAAATTTTGTACTCATTTTTTATTACTGTAACACAACATATATATTGTTTCTGACTATTGTCCTCAAATATATAAATTAAATCAGCAAAATATCTACCAGTCAGAGATTTTATTGGTAAATACCAACAGATAATTACCGTCTTGTGTTAAGAACAACCTATATCTAATTAAGTTATTCTATTTATTTTTATGGAAATATCAATTAAATCATTTAAGAGGGAGTGAATTATTTTTCATTTAAAATTCCACACTACTATACGGAAGACCATAGAATTACATCCTTGGAAAATGACTAGTGAATATTCATATATTTCTTAAGAAATTGGTTTTTCACTGGTTTGGTTAACCATGCTATGTTTTGAGATTTTCTCCAATATATTAAATTCCTTTTTTAAGTAAAATTTAAGCATTCAAGCAATGATAATTAAAACTGTAAATATGAGGACACTTTTGGTGCAGATAATGAAATGTTCCTAGCTTGGTCAATTATTTTAGAATAGCAGGAAGTTGTATTGTGTTTCTTATTTCGGCATTTAGGTGCATTGTAGTGAGTTCTGAAGAATTTTCAGTGTTTTCCCTTTGTTAGTCGTGTTTAGTCGTTTGTTATGAATTTATCAATGAAAAGTTCATTTAAAAGTCACTAAAACTGACATATGATAAGAAACCTTACAAAAACTATTGGTTGTGCTGTCCAGCCCGCGATGTTAAAAGTTGAGAAGTTTCCTAGATGCTGTAAAAGAAGAATCACGTAGTAGCTAGTAAGGAATTATTAGTTGATTAAAAAAATATTTGAGGAAATTGCTTAAGCAATAATAGTGTAACATTGATCAGCATCCATAAAATTTGTTTTGGGATTTGAACTCCTATCCATTGAGTAGGAAATGTTGATAACTGCACTGCATAAGAACTAATTTTAATATTATTTATTGACTGTGAATATTAATGATATTAAATACTTATCAGTTTCTATTCCCCAATTTTGTTTTAATCATCAAATACCACCCAAAAAAAACGAAAAAAAAAGTGGTTCAACGTCAAAATTGTCTTTAAAAGATTCAACACAATAGAAATTAAAAAATGAATAATTTAAACCTTTTCTTCAACCACGTCAATACAGTAAAAGTAAAAAACCAAAAAGGTACGAAACCACTACACATTCAAAGTTTCTCTTGTAAGTAGGAACAGATTCATGGTGTTTTCGGCTTGTTGATAGAAAATTACCAAATGCCCCTGAAGAAGCCCACATAACAATTGAGAGCAAAATTCGTACTCGCCATTCGCGGACTCATTTAGGAGCATTAAATGACGTCATAAAAAGTACGCGGCCGCTGAATGGCAATAAACTTTTACTATATCTTTCCTCTGAAGACTTTGCATTACAATGAAATTCCGGACAGAAAAAAAAGAAACTGATTAGATCTTCAACTTCGAAGTCTTTTTAAACTTATCACTTATTAAATTGAAAGATGACTATGCGTAAAGGAAGTGATCGTTACGGTTAATTGATTAAACTGTATAAATTAGTTCCGAAGAAATCACAAATTAATTATTATGTTTGCTTTATGCATATTAAATGTAATTATTTTCATCATAAATTTAAATAACATTTTATTATAAATATTATTTTCTTAAAAAAGGGACGTTAATAAAACTTCTATATTTACTAATTTCATTTCCCTAAAATAAATTTTACTGTAAAATTTTAAAATATTATAAATTTCATGAATAAAGGATAATGATGATATTTTTAACTCCCCCCACACACAAAGAATTATGAAAATAATTTTAAAATTTTACTGATTTACTGTCATAGTACCACATTTCTTTTTCTTCCTAATAGGAACTCAGCTTCTGTAACTCAAAGAAATTATAAAATTTTAAAAAAATACAATAAAAGTTAATTGAAGTTTATTCTGGCGTTATAAAATCACGAACAAATTGGATATAAATGTTTTATTATTTTTAAACAATCACGAGCAAAAACTAAACTATTAATCAAGAGCAGTATATATCTTGAAGGTGCTCTAACTTTATATATATCATATATTAGTTTAAATTGTATGCATCTAAGATAAAAAATATCTTCCAATAATTGAATATCGAGATTGCTTAAATTCATTAATTACAATTTAAGCAATTGTGAGAATTTATAATTAAAATTATTGATTTTATTGTTATTGTCTTAGCCTAATGTTAGTGTAGAATACTAGAAAAGTTTGATTATTTTTTGTTGTTTCGTATTTTTTGGATAAACTCAGTATCATTCCTGGTCCTTATATCTCTTTGTAAGATTCAATTTTGCTCTTTGTCAAATTAACGTTTCGAAAGAGAAAATATGATCAAAATTTATATGAAATGTATACATAATTAAGCGTTTCTTTTGGATATATACAAAGCAATTATCCTTTCTTCTTTCAGAAAATAAACCTGGAATTAATTTTTTTCACTTACTTTTTAACATATGAAGAGAAAAAAAAAACTACGTTTACTGTACTAGTGATTAGTTTTGTAAATTTTTTTAACATTTAATTTTATAAATTTGACAAATATGTATTATGCATTTGATTACTAGCTCAAATTTGCGGTCGATTTTTTAAAAATTATTTAAAAGAAAGTTATTATATCTGAGTAATTAACAAGAAAAACCAACATAATATTGTTTTTCAGATGCTATATTATGAGATAAATTCGAGTCTTTAGAAAGAGACTTTTGCAAAATGCAAAAATAAATTATTTTATTTATTAATAAAAATATATCTTTTTTAAAATATTTATATTTAAAAGGTTTATATTTAGGAAGATCAAAACCAATATGGAAACATAATATGAAGACATTTTATATAAAGACCATTAAATTTGTAACCCAATTAAATTAATTTCATGTGAAATTTATTGAATAAAAATATATATTTCCTAATTCTTCTAAAAATAAACATTTCTGAGGCCTTCGATGGAGAAAGCTCTTTTAACAATAAAATATTTAATTCACTTTAATTTGCTTAGGAAATTAGCTATCAATAATTCAATCACCGAAAGTAAAACATCCTATCATTATTAAGTTTTTGAATAGTTTAAATTACTGTTTGTCCTATGACAACATGTAAATGCTTTGTTTATTTAATATAACAATATTTAATCTTAATGTCCAAATGCTGCTATTTTAAAACAATTGATGAAAAACTGTATTTACGATTCTTTTAGATTAAAAAAAAATCCCATTTTCTTCATATTTTGATCTATTTGCATTTAGAATAATTCTAAATTTTCATGCAAGAGTATTTTATATGGTATGAAGATTTGATTCGAAGACTTTTCTAATCTAATTTACTCGATCGTTTTATGCAGTAAGAAGCGTCTTTCCTAGTATTTTCCTTATATATTTCGGATCTATAATATAAGATTCAAATATTGAAGGAAGGCTAAAGAAAGAAAGAAAGTTCTCCGAGAAATTTAATTTATATATCTAGTTCGCCTCTAGCCTTGTATTCATAGAATAAAAGAGAGAAACGCAATTATGCTAATTTGTTTTAGCACAAAGTTTTCAGGGTTTTTTTAAAAACATTAAAAGTAATCTTTATCTCGCCCAGGAAATTCGTCAAAGAAAAGAAGACAATATGTCAGTAGTTGCGAGACCAACATTATCTTTTCTTAATAAAGTTAATTTCTGTTTATCTTTCAAATGTACATCATTTATTATGCTTTTAAATTACTATCTTTATGTTTTAAAAGCTCAAAATTGAGAATTTCTATGATAGCTTTAGTATTAAGAATAAATGAAACATTTTACCTTATAGTACATACATTCAAACTTAAAATGAAGATAAATTTAATATATTCTCGTACTCTTATTCTAATTTTTAAATAAAACTCTTAGAATTTTAGAAGAGTAACCTAAATAATATTTTTAAAAATTTCGCTTAAGGGAATTATGTATAACAAAATTTTAATACGGGAAATAATTAGTCATTCCTTATCTTAAGCAAATTTATATAATCTATAAAACTTTAAGCAAATCTATGATATATATTTATAATAGTAATTTGCTTTGAAATGAATCTTCAAAAATTGCAATTATTGAAAGTTAATCTTATATTGTCAAAAAATATTTTTTATTATAAGTCTGTGAGGAAATTTTGAAACTATGCTGAAATATTGGAAAAAGATGCTTGATTTCATAATAATATTATATATTTTTTATATTTACCATATTTGTGACATACAGTAAGTAGTTTAAATGTTATTAACATAATAAACAAAGGTAATATTTCACTCTTTTGAAAATTTTGCTTAGAAAACGAAATTAATGTCGCAACGTATGAAAGCATATTTTTCACAATTCATAATTTGACAAAAAATACATTTAAATTTTTTATCCATATAAAGTTTTCACAGTTATTTATTCCAGGTTGACATTGAGTGAAAAACATATTAAATTATAAAAAAGTATATTGAGTTATATATTTTGAAGAATAACTACAATGCAAAAAATACAAACATTGTTCAAAAACTTACGATCATTATCATTTTTTTTCCAGAAGAAAAACGAAATATGTCAGGAAATTTTATTATTACTTTGTTTTCCGTCGTTTGTTCAACTAATTACTGTTAAAAGCACAATTTCTTTTTATTCATTTTGAAAATGTATTTTTTAAATTATTCGCGTTTCTTGATTTTATGTGCATATTATTTTATTTAGATAGAGTTAATTGAGAGTTTAGCATACTTCAAAAATAAATAATTCTAAGTTATTTTTAACCTTTTTATGTAATTTTTGTTACATAAATATACCAACATTTTTATATTTATTTATAATTTTTGTATAAGCTATTTTTATAAGACTTCAATTCGTCCTACTCATATATGAAAAAAAAGTATGCACGGACTTGCATTGGATTTTGTCCTTCTAGTTTTACTGTATAATATTTCTATGCATTTTACTGCACACACTATTCTTAAGTAATTGCTATGAATGTAAAACTATTATTTTATTCTAACGCATATGTCTGGGAAAGAAATAACAATATTTTCTTTATGGATGTGAGCGTTTCTAACTATTAAAACAAGTGCTTCCAGAAAGCATTTCCCGATGCCATCGCAAAAACTATCCAGGCCATCAACTTAGCAGTTAGGTTCTGTTTAACAGGACATCATATATCTCTTGAGTTATGTTTCTGATCATACATCCATTTATTTCTTCGGAATCACCCTCTTCTCTCTCTATAAAAGGAAACCAAAGTAGAGCTCTGTATTTATGAACCTCATTTTGGTGAACTCTTTAGTTTACTGAACTCCCATAAGTGCAGACGATATTGAATGCAAAAGCATAGTTTTAACGATGTTTAAACACTATTTTATTTTTAATTCAAAATTTACTCCCTTGTTCTAGAAATCGCTGCTTGAAAGAGTAATATTAAAAAAACATTTGTTTTTGAAGTAATAAATGATTATTAATATTAATGTTTTTATTATTTATAAGCAACTGAGGATTCAAAAAGTGAAAGAAAATATTTTAATCTAAATTTCTATAAGATTATAAAATGAATTTTATATAAAAAAAATCTCTTATAATTCTGTAGAAATGAAAAATACTCTCTTATAAATTTGTAAAAATGAAAAATTGCATGATTTAATCAGCTTTTTTAATTGATAGATACTTAACCGTTGCTATTTAATTTTCTGAAACCTTAAATTACAATTTTACTGAAATTCCTTTAAAAAAGGGTTCTAACGTAATTATTAAATTATGACTTCTTTGTAAGATTCATAACTTCGTAAACTCTCTTTTATTCAGCAAATCTTATCAGTAAGTTTTGTCGATGTAAGTGCGGTTTTTTATAATCTACTTATGAATTAATTAAATTTTAATTAAAAAAGTATCAAATGATAAAAATATAACTAATAATTTTATTTAATTGCATTCCATACATTTATTCTAAATCAATTTAACTGACATTCTTCAGTATTTTAGTCAAGTTAATATATTTTCAAATTTTTTTTAACAGAAAAAAGGAAATATTTTATCAAATCATATTTTTAGTAAACTTTCCTTAATTACTTTTTGCATTGGTATTTTTTAACATTTAGAAACCAAGATTATAGCAATGAGAAATTCTTAAAAAAGAGAGAATTTTCAGAAATATTTTTCTTCACTTAAAACATTTTTATAAAGCATTCCTTAAGGTTTAAAAAATATAACAGCGAGAAGTTTTTCAAAAGAATTTTTTAAAAATATTATTTCATTTTGAATAATTTCTTATCTTTCCATGAGAGTATATACATATATTACATTTATAATTCTTTATGTTCTCAGTTCATTATAGAAAAATATACTTTATAAAAAAAGGCGTCAAAAGTTTTTAATTAAAGTGCAGTAATTAATCTCTTTTGTTTTGATACTATACACTAAAAAATTAAATATAACTTAAACATTGCTCATTTGCATTTCAGAAACCATCCCTTTTAGTAGTTTTTTATCTTTAAATCTTAAAAATTATTGCTTATATTCAATTTTGTTTATTATTTTTTACATTAAATGTTATTTATTCTACTTAATGATTCCATTCACTAGAAAATTTACATCGTTCCACAAATATGAAGAAGTTTATTATAATAGTTTTATATTAATTTAAACATGAATGCCTTTTCCTTAAAATTAATATTTTTGTAATATCTTATTCTCAAACTATTCACACAGTAATTTTATAGGAAATTTATTCAAAATCATTTATCTATTCAATAAATATATCTAATTCATGTGTTCATAAATGTGGTTAGCTAAAAATAAAAATAATATACTTCTGATGCTATTTCATTCTCAGGAAACAACATTTTTGAATTAAATTACACCATTTCATATAAAAGAAATATTTAAAAGCTTTAAAAGCACTTTCAGAACAAAAATTCCGTTTCCAACAACTCAATAGCATTAAATTACGAATTATTTGGTTACTTATTTCAAATTCAACTCGAAAGTGTTCTCAAGGGTATTTTCAACTGCGTAAAACGCACATAAAATTAGCTTTGCCCAACATCCAGAAATCGATTTATCTAATTCACATATTTGCTAAAAGTATTTTCTACACGTTACACAACTTAAATTACAGTAAACGATAAAATTTTTTAAATCAAAACTTTTGATCATTCATTTAGTCACTCATCTAATCATAATACTTAGGTGGGAAAATATTTGAATGCTTTACTTTCTTATGATATGTCATTTTAAATAAAATGGGTGAAATTAAAGTACGAAGTTTAAATCACTAAAAGTTTTTTTCGAATGTATGATATGAAATTATATATTCTAAATTATGTATGAAGTTTAATTTATTTACTATTGATCAAATGTATACCACTGATAGGTTAAGACCTATCAGCGGTGTACATTTGATCAATAAGAAATAAATAAAAAATTGATAACTCATTGATAAGAAAGAAAAAAATGGATCACATCCATGGAAATTTACATTTATACTGCTTAATGGTTGCTAAATACATTCATTTACTTATGTTAATTTACTATATTCCATAATATGATAATACTTTTATTTCGTCTTTTTGATATTACCCCTCAGTTTTCGAAAATTTTTCATTTTCATTCATTTAGGTATGAAAGTTTATGAGTTTGACTGAAACGTACATTTCTTTTACAATTTCATAATAAAAAAAATTGTAGTTATTCTTTTAACATTTTAAATATCTTTAATTTTGGTTCATTCAAATCATAAAAGAAAGAAATACTTCTTGATTAAATTTTTGAATATTTATTTTACTTTAAAAGAGAGAAATGATGCATTGAAACCAATCACTTAAATCCTATTTTGTTACTTAATTAAGAAACAACTCAAGTCTTCATGCTTAAAATTTCTTAGTAAAAATTATATTCCACTTATCTGAAATTTAAATATTTAGTTTATATGATTCATATTAGTAGAGAATAGTTATAATGTATGGGTGATAAAATTTCATAAATTTTTAAAATCACAAAAAATTGAATAAAATTTGGAACATGAGTCTTCCAGTTACTGATAAATTGAAGTAAATAATCCAATTATTTATAAAAATAATTAAAGACTATATATATTAAAGTAAAAGAATGTTCATCCATTGAGACTTATTCCAATTTGAATCAAAATCAATAAATGAATTTGTGATGAAAGAAAAACTTTTAGCTACAATGATATAGAACTATTTATATAATAGTTGTATTCAAAACATTATTTTTTTAATAATCTAGCACTATATAGCATGCCCGTATACTTTCTTTGAAATAAAGTGATTTTATTCAGTAAAATGACATATAAAATAGTATTTACACATAGACTATACTACGCATTATTTTTTGATTAAAACTCCGAAAAAGGCCATTCATTCATCAACATTTATTATAAAAGTATACATTCAAAGAAATTGTTATAATTACTGCAGATCAGATATAGGAAAGTATGGAAAATTGTTTTATGCGTTAATATTAGTTTTACGTAAAATGAAAGATCATCATCTAAATAAGATTTTGATTATTAGATAATTTCAATTAAAATTATGGTGGAAAATGTATAAACAATAAAAAGTACATATACTACAATACAGTTTCATGTCAAAATTCTGTCACACATTAACTAAGACTAGTTAAATAATATCTTTTCAAACAAAACGGAAGTAAATTTAGCTCTTGAATCAAACAAAGATGTTAGTGTTAGAAAAGCATATTCTCATTAACCAGTTCTAACCTAATGACAGAAAACAATATAGGCCGTTTAAGATTCAAAAGAATGGTTGTTCATACAATTTGGTCCAGACAATTACTGATATCAAAACATTTAGCTCCAAAGAAATTTAAATTGAAAAGACTGTCTAGCAATTATAAAGCACTTAAATTAAGTAAAATTATAATCACAAATATTGGAGATTTTTACTAACAGAATACTTATCGCTCTCCCAACGGAAAAAGAAAATTACAAATTGATGCACAATTAAAGAAATCATTATTAACTGAATTATATAGAGTGAGGTAATGTAAATAGAGATCACTATTATTAGCTATATTTTGAATACATGGGAGATATCTGTATGCAGTGGTAAGGACGTTCGAATACAATGAAAATGGTCTGTGGTAATAAACTAATTCGTTTATATTTTTTAGGTTCAATATGGAATCTTTAATTATTCATACTATACAAAAACGAAAAAGCACTAATTAAGCAAAAAACATTAAATACAATGAGTCAAAACTACTTAAGTAAGACATAATATATACTAACAAGACATTCGACATGGAAACGAATAAAAAAGATATAGTAATGCAACTTCAAAGACTGAAATAAAAATTAAAGACTAAATACACCAAGAGAGGTATACAGTTAATATTTGATTACAACCAAGATAGGCAATACAACTTCTATATACACACTAATTAGGAAACCATGTAATAAATTTAGCCGATATATTCTAATTCATTAGCATTCATATCAAGACAAATATATCTGTCGTTGTAAATGAAGAAGTATATACGTATACAATCATGGAATTATTACCAACTGATTTATATGGTCAAAAATAGACGCAGATTATTATGAACTATATTTTGAATAAAATTTTAATTGATTAAATTCGATATCTTTTGTAGCACCTGTGTAAAACCCATTACATAAGAACAGTTTCATCAATCATTTGACGGACATTTAATAAGCTCTTACTCTAATGCAGCGCTTAATTCGCAGCTCCATCTAGCCCAAGAAACTTTGAAAGTTTCTCATAGCAAAAACTTTGCGGACAGTCTGCAAATTGCCAATAAATGGAAATATATATATCTGCGAAGGAGTGTGATATGAATGAATCCGCCGGAGTACTCTGGGCAGGAAGTAGTTAACGAAGAATATCACTTCTGTGTTCCCATCTTCCTCGAAAGGAGCTAATCGATTGGAGAATCCTGCAGAGTTCCATTTATGGAAAAAGAAGCAAAACAAGAGAAGACTATCCGCAAATATTCTCTCAGGGTTATCTCTTTCTGCTGCTTTTTTTCTGCTTTCTTTTCCCCAGTGGTCTTCCTTTAGATCCTCCTTTACAAGCTTTGCGGTTGTGTTTGCTTAGAGAACATGAGGAATAAAATAACTTCACTACGATTTGCGCTGAGAAGAGAAAAACTTTAAGGAAACGACACTCGGCTTATTACAATTAGGCCCAATATAGGCATTTTTTCACCCTCCTGAAAATTGTTTGAAAGCTACTTCCTCTATTTGCTATCCACAGATTTACTTGTACCATAAAAACACAAAGTGATATCAAGTTTGTTTTAATAAGCATTTCAAATTATATAATCGGAGTTTCGTTTTAATTTCAAAAACTAATGGTTTTTAGATATCAATTTTCAATTCGATACTTTAATTTGAAATGCATTCATTCACTTTATTTACATATGTGCATAGTTATATTTTACTAGTAAATTCGCTGTTATTGCTAAGATTTTTACTTTGTATTTTCAATAACTTTTTTACTGTATTTCAATTTTTACATATTTAAAAATATGTCATGAAAAATAATTAGCAAAAAAAACAATTCCAAATTCAAATAAATAAAAATTTTCAAAAATATTATAATAATGATTTAGCCGTGGTCTTTAATACTTTACATTCAGCACATAAGCTTTAAGAGCCTATTCTTTTGAAGAAAAAAAAATTATTTTTCATGAGAGTTAGTTTTAGAGTTAACCAATGAATATTAGTGACTAACCAATGACTATTAATTTAATTTTTACAAATTTTTCTGTTTTAGTGATTGCTTATAAGTTTTTTCTTATTGTAAGAACATTTATGGTCAAATAAAATTTAATAATAACAGTTAAAAATCATCCAACGCTTACGAGCTCACATCTCGTATAATTTAAATTATTAATTTGCATTGTTCATCATTCTCCCATATAACTAACAAAATAACAGAATATTCAATATTTATGCAGTTATATACGTTATTAATAAAATACTGTTAAATGAGAAAAAAATAGTTACGATTTTGCAATTTTTTAAAATAGCTAAACTCTTTCAGTTTCTTTCAAAAATTAAAATTTGTGTACATTTGTTGAAAAGAAAATTTAAAGTTGTTGTGTAAATTTCTCGAAAGTTACATTAATTTATGCCTGTAAAATTTATTATGAATATGCTCAATTATATAATATAAATTTTTTTAAGAAATTCACATAATTGCTCAATAATCTAATGACGTATCATATAAACATAAAATTTTTTCTTTAATTATTATAGAAATGTATAAAAACTTAATGAAAATAAAAGCAATCATAAAAAATATTAATACTAAGTAAAAATGTTTAAGTATGCGTCTGTTGAAGAGGATTAGTGAAAACATTATGAAACTTTATGGAAGAAATTCTTAAAAATTCTTTAAATTTGAAATTCTTAAAAATTTTTTAAATTTATAATTTTAAAAATAGTTTCACAAAATGATTTATGGAAGCATAAAAATGCAAGATGTATTTAAAAATACTGAATTTCAATTGAACATTTCGAAAAAATTTCATTAAAAAATTTTAAAAACTATTTAAAAAATTTTGTTAAATGCATGTAAAATGCTACAACAAAAATTTTGTTGTAAAAATAAAGTGTTCTTATTATTTTTTTAAATAAATTTAAATATTCGAGGGAATTATCTATAAATTACAAAAAACTTTTAAATATTCCCTGCATTATTTTATATGATAATAAATTAAAGGAAGGCAACAAATAATAGAGAAACATTTAAAGACCCTTGTGAAAAGAATAATGCTATTAATCTTTTTAAAAAACAAAAAAAGGAAGGAATTTTCTTATAATAAATCTTGTTTAACTATTTTTTATAATGATCTTGTATTAAAGCGGAAACTTTATAGCTCAAAATTTAAATTCTTGTGGTATTATTTCTGGACTGGAATCTTAAGGACCTAGAGGTGGTAGGATTAGGAAGTAGGTGCTAGATCACGTGCAAAGAAACAAATGAATTCCTTCTTTTTTTTTCAAATTTCTAAAATAAAATGTCACTTGTAAAGTGTTTAAATAATATATATTGAAACTTTTTTCACATCTATCTTTATTCAAAAAGATATAAATTTTAAAATACTTAATATTTTGCAAAAAAAAAAAAAATCAACATAAATATTTTTATTTAAAAAATTTTGAGCTTTTAAGTGAATGATTGTTTGTTTGAATTTAAAATAATACTATTATAAAGCGTTTATTTATGATTTAGGAAAGCAAAATGAGAGTATTAAAAGAAATTTTTTTAATTTATCTGATATTTTAGTTTATTTTTATATAAATTTTGGTTTCTATCCATAGCAATATACTCGTCTCACAATTTACAATTAGGTTACTACTAAGGTTACACAAAAACATAAAACTTTTATTTTTAGAAAAAAATTGTTTAGTACATGAAAACTTGATATACTGATTTGCTACACTGTAAGTCAAGAAATGATGACAAAAATAGTTTTCATAGGTTTTTAATGTGAGTTGGAATACAAGGAAAGCAACAATAGTCAAAATGAAATCCTATATTTGACGCACATTTTTATTTGTCTTTATTGCATTCTTCATTGTTTCGTCGAATATGCAGTCGTCGTTACAGAATCACATTCTGTTAATAAGTCACTTGTGTGATCAATGATTGTAATTATAATTTCCATTCTTCCAAAGGCTGTAATTTTTACATCAGGAGTGTTCTGGGAGGAGATCATCGATATAGCAGAGCTCTTCTCAAATCAACTTACAAGTACTCTATGGAGTTAAACTTTGAATACTTTGCTATCATACTACACGGTGAATACCCTCTGTTCCCAGATTAGCCTCAGATTCAGTCATAAGATGTAGCTCTAAGTGGTTAAACGATATCACTTATATAGCCGTTTTCTTTATTCCCTTCAGAAAATCTCATATAAGCTTCGAGAATCTCATCTTTATAGCGTTTTACTGGCACTGCGCGATCAGGAAAACCAGCCGTAATCTACTCAACATAATCTCTCCTTATATAAAATTACAAATGTCTTCATTATAACACACATCTCTGGGTTTTCTCTTGTCGAAAATTCATTGAGTACGGCCCTGAATCTCATCTTGTTACTGAAGAGGATATGTTGTGTATCTTGATATGTTTAGGAGTGGTTTAACTGGGAAGATTCATCATTCTCTCTTGGAATTTATGAAATTGTGAGAGGAAAACACACAAAATTGGTCTCAATGAATAAAAATGCCTTTTTATACGAATCATCTTGATCATTATTCACGACTCAGCAACGAGGTCTTAAAGCTGATGGCCATTTTTCACAGAGATTCTTCTAATGTTGTGACTCTTGAATGACCATACCAAATGTTTTTCGTGATCGTGCCCAATGCCTTAAGCAATTTTTCATAATCTAGAGACCATTCCATAGATCAATTGTAGCCAACAAGTGACTTCGATTTATGCATGTTCAGTTTCTTCACTAACAATCCTCATCCACAAATTATCATTTAAAGAATTCCGCGTAGTCTTTTCAATTACAATATGTGCGGCTTATATTCTCCACAAGAAAGAATTCCTAATACAAATTTGGTAGTTTTAAAAAACTTCCATTTTAAAATTTCAAATTCAGCACATCCTTTTGTCTTATAAAAACGACATTTTTACCAATAAATAGAAACAAGAAGTATGAAGTAATGTTGCTTCTTAAATTACACTTTATGATATCAATTTTTTTGAATATAATCGAAAATATATTCTTATTTATTGTAAAAAAACATTTTTGTAACTTTAATTTTGGATTACTAAAGCCGTTATCACAAACTAAATTTAGTCATGCAGATTTAAATTGATTTAGAAATTTCAATTCTAAAACAAAAATTAGGCTTAGAATTGAATGAAGATTATTAATAATTCTTTAGAGTATAAGTAATATAGTCATTACAGTAAGTAAACTAGAGAATTAAAAAAAAATGTCAAAAAAAAATTATAAAATTAGTCTTAATACAAACATAGTTTAAGTTTAAAAGAGCTAATAAAAATTTCATTTTATTTAGTTATTTTATCCTAAAAATAAAGTTTTAATTACATAAATAACACTAGAACTCAAGTTAATGGTTATTTTTTACCGAATAAATAAATTAAGAAAATACATAATACCGTTATTAGATTAAAATTACTTGAGACTATTGATATGGTAATTTTATGTCGCATTAGTGTTACTCAAATATCTATTGAAACAGAAGTGAAATCTATGGAATGAGACAGGAAGCAAATCTTGCTTTCACAACAATCAGAAGAAACTTAACTATTTTAGAAGATATAGAGTACGTAAACAATATAATATTGTTAGAAAACATAGTCATCAACAATTAAGGTAACTATTTTATTTACATTAACCCACACCCATAAATTTCAACTGGGATTTGAATCTAGGTCTATACAGAAGAAAAGCTTCCTTTAAACATTTTTACCAAATCTTGTGTCCTTGATTAGAAAAATAAAACAAAAAAAACTAAATACATGTAGTTCTGCAAAAAGTGCAAAATATATACCAATAATAAGTTAAAAAAAATAACCTACTAGAGGTGTAATTATAGCAACAAACTTGAACTACTTTGAAAGTTCCTTAGAAAAACGATTTCAATTTAAAAAATAAAGTCATAAAATTGTGCATTTTGGTAATATTTAAAGAATTATTAACTTGAACCGGTATTATTGACAAAGACCATGTTTTGAAATTTATTTGTAGCTAAAAATTTGACAATGAATGTCTAGCATCATTGTCCCCACTTCCATTGTCTTCACTTTACAAACATTAACTTGAGAAACTAGCTTCTATTATCTGCGATACATTAGTGAAAGATAAAAAGAACAAGAAAGATAAGAAAATCCGCTCTTTTTAATCGCAATATTTCCCTCCCCCCCCCTTTCTCTTCATTTTTTTTTTACATGCTTAAATTCATTTTTCAAGGTAAAATAACTATCATCGGAAAACTATGAAGGTTAATGAAATGTAAAATTCTTTTGAAGAAGAATTTTAATACATCGATATTTTACATCCAACTTACTAACGGAAAATTTTTGTTAACCGATGTGTTTTAATTTAAAAAGATGCAGAGAGTACTCTAAATTAATAGTAAAATTATTTCACAGATATTTATAATGTAAAATAAAAGCACAGCATATATCTGCAAAGATACACATTTCTCTTGAAATATTTATATGGTCTTTCTGAAAACTGTGTATATATCAGTCTTTTTACTAAAACTCTCGAAAAATTAATTTGATGACTATAGACTTCAATTTGCTGTTATTTAATATTCTCATTATTTATTTTAGAAGAAACTTATCCATTAGATGATTTAATTTTATACAATATAGAGAGATTTAGTGATATTAACAGTATTCAATTACTGTTTCCTCAATTATTACAGATAAGCATTTTAGCAATAAATGTATTCGCAACAAAATACATTACTTTAAAAGAAAATGAAGTTAGTAAATACTTTTTGAAAGATAACTCTAAACTTTTATATATAGTTCCCAATTCAACAAAATTTTTAATATAAGTGTGTTTTCGTATCCAAAGAATGAACCTCTTAACTTGTAAAATGCAAAGTTATATTATACAAATGTGTAACTAATTATGACAGAATTAAAATAAAAGTTTATGGAATAAAATGTCAAATACCTAAATAATTTAAATGATATATATCAAGCATAACTTTTTTTAATTTTGCAATTTTTTTAGCAATATTCGGCAGATAAAAATTTATGCGTATTATTATAACAATCCAACAAACAGTCCAATTAGATTGAAAATTAAAGTGAAATAAATGTCAAAACAAATTATATATATATATATATATATATATATATTATGTTTAATAAAACACCAATAAATATAAAACTGAACTGTCACGTAAGCATTTAAGCATTTAAATTACTGCCTTTCTTCACAAAAATACATACGAGTATTTATTCATTAAAATCACATATTAAAGAATACCTTATCCCTATATGAACATACTTTAAATTGAAAGTATATACACATACATATATAATCATTTGATGATCATATATATATATATATATATATATATATATATATATATATATATATATATATATATATATATATATATATATATATATATATATATATATATAATTATTATAACAGATATTTTAAATATTGTTTATCAATTAGTCCCGATTAACTAATAAAAGAAATTAAATACTGTAGAATAAATTGTGCAGAATTGAATAGAGGTCGCTAGAGAATTTTAAATTCTAAAACGTTTACTTCCTTTGATCCGATATCCAGCATGAGAAGCACTGTTCTTCAGTGACAGTTGAAATGGGCGTTCTTAAAATACACATGCAATAAAAACTGAGTGCTTCCAGTAACAGGAAACTGAAGAAGCTCAAATGTCTGTAAATAGGGAATGTTGTAAAAGAAACAAAAAAAAAAGTTGTTTGTTGCTCATTTAATCCAGGAAAACTTTTCTTTTGTCCTAAGTCTATTTTTTTTGGGGGGGGGTCATCACTCAATTGCATTTCCATTTAAAAAACTTTTGTATATTTGAATACGACAAATTATAAGTGGTTCAATCCAGTATGTAGAATAATTTTTTCAGTTAGTATTACCAGAATTTTTTTTGGAAAAAAAAATATATATGTATGTACATATATATATATATATATATGTAATATGTGTGTGTATACATGCACTCATTCATTTGTATAGTGATAAAATTATAAAATTTATTAATACTCCTAATGTAAATGTAAAAATATTAATTCATAATGGAAGCAAATTTAATTATTATAAATTTAGCTTTGTAAATATTAATATTATTTTAAAATATGATTTCCAATAACAATAAAAAAATTAATTTAATCAATATAAAATTTCCATGCTCACACGAAATCCTTTCGTCTCTGAGAATAAAGGTATAAAACACATTCAAACGTTCATATAAAATTTACAAATATTTAAATAAATTCCATTATTTTTTTCGGAGAGGTAGATAAAGAAGGGAAATTCCATAGAATACCTCGATAGTTGTCATAAGGATTAATATTCTCTTACGCTCTACAACAATTTGCAATAATAATTTAGACAAAAGTTATAAAAAAAATATAAATACTTAATTTTAATTTTTAAAACAAAAAAACAGAAAATTTTAACTTATAAATATGAACTAAATAGCAATTTTAGTTTGATATTTTCTAAAAATATCTAATATTCCCTCAGTTTCATGAAATTAATTAATATTCTCTTACAATAATTACATAAGTTTTCGAAATAAGTAGATATATTGTAATTTATTTAAATGAATTATAACGCATTACATATAATGAGAATTAAAATATTCCCTATTTTCCAAACTATTTTATATTATTGTAATAGAAATGAATGATTAATTGCATCAAATAATACGGAAAATGATCACAAGTTAAATAAAAAATGTCTTGTATTAACTATGATTTTTGATACTATTTTTATTTATTTGCCTTATAATTAAGAAATGTCCTAAAGTTAATTTCTGGAATAAAAGTAATATTTGCATTCATAAAATAAATTGTTCTATTTTCTAAAACCACTAAATATTCTTTAGAGAGAAATTTGTGAAAAGAAGTCCTTTACTGAATTCCATAATATTAATTCAATGAAGCAGACGAAAATAATTATGCCTTATCAAAACTAGATAATGCATTAAATTAAATTATAAATTTTGACATTGTTATAATCGATTTTTCGCATTAGTTTACGAACAATTAATTTTAGGAATTCATTACCTTGGTTGAGCTTTAAATTTTATACTGCTTTCATATTTCATTATCTGTGTTCCTTAAATTAGAATTTTAATAATTCAACCGTAAAATATCAACTTCATCCAACCAATTCAATTACGCAGAAGCCATAATTAGCATTGATAAAAATCTGCGGCTCTCATATATCAATGCGACACCTAGTGGTAAAAATATAATAACACAGTATGTTGTGTACATGGCTTAATTTAAATAGCTGCATATGCGCAAATACTTATGAATATAGCTATAATAAAATAAAACTTTTGTTGAAAAATTGATGCTCTAATACAGTTTATTCATTAAGATTTTCTAATCCTAAATTTTTAATTAAGTATATTTCTGATCTAAAAATTTAACCATAAGCTTTTGATGGAAATAATTTAAAAGTAACTAATTATAATAATTATTTTAAATCATTAATAAATTAGCCATTGAAAAATTTCACTCTTTTAATGAAATATTTGAGGTTAGGATCATACATATGTAGCAAAATATAAAACTTATACAGTTTTTAATTTATTTATAACTTGTTCCATGCAATTTGAATTATTTATTAAAATAAATTATCTTTTGTTTTTAGATTCAGTAAAAAGATTTATTTCTGATATATAAAGGTATTCAATCATTTATTATTTAAAAAAAAAACCATCATAGAATTGAGAAGAAGCAAAACAATGGATTTAGCAACCAAAGTCTACTTTAAAATGAATCAAACAATTTAAAACAAATAAGGATTCGGTTTCTTAAAAAAGTTTTTTTTAAATTAGCAAGAGCTTGGGGACAAAGATTAAGATGTCGAGAATCGTTCTCTATCGATCGCAGCGGAAGTTGTCATGGAATTAACAGCACAACAACATCCCTCAGAAATCCCGGAGACAAAGTGGATGATTTCTGTCATTGGAAAGACACGACGGGTGTCAAGACACGGCATCTGTTTCCCTGACATGCAACGAGAAAGACTGGAATGGATGTCTTTCCGAAAGGACGAGCTGTACTTGAATCAGAAGGGATTTTCACAAGGTCAACGAAGCTACCATTCAGGGAGGAAATGCCATTTGCGTCTTGATAAATTAAAAATAACAAGATCACGTAGAAGTATGAGAATAAAATTGATAAATTTAAGATTTATCAATTTTAATCAATATGCAGTATTATTTTGAGCTTTTTATAAGTAATTATAATAATTATAATATATATATAATACCCCTCACTTTTTTGTAATTAAATATTAAGTGCAGTTTTATTGTATAGCATAAAATTATAATAAATGTTTTGTAATTTTTATATAAAAAATATTAACTACATTATATAATAATAGTGGCACCATGGAACGTGATTTACGTTCTTAATCGAATATTTGAAGTGAGTTAAATAATAAACTTGGCAAATATTTATATAATATGGTTGTTACTTTAAAGTAAGGAAGTTTAATTTTTCTTATCTTTTTTATATCTTCAATGAAATATTATTAGCAAAAGAAGTAGAAAAGTGTAAATCCCTAATAAATTAGCGTTTACATTAAATGTAGCCACCCGATAAGCTTATAAATTTTCGATTTGTAAACAGAAGCAGGATAATAAAATGAAAATTAACTAATATTTTGGAATTTTGAAATCTTGAAATAGGCATTGAAAAAAATCTGAGGAAATATAAGTATAACAAATTTATATTAACTATAAATTAATAACAAATCATTTATATTATAATAATTTAGAAAAGGTAAAACATTTTTAATAAATAGGTAGGTTTTATAAGCAATTTTATTTTTGAATTTTTAAGTTCAATTATTTTTAACTTAAGAATACTTTTACCACAATATGGGTATTAGTAAAATCAGCAGTTATATATTATATAGGAGATATTGCTTTGACATTTTTAAATACCTAAGATTATTCGGTAAAATCATTTGCATTTCAAAACATTTCGAGGTATAATTTTAGTTTTAATATACAAATGAAAATTTATCTCTCAATCTATAGACTTCATCTATTTATTTAAAAGTAAATAGAAATAATAAATGAAAATGTTATAATAATTTCCTCTTTTCATAAAAGTAATCAAACATAAGTAATCAATAATTAAGCTTTACGCTAGGAACCTTCGTCATATGAAAACTTATAAAATCGAACAATTCTTAAATTCCAAGTTTCAAATTTTTAGGCTGTGCAAAAGCTGTCATCAAACCCTTCAATGTAGAAAGCAATTTTGAGAGCAAATATTTGTTTCTTAGTGGAAACTTGAGTTACATTTTCCATTAAAACCCGTGTGTTGGATTTGTCTACTTATTCGTAGAGTGTAATGCATTCTTCAGTAAAATTTGTAATCTTAAGCCCTGGAGAATTACATAACATTTTCAGATTTCAATTACAATATAATTTTTTATCTGGAAGAAACATTTTAACGATGAAAATAATGTGAAAATAGGAAACCCTACGTTAACCAGAAAGTTAAAGTATGGTTATTATACACTGTAATGTTATTTCTGTATTTATACATAATCATACGCATAGTATAATATTTCTTTAATCATGATTAGGTTGTTTGCTATGATTTGAACTAGTAAATTAATATTTAAAAATGTGAAAAACATATTTCATTCATATCAAATAGTACATAAAGATTTAATGTAATATATTTGAATAAAATTTAATAATCGAATTCGAATAAATTACTTCATTAAAATATTATAACTTCCTTATTGTCCAATATATTTTGAAAGATAGAAGCTAAAATATAATCTGTAATGAAAAAATTATGTTCGACAAGTATTGAAGCAGTAAAACTTTTAACTTAATATACTTTCTTTCTCAGATTATAATAGTACTTCAGCGCATTGATAACAAACAATACAGATATAAAGTCTAATATCGAATCATTAGAATTTATAAGTAAAGGGGGAAAAGCATTGATTAAGCTGAGGAGAGTTGTACTAATGATTATTAGATAGAAGAATTCAGTAAAACCATGTAAGAAGTTTAGCAAGGAGAACAAGCGAAATAAAATGCTCAATAGACTAATCAGTACACCATGGGAATTTGCAATGGTTTTCGATTAACTTGCTCCCAAAAGACGGTTGCCATGGTAACTCAAATAGTAATTGTTATTTTAAAAATGGTTTACCTGCAAACGCTTAGGGGTAACTTATACGGAAAGCTAATTCTCTACTCTTTGTCAGACATTATCATTTTGATCAGTTAATACAGATTTATTTTACGTATTTATAAGAATGTTTATTGCAGTATGATTTAACGTATTAAGTAGTCTTTTGTTGAGACTAACAGTCTAAAATATTAAGAATGAAATGTAGCACTGAAAGTGCACATATAGGGAAATATTTTTTTTTTTTTTTTTTTTTTTTTAACAACTAATTTAGTTTATTGCGGATGACAAATCTATAATTAGAAGTAAACTGCATTATTTATTTATCTTAATAAATAGATTATTTCATTTAGTAAGTGCATAAAGCAAAATATTACAATTGAAAAATATTGTTTAGCATTAATAATTAATGAACTATAATTAAAAACAATAATTCATTATTAGTTAAATTATCATTTTGTAATGATGATAATTTAATTGACTAAGCAGTGAGTAATTAAACATCATATTAACTAAACAATGAGTAATTAAACATTGTATTAACTAAACAGTGAGTAATTAAACATTATATTAACTAAACAGTGAGTAATTAAACATTATATTAACTAAACATAAATCATTAAACATTATATTAACTAAACATTGAGTAAAGAAATTCTTACGTATTAATAAAGTTAAAGAGTATAATAATTCTGATTGCATGACAGTAAGCTAATTATGTTGAGCATATATTAATTAATAATGAACTTTATTATTGATAATTTCTTAATGACAACTCAGATTAAATTATTTTATTTACGTACTTAAAAATGTTTAAGTCAGTCTCTAAAAGTGTATATTAAAATCTATGGTACAACAGTGTGGCTTTTTGCAAACATATTTTCATCAATTAAAATGCCTTAAAAATAGGTTATTTAAAAATTTCATAAGATTCTGAAATCACAAATGACGAACATTAATATATATATATATATATATATATATATATATATATACATATATATATATATATATTATATATATATATATATATATATATATATATATATATATATATATATATATATATATATATATATATATATATATATATAATTGCTTATTTAAGTCACGGTGCAAGTAAGCTTTCTAGAGAAATATTATCAGAACAGTTTTTTAAGTTTGAAAACAAACAGAAAAAAATTAGATTATACAGCAAACACAAATATTATGTCTTTGCCGAAACTTCAAATACTTTAGGAGTAGTTCAATTCATTCGAAGTTTATATTCTGCGTGACTTCTCTTCGCTTCTTCTGAAATTCAATTATCTATTCCAGAAAACGCAAAAGGAACCGGCAATTTTGAATATTAATACTGGAGAAGCCAATCTGAAACCGAATATTTCTGCTTTGGGAAGTTATAAAATGTTCAAAGATATAAGACTTTCTTTTGAAAGAAGTAAATGTTGAGAATTATATGTATATTTTCAATAACGCTCTGTGTTCACCGCAAAACTTGAAATATAGACTTTCAGTTGACGGATGGAATAACAGCTTAAATTGAGGGTTGCTTTCATATTACTTTTTACTCAAAATAAATCTGAAAGAAATTTTATGTCGATATTTTTTATCGATAGTGCATATGACATTTCTTTTCTTTTCACTACTTTTAAGTTTTTTTTTATTATTTTTTAAAATATTTCAGATAAGTACAGCAGTCTTAAAATACTGTGAGAGTTAGACGTGACCTAGATTTGCTTTCATAACTAGTACATAATATTACCCTTGAAACTTTTAAAATATATAAGTACATGTTATATAGAATCCATGCTGAAATTCCTATTGAATAGCTATATTTATGTAAATATATCGATTTTTCACGCTACTATTATTGAAAATTTCACAATAAGTATAAAAATTCCTTATCTTACTTTATTATATAAAAATATTTAAATTGTACCCATTTCATATATTTGAATCTTTTTTACTGGCTTTATTTATAGGACAACTACTTATTACGTTGACTTCTTAAATCTAAAAATGTATAAAAATTATATTAACACAACAAAAATGCATATACTTATTCTTGAATTTTTTATCAAAAGCGATAAAATATGAAAACCACTAAAAATATTGAGATTTTAGTTCTGTTTTGTAAAGTAACAGTCCTTGGTATATTGAAAATATATCGATTTTTACAATTCATACAATACATAAACTTACCATTTATACATAGAATAAAAAACAAATCTACTTTCCTGATATTAGTTCAGAGACGAGCGATAGAATATAAAATTTTCATACGAAAATCAAAGCTTTAAAAGTAAACGTTAATAAAACAAAATTGCTGAGACTCTAAAATTTTAAATTCAAATAACAAGAAATATTCAGAGCTTAAAGATACTTACATTTTCATATTACAATAATACTCAAACCAAAACATTTAAAGTTAGATAATACTGAAACATGAATGTTAAAATTCATAATGATGAATTTTCTTACATTTTTCGAATAAAATCTCATTTTTATATTAGACTAAACATCGGGTTTTTTTTTAGAATATTAATGTCATAAAAGAATAAAAAAAATCTCGCATTTAAAAGGTGAATCCCATTGGTTTTGAATTATTGTTTAATACTAAGAAATAAATACATGAGAATGGATGGAATTTTTTTTATAAGAACCGATAATTTCTCATCTTCATGTGAAATTTTCAAAATATTTTCGTAAGCCGCTGTTAAAATGTTCTGTAATATAATACAATATAAAATATTTTCCCTCTCTGATGGTTTATAACTATTGTCAGAGGTATTTAGAAAGTAAAGAAATTTTTATAACTGTTTAAAAAAATAAAATGTTTTATTGCCGTTAGTATTGTGTTTGAAATTATTTTGTTAAATTTATAATAAAATTCTGAAAATTAAAACCAAATAACAACACTCTTTATATTTTTCTTCGTTTGGAGTCATCTACAAAAAATTACTTAATTGCTAGTGGCACAGCATATAAGAAAACTATGAAATTAATTTTAAATTTTCTGAAATGTTTTATTAATAAGCTTGAAAAGACGAATAGATTAGTTTATTTTAGTTGCTTCCTAATCAAAATTTATGAATGAGCATTCTTTATGAGTTAAAGAAAGGTTTGAAGTCATAATGGATTATACGTTCTAAAATCATATTTGGGATTGTAACAAAAATAAATTTTAAATATAAAAGTATGAAATTAATAAAATATGAGAATAATCCTTGTTTGCTTAATTTCGTATAATCTAAAAGTCGATAATGAACTAAAATGTATAAGCAAAGGGTGGTAATTGCTTGCCATCACATACTTTCCAATAATGTCAAAATATTAAACTTAATAAACTAAAAATGATTAGAAAATATTATAATAATATGCTGGAAGAGAGAGATATTTAGTTCTCTTGTTGAAGTTTAGTGATAATTTAAGGTGGCTTCAGCAAGATGGTTTCCTGCCAAACTAACGATGTTTTAAAAGCTGTTACTTTACCATCCATTTTAAGTGATATAAATTCGTGATTTTGTCCAGATATTTTGAAAAGTCTTTTAAGATATCGACTGGACTTTATTCTCGTTTGATTCGCAATATTTCAATGAGACTATTTCCAATACATGTTTCATTCGCAATTAAAACATGGACTCAGAATGAACATTTTAGATTGATCAAGGAAGGAATTTCTCCGATTCAAATTCAACTACGAATATTTGTTGTAAACTGATATGAAATAATTTTTGCAAAGATCAAACAATGTTTACCAATTAAAAGAAACAATCACTGATGCAGGGTTTAAATTGAGTTTTGACTTTATCAGGAATTTGATTAAGATAAATGATTGTTCAAACATTAAAAATCTCTTTTAAATCTAAAGACACTATTATAAGCTAACGGACAATGTTTTCTAATGTTTTTTTTTTTTAATAAAGACTTCATCTTTGTAAATGCTCTACGACGGTGAGCTTGTGATTAGCGTGGCTCTATAAATATTAAATATCACAAAATTTGGTCCACATTTCATTACATTTGGTATAAACATTTTATAAAAAAATATCTAAAAGGAAAACATAACTCAAAGATGAATAATAAATGAGAAATGATAAACGTAAGCTATATATTCATGAATGAATTTATTATTACTCACTAAAATACACTGTCACAAAAAAGGATAATTAATGAGTAGTTATTTTTTCAACAATGCGGGTAGAGTATTCTGCATATTTTTCATTATAAAGTTTTATTTTATCAATTAAAATCATTTGTAAAATGCATTTTATAAAATTTATACTCTTCTAATAATCTTCTTATATGCTGAAAAATATTAATGATATTGTAAAGACTATAAGCAAAAAGGCAATAATATTTTATGATGATTTAATATTTCCCCCAAATAAAATCTTTAATTCATTAATAATTGACATAAAAACATTGCCCTACGCGAATATAATTTTATACAAAACTTATTTAATAATTATTCCAAATGATTTATTGCAAAGTTCTTTTTGTATTGTTAACAAATATAGTTTCCTCAAGTACAATAGAATGAAATAAAAAAAAAATTATTTTGAGCTTTATAAAATGTTTTTAGTTTTCTCTCATAGTTAAAATTTTATTTTTTGAGAATAGTTAATTTGCTCGGATAAATATTCTCCAGCTTATAAAATTTTAACTGATGTAATTGTTTAACAAATTGCAATTATACATTCTAAGAAATTTTCTTTAATATCTTAAAGAATAGTATCCTGACACCGCATGATTATTCAAAGGTTATGTTTAAAATGCAACACGTTGTATTTTTCAAGATGTAATGATGAGTCACCTAGGGGAAGAAATTTGGAAAATATCCAAGCTCCTGCCTCGACCATTGTCACACGGAAAAGCAAAAATGCAATGCTGTTCTATTTTGATTTATAGAAGGCTATGTAATGTTTAACTTCATTCCAACTAACAAAGTTTTGCTATTGGATTGTGGTATGCTTTCAATTTTTCATTTTCCATATTCTGAGAGATGTAACTATGCGGTTCCGGAAATAATTTCTGTATCTTGAAGAATAAATGTACTTGAAAAACTCTTTATGATGATTCATGAAAAAACCTTTGTTACAATGTTCTAAGAAAATTCGTAATTGCATGCAAATTTGTATTCGAGATGAACTGATTATTTATATTCCTGAACAATGGTTGAGATTCAATATAAATTCAATAGTTTATATTTGAAAGATAATAAATAACATTTGTCTTTGTCCTTTGGTATTTAAGTCATATCAAACCCTCACTCACAAAAACGACGTCGTCTTTTGGATTTGCTTACCATTCTACTGTCACTGGTTGCACAAGAGACCCAATTCGAATCTCTCCTAAGCTTTAAATAAGATTCTGAAAGAAAACAAGTATTCACGCTTTCAAGAATGTATATTTGAACACATGAAGTTTTAAACAGAAAATTAAAGTATTTCCCATTTAGCTGACACCTAAACTTTAGATTGGGTTGTAATGTCTGATAAGCATCAAAATAAAAAAAACATCTATATTAAGGAAATACTTAAATTGAGTATTCCTTTCAATGTAAATATATATTTGTGAGAAAAACCAAGTGTTTCTTGATTATAAGACATTTATTTATTGCATATTTAGCATAATTTATAATGCAAAAATTACACTGCATGTAAAATTGCCTTGCATATACTTTGCATGTAAAATTATTCTTAAGGTAAACTATTTTATAGAGACTCGAATTCCATAATGTGCATAAAAAAATTTCCTTTATTTCACGGTTTGAAAGAAGCAAATATCAAACTCCCCTGAAATGAATTAGAACGGAGATGAAAAGTCAGTTGAAAAATCCCACACATTGATGCCGAAGATCAATTATTAATTGTGTTTATTGTATTTATTAATTTGGTACAATACGTTTTCCAAGAAATGGATCAAGATAATTTAAACAAATGACCGTCACACTATTTGTTAATAGTCTCTTGAAAACGCTCCTACAGATGCAATTTCATGCATTAAAGGTCTGTCCACTCACAAAAGTCGCTTTCTTTTTATTCTCCATCTGCATCAATTGCAATCTAATACCTCTTTTTCGACCATTTTTCTCTCTCGAACTGCGCAAAAGAATCAGAAGCGATTCTAAGGAGTGGTAGATATATCCCAAAATGAATGATTATCTTTCATTCCTGACTTCGCCCATTCATGCTCTCTCGTCTTTATTCTTTTTGCCATCTGTGAAAGGGTGAATTAAAAGAGTTGATTTAAATTCCATCTGCTATTGAGTTCCGAGTATCGGGTGAAGGATTACTGAATTGACTCAAAGAGCCCGCCAAAATGGAGAGCGATCTGAAAAGCTTGGTCGATAACAGGCGAGCGTACTGAAGAGGTTATTGCAAGACAAATGACTCCCTGAGAAAACCCGAACATTCAATTGAAGGGCGAAACATTGGTGAAAGCGATTGGAGCGTTTTCTTAAAATTTGTGACGCGTGAAAGGACTTTCATTGAGTGCTAAAAAAAGAATAAAAAAAAATAAAAAAGACGAATTCTGGAGCGCTGTGCGCGAAGTTCGCT
Source organism: Latrodectus elegans (assembly GCA_030067965.1). Taxonomy (NCBI): domain Eukaryota; kingdom Metazoa; phylum Arthropoda; class Arachnida; order Araneae; family Theridiidae; genus Latrodectus; species Latrodectus elegans. The sequence continues at coordinate 55,070,379 of CM057820.1, forward strand.
CAAGGACGCGCTGTTTTTCGAATAACCTTCATTGTAAAAGACTTGTAATCAACTTGTAAATTAATATTTATTTTTTTAATCTTGTTTCATGAAAGTGGTAAAATTCTATCGATATACATAAATGACATTCTTTTTTATTCTAATTGTTTCGGATATGAATAAATTTTCTCTCAACTATTTTCTATTGTTAAAATAATAATACATTAGAGTAAGTTTAGTATTTCAAATATAAAGTGTCATATCTTTCATTTTTCCTTCCGAAGTGATATGTGTGTGTGATTCAGGTAAAAAATGTATTGAGTTAAATAGTTTTTATGATGCTCTCAACATAATTCAGTAATTAACATAATTTGGAAAAATAATCATACTAAGCTTATATAAAAAATTAAATGAATTTTTTTATTTATTACATAAAATGAAGGAAAATGCATTTAAAAATTTAATATATACACAAAAAAGTGTGATGGGAATTTTAAGTATTTATTTTAATTTCTTACAATCTTACTTCAAAGATTTTAAATATTAAATTACTGAACAGAAAGTTTATAAAATGAAAGCTTCTATTTCATTTCTAGGAAGTGATAAAAATTCTACTTACAACAATAAAAGGTTTTCATCAAAATTAATCCTTTGGACTTGAAAAAATAAAGGGGGAGGGAATATAATCTTATAAAATTTAAGAGAAAATAAAACTTTTTCGCAATAGGTCTGAAAATATTCTGAAAAAATGCATATTAATTTCAATAAAGCAGGAGTAATTTTTTTTATTTTATATTTAATTTTGTTAATTTAATAATTTAAGTCATACACACTTTAAAATTGAAGTGAAACTGTACTTTCATATCAAATCTAAAAGTTTCATTTGTTCTAACATAAGACGATTGTAACATTTGAAGGATTCATTTAAAATTCGATCAACACTTGTTTTCATTTATACATTCATTATCCTTTTCAATCTGATTATATTTTTGAAATCATATTTAATAAGAATTTTCCTATGCATTTCAAACAGAAGTTTATAGATTTAAAGATTTTTCTTAAATTTTCTTTGAAAAAAATGAAAGATTTGTAAATTTTTTCTTCTTTTAGTATTTTTAGTTTATTATAGTATATTATACTAAATTTTATATTAATAAAATTTTTCTCTCTTTTTTAATGGTAATAAATAAAATATATCGAGATTCTATCGATACAAAATAATAATTTTTTGATAATACTCTTGCTCTGAATATAAATTTTCTTCCAACATTTACATTATTGTTATACAAAGACTAATTATCCTTTTCTTTTTTAGGTAAGTTAAGATTGCACTTTAATCATCAAACTTCCAAATAAAATGAAACAATAAGGTATGTTTGCAAACTTAAATATGTATATAAAATGATTATTTTCAAAAATAATTCATATTTTTACAAACGTTTCTAATGATGATCTTAATTAACATAACAGAGAATTAGTTTTTATTTATCTTTTTATAAAAGTGCGAAAAATCGATTACATTAAGTTAGAATCTATGGTGAATTATCTGCAACGTCAATGTTTGAAAGAGAATACAATGCAAAACATTGGTAGATACCTAAGTGGTCAGTTGTTTCTGATTAAAAATAAATATTCTTGGAATCTGAGCTTTTTAAAAAAAAATTTAAACAAGTGTTTTTAAACTAATTAAACACTTTGTATAGAAACAAATATTGCTTAAATTTTGAAAAAAATCTTGATGGTGCTCAGGTTACTAGAAAAATTAAATATGAGAACAGAAATTGTTTTATTTTATTTACTTTTACAATTGCAAGACATTTCACAACTAAGCCATTAGTTTTTATTTTGCTTTCCAATACGTAAGAACAACAAACAATGGTAATAACTATTAACAAATAATGGTAATAGCACAATGCATTGATCAATATTCTTATCCATGGAGTGTTCAAAGTTACAGAGAATGCATAAAAGGGATTTTAAATCAAATTTTAAAAAGATGAGCATTCCGATAATAATGCCTACTAGGAAGACAAAAGGAAACTAAGACTACTGAATAAAGGAAATCAGATGAAAAGTTTAAATCTTCCTTATATTAATGTCAATGTATTAATCTTAGAAAAATATCTTTTTACCCAAAAGGGTAAAATTCATCAACTTCTGTATTTTTAGGTAATTTTCTCAGTTTTTATGGTGTTCTAAAAGTGAGTTCTAAATTTGCAATAGACCATAAGTGAACTATCTTTTTCTAAATAAAACATGGATCGTAAAAACAGTTAGTTTCTCAAAGAATAGCTTCCAATTATCAGAAGTAATGCCAAAATGGACCATAAACAAATAAAATAGAAATTTTCTAAGAATTAAAATTAAGAACTCGCTTAAATATTCCTATTATTTCAATAAAATGCATTTTTATCAGCTATTCGTTGAAAATCTGTTACCAGTAATTACAAATGAAATTGCTTCAAAGTCTGAACGGTAGTCTTTGAATGGGGAAATTTTTATATATTTATCATGTGTGAAGAAATCAGAAATTAGAGAATTGTTTTCAAGAAACATACTTATGATCGCCAAATGTATCAGGGAAATATATCAAGCTTAAACACTTCTGCCTTCTTGAGGGTATAGAAAGAACTTATATGCATTAAAATAATATAATTAAGATGTCAATAGACATCGCATAAAAGTTAAATATTGGACGAAATGATTTCAATATGTCTGAAAGTGAGGAATATCCAACTTCACTTTTTGGATAAGGAATAAAAGCTCATTGTAAGTATTATTTCACGAATCACGCCTTTATTCTTCTGAGCGTTGATAAAAATAACTCAACTGTAAATCACAACCACATATTGCATACATTTAATTTAAAAAGAAATTTGAATCTTAGTAAACATGAAACTTTTCTGCTTTCACAAAATAATTACGGAAATTAGTTCATCAGTCTAAAATTACCACCATACACACGTATTGTCAAAGGGATATCAAATTTTAAAAATTTCCTTTCATTGATTTTTTTCTCTATTTCATTAATTGTTGCACATTGTTGCTTTTTAAAGTCTTAAATGTATCTTGTAATAATTTAGATTTTATCAATATTAAAAATTCATTACACGCATATTCGAAACGGAATCAAATAAAATATAAGCATTCGGTTAAAAAAGATTCTCTTTCATTAAATTAATAAAAATAAATTAGACATTCTTTAAGAATTGTTATAATAAATATATGCGTGGGTGTGTCATCTTATTTATTAATAATAAATTTCATAATTGATAGACTAAAAAATATTTTAAAAATATTATATTATAATTCAGATGCGAATTTGAAATAATTTTAAAGAAATTTAAATAATGCTTTACTTCCAAACTGATGTAATTTATGCGTTGCAATTATTTTGAAATATTATTCTTGGTCTCTCAAGTTTAAATTATGTTTATGGTAATGTTGAAATATAGTTTTAAATATTATCTTCTTCATGCATGAGTTAAGTCATTTTACAAATTAGAAAAGCTATTTGTCAGAATGAGTTAACTCATTGTTTGCAATAATTTGTCGAGAAGTTATTTACCTCATTCCACTTAGAAGCTAAATTTCATTTCCTTCTCTCGTTGAAATATTGCTTTTATGTTCTTCCTTAAACACAAAGCATGTTGAAACAGAACAAAAAATTACAGTACAGGAAATAAATCTGAATTTGTCCCCGTATTTAGATTTTAGAATGTTTCACACAAATCTCTGGAAATATTCAAATCATTCATGTAAAAATAATTAAAATGAATTTTAAGGTCTCCATTCTATTTTTTACATAATAAGACATTTTATATTACATCAAATAAAATGAAATAAAATGTAAATTGAAATTTTAAAAACGAAGTTTGAATAAGTTAAAAAAATGAAGTAAATATAATTACAAATTGGATAAGCAATTTAACATAAATCCAATATGAATCTACAAGGTTTGATTCTTTGTTTTACCTATAGTAAAAATATTAAACAGAAATTTGAAGGTTTTTTTTTACATCATTAAATAGAACACAGTATTTATATATAATAAAGTATTTACTCCAACTAATTTATTATATTCTTTATAAGTAGTTTTTACTCAAAATCATTCTATTTATATTATCACTTTGGAATAGTTTAGTAATATATAACATTACTATTTAGTATTTAATTTTGCACTTGTTTACTTGGTATAAGTTTTTCAAAATATTAAAAACTATCATCTACCAGTCAAACACCTTGGAAAAATAACTTATAATTATTTTATACTCTAATGTGAAATTCTTATTTTGATTTTGAAACTTATTTAAAATATTGTGACCTTTAATTTTACAAATGCGTAACAAAGTAATCAAACATCTGTGAGAAAGATATTATAAGAAAACTTATTAATAGATAGCTGGATTATTTTTATCTTGAATTCTAGATTTGATCCAATATAGGAAGGAAGTACAGATATCATGCGTTACGAATGCTTGAATTTGAAGCCTTTCTTCTCTCTTATAGTGATCTCTAATTTTGAAAGTTTGGTTAGAGACAGAAATCGAGCACAAAGACTGGATTCCAAATTTCTCCACAAATCTTCAATAACGATAGAGACAGAGTCTGAAAAGGTCATCTCGTTTCATTTTCCAGATTTTCAGATGGTTCTTAATCACATTTAGTTTTGCGTAGAAGCACACAGTGATTGCATAAGAATTGGTAACTATCCAAAGACAACTATCTTGACTAACGGATGGAGTTCATTGGCTAAAATATCCCAATAGTGAATACCTATTATTTTCTTAGTGAACTTATAACATAGATAAAATGACCCCAAAGATTTCAAAAATCTATCTCTACATTTCAGAATCAGCAACAGATAGGCAAAAAATCTTATTAATAACTTTTCAGAGAATTCTCCCGCTTTTAAACATTCGCTTGATGGAGGGGAATACAGACATGATAATATGCTGTTATTGCTGTGAGGCCCAAATTCAGGGATTTCTATATCACTGACATCATTTGTAAGCATTATACAATGTCATCAATGACTTCCGACTGACCACGTTGCAATAAATATTATTCTTTTCTTTTTGTACTTTTATGGTGGAATCGGGATACCTCTCGGAATCGTTTTTTGCTACAACTAATGATTTTTTACGCTTATGACTTTATTATAAGCTTCAATGCCTACTTGCTACATATCTCTTAGAGCATTGTTTTATTGATTATTTTTATTATTGATATTTGATGCTGTATTAATATCTTTCGTGAGAATGGATACCGTATTTCTTGATCCCTCCATAACGTTTCACCACCGAGATTTCTATTAAAAGTGCTCCAACAATAATTCTTCTTTAATGAGTTCCCTTTGATACGACATCGCATTTCCTCTCAGAGAAGGCAAAGGACGCACGTATTTCTTGCAATACTTGCAGACGCACTTTTCATTCTCCCTTTCAGAAAGTATACTATCGATACACTTTCATTTGTAATAAGCATCTGATTACTGTGTCTGTTGGAGCGAATCTCTCTATCTTGCAGGTACAAAATGCGGCTGGCATTTTAAAAGGCTAAATTTTTTTCACTCATCCGTATTTTACATGCATCGAAAGTTATAGCTAAGGATTCCACTGTAATTTGAGGATAGGTTATTGTTATACATATCAGACTATCAAATTCTACAGATGAAATATGCAAAGCACAGCAAAGGAAATATGTGAAAAGCACAGCTAACCACTTCATAATTTTGAAACTCGCTGAAGCCAAAGGATCAACAACTACTCTGGCAACACCTTTTAACAACAATAACGAAAAAGTATTTTAAAGGAACATTTAAAGCAGAAGTCCTCCTAGCACTTTATAGAACTATTACTTTCATTTATTTTTTAAATAATAAAAAACATTTAAACTGTTAGTTTAACAAATTTTTTTGGCACTGATTTTTTACAACAATTTTTTTTTATCAAATTCACATAAAAAGACTGGTAACTAAGGCTCTCTAACAATTAAATTTCGTTCAATTAGCAGTATGTGACAGACAATCATGAATCAAATTAGAATAGTACACTAACAGAATATTGACTAAAAATATTCTCCTCGTATTTTAATTGTTTTATTAGATAGTAATAAAATTTCATAATATTTTAAGTTGCGTTCAATCAAATTTAGTTTTATGTTAAAAGACCAAATCAGGTTAAAAAAATAGAATAAAAGATTCAAATGAAGAAATACGTAATAAAATTTGAGTTTTCCAACAACGAATTGCTTGTAATGCAACAGAAGTTTTTGTAAGTTCAGCCCTTTGAGTTTGAAAGAACTGTTTCATAAATATAAGTATATAAGAAATCAAAGGCCTTATAAATTTTATTTTCCTATCTGTAATGAAATTATTGGTTTTTTTTACTTTTTATTTAAATAGCTTTAAGATTTCATGATAAAATAATTTTGTTAAATAATTTATAAAAAATGATCTTTCATGCTTTGATACTTATAGCATATCGTTATTTATTAGGTAAAGTTAGATACCTATGCATCAGTTGGTGTAGCACAGTTTGTAAAGTGATTAGTAATAAATAACAATCATTGTCAGTGAAAACGTTCCACTGTCAATAAAGATCATTATTGAAAGCTGGAAGACATTATACGTTTCTGTTCATCCTAAGTAGTGTTTTTATGTAAAACTTTTGTATAAAAACACTACTTAGGATGTGAATGCTTGGGAGTTTTTACTTTAAGACATCTAAATATGGTCCACTGTTATGAAAAATTCTTCTGATACAAAAGAAAATCCCCAAACTCAGAATTTGGCATCCTGGATTATACGGCACCTGTGCCATATATATATATATATGTTTATATATATATATATATATATATATATATATATATATATATATATATATATATATATATATATATATATATATATATATATATATATATATATATATATATATATATATATATTACTTGTTGAAAATATATAATAAATATTTTCATATTTTTAAGAATAAAACTTGCATTTTTACTGTTTTATCTAAACAAACTTTCATGCGTACTATTGATTTTAAGAAAATTCATCGAAATCAATTGAATTAATAAAATTTTTAAATATTTAATTGTGATCTTTCTGGCTTTTTTAATGAATTGTGAAATTAAATATATGGAAAATAAAATATTTTAAAATATAGAAAGCTTTTATTGTATTATGCAGCAAAAAAATATTCCCAATGTATTATCTCTTAAGTTTTGTTCTTCTATGATAAGAAATGTTTCCTTTTTTGCCCCAAAAGCTAATTTGTAGCTATAATTAAAAGTAATAGATTTTAGAGGCTAGTGAGAATTTTATATTAATTACTTTTAATTTAAAAATGTTAACTTCCATTAGTATTGTTACCATTTTCAACGAAAGTAATTAACTTCATTTCTAAGTTAAAAAATTCTTTACAGAACTTTCAAAAGAGTTCATTAATTTCATTGTCTGTTTAGAATCAATATTGATTTTATAATATGTATTAGATATTAAATGTAATGCTAATGAACGAGATTAAATATTATACACAAAAATAACGCTTATAATAAAATGGCATGGAAAATATATTAATATTAATAATACCTGAATACAATTTTTCAAATACTTTTAATGGAACCATGACGTAACAAGTGTGTCATAAATTTTTTTCTATTTTTCATAGAAGCTTATTCTCATGAAAATAAATTTTATTGATTTTTTACACGTTTTCTTTGATTATAGTTTACCAAAAATTACCTGCCAAAAATACCATTATGCCTGCCAAAAATAATAAATGCATATTACTAATTAATCATATTCCATTACATTCTATAAAGTAATCTAAGCTTTGAATAACATTTTGTAAATAATATGTTTTTTACAATATTTGTAAAAAATAAAAACATAATCTATAAAAATAAAAATCACACTATAATAAAACCTTAATCAAAACCTAATCGATTATTTATATATATATATATATATATATATATATATATATATATATATATATATATATATATATATATATATATATATATATATATATATATATATATATATATATATATATATATATATATATATATATATATTATATATCTTCAAACTAATATATATATATATATATATATATATATATATATATATATATATATTACAAAATATATACATATATATATCTTCAAACTGATGTATTAAGTTTTATTTTCATCAGTATTTTTAACTTCTTTATATATATATATATATATATATATATATATATATATAAAAAGAAGTTAAAAAATATCGATGAAAATAAAACTTAATACATCAGTTTGAAGATGAAGAAATAGTTTGATTGAAGAAATGGGACTGGTTTGCTCAAATCTTTGAAACATCAAGTTAGGCAAATATTTATTTAAATAACTCTACAGAAATAATATAAACGTTTTTATTACCAATTACAAATATTCTCAATCGAAAAGTATTTTTATTATTTGTAATAAATATTAGTTTTTTCTTTGGTTATATAGTTATGTAATTTTTAATTATACTTTTACTTCATATTTAGGGTATGAAAAAATAAATTTTTATACTTATTATACACATTACATGTAATTTAATTTAACCCAGTGTTCTCTAAAAATACTGCAGTTCTTTCCGGCTTTCAGAAAATTTAAAATGAAAATAGTGGCCAAAGAATTTATAATGATTCTTATGTCATAAATTATTTTATTTTAAGGTTGCAATAACTTCTTTAATGGCCTCGGGTCTCAAAGTACTTAAGAAAGCTAAAATGTAAAATTATGTTTTAACTAATTTATTACTATGATGTAAATACATCATAATAATAAATATAAGGATTATAAGAAAATTTTCAATTACTTAAGTTTTCAATCCATATGATTCAGATTTTGAAATACAAAGTCAGTATAATTATTTCACCAACTTTAAGTCTTCTCCCCATCACATAATCAACAATAAATGAAAATAATGAAAACTTCTTTATTTTTCTTCATTATTGACTGTGTTATTTTTACTCTTTTTTCAAACAATAAATTTCAATTTGTAAGAAACTTTACGACTATGTAATTGCTTAATCTATAATCAAAATCTTCCTACAAATTGCATAGTCAAAGGTTTTAAGTATAACACCGATAAAATGTTTTAAGTTTCAGGAATGCTTTTAGCATTAATAGAATTAACAAATAAGATCTTTTATATGAGTCCATAAGGAAAGTGACCACATTCTCACTCCACTTCATGGGTTGAGGACACGTCCACATTTATCTGTGATGTCCAAAGTCTTCCCGTTGGTGCCACATGGAGGTAAAAGGAAAGAGCGAGCGCAAGGTGGCATAGTTGTTAAACCGTGAAATATTTATACCGACTTTAACAGTGAGGAACTTGGTGGTAGGCGAGTATTCCAAGCCGTTAGAACAGACTGGGCACTGTACCCCTTAGGGTATAGTCCAGGGCTAGTCTGAACCGCTATGTGTATGTACATCAGCCTTTAAAAAGAATTGGCTACTTGTTTTGGCTTTATAAATAAAGAAAAAAGTCATTTTAATAACAAGTCATGAGGAAGTGTTTAGTTTTTATAAAAACATATCGACTTATGTATTTCATTCTATTTTATTGAATCATCTCTGAAATTAAATTTATACTTCCTTCACAAAATCAAATTTTCAAAATGATCATGATTATCTTTCTCATTTCATTTTGATTTTATGTTAAGCGAATAGATTTAATGTTGGAATCTTATTTTGTTATTAAAATTTCTGATATTTAAGTATTTGTATGTAAGAAACTTGAAATTTTTTTCATTATTTTCATAAATATTTAATTAAATTCAACTCAAAATAAATTCATACAATTTAACATTGCTAAAATTGTATGAATTTTTAAAAAACTTTTTTTTATTCATGAAACTTTTTGAAGAGCTCGATTTCGGAATGACTTTTGTGGAGGAAAACTTGTGTTTATCTTTTATTGCGTTGCATCTTTCTTTCTTGTGGCAACAATAGAAGAATAAATTTAAATCCATTCAAATCACTTTGCCTTTATTTCGCTAAAAACAATGATTCTCAAGTCTAGAAATTACAAACGTGGCCCCTATAACCAATAAAGAACTCTGCATTCCGAATTCTGAATATGGATTTACGCAATCACTGAAATTCTAGAATTTTATTTCAATACAAAGAGCATGACAAAATATAAGAAGAAATAATTAATTTGTCCTTGAAATAGTTATTAAAGAAACATATTTCTTAAGGTTGCGTTCCTCTTCCGTATATTTTAAAATAAGGTTTGCAGATCAATCTATTAAGAATTACGATGTAAAAAGACAAAAGTTATCACTAACTATCAGGATAATTATTTATAATAATTCCTATTTAAATTAATCTACTATAAAAGTAATTTTAAGCTATAACTTTCTGGTAAATATATAAACAATAATATTAATTATTCTACAAATATATTGTGTGTGTGTGTGTGTGGTGTGTGTGTGTGTGGTGTGTGTGTGTGTGTGTGTGTGTGTGTGTGTGTGTGTGTGTGTGTGTGTTTGTGTGTGTGGTGTGTGTGTGTGTGTGTGTGTATGTGTGTGTGTATGTGTGTGTGTGTGTGTATGTGTGTGTGTATGTGTGTGTGTGTGTGTGTGTGTGACTTATATTAAAGTAATTTATATAAAAGCCTCTTATTCTCATACTAGCGTTTATAAAACTTTATTAAAAGAAAATCAAGTTTAAAATTAATAAATAGAATAAAAAGTACAAAAATATATCCATGTTGAAAGATCTGCGTATAAATATATGTGATCCAAAATTTATTGATTGGTAATATCTTAACATTTTAAGCAAATCAAATAAATTTTAAAACTTGAAAATGTATGTTGTACAAAAATTCAACAAGTGTCCTTATAGAAAAAACTTAGAGACACTTATGGTATTTTGGTATTCGATATAAAAGCATATTCAAATTATAAACTAAAAGATACGTATCATAAAATATAACAAAATATATCTCTGAAATTGCTTTAATAGTGAAAACCTTAATAACAAGGAAAAACAATATTATATATTAAAATAAGTAATTTACTTACTTTTCCATTTTTTTTAAATAATACCAAATAAAAAGTTACCTAGTATTTTTTTTTATCATAAGGAAGTTTTAAACTCATTTAAGTACTTACGGAATAAACTAAACAATTCGTCATCTGAATATAATTAGTATCTTAAACTCTAAATATTCAATTAGGATTAAAAAAAAAAAAGATGGAAAACCTTTTTGCATTATAGTTCTCATTTTGGAGAATTTAAGGTTATGTTTATATTTAGAATTTAATCCAAATACGTTGAAATCATACAAAAATGGATTCATCCAAAAAATTATTTTATTTGAAAATAATTAAAAATATTATATTGAAGAAAGATTTTCATATCTTATATAAATAAGAAGCGGTAGATTATTAACAATAAACATAAACGCATACTGTTGGATATTATAAAACAATATTTTCTTGTATTTTTGGTGCATAAAAATAATGCATAGAAGAGATGATGTGACCTGCATACAGCTGAAGATTTTTTTTTTATATAATTTTCAGTGAGAGGCGATTTTGTAGAATGTGATTTTTCTTTAATCAGAAGTTTTAATCCAATGAATGAATCAAAACTCTTTATGAATTTCTGTAATTGATTTTTTTATGTTCAGTACAAACAGTATGAGATTTAAAAATGTCCATGTTAAACAGAATACTAATAATACAGCATATAGTGAAATAATTTCGGAAACTTAAAAATTTTGCAGAGTAGGAAAATAGGAAATATGCAAATATAAAATTTCTTATTTTCTCCTCTAATATAGCTAATACAAATTATGTTTTAATAAGAATGATAAATTATCAACTTTGTTTTTATTGTATAATTTAAAACTATTCAGCTATAGGATTTCTGATTAATAGTAAGCACTCCATTTGAGAATATAATAATAAAACTCCACTGACTTAAGCTGAAATTCTGTAACAAGATAAATTAGGGATAAATAATTTTTCTACATTTACTTTTCCTACTTATATATCTTTTAATGCTTTTATATTCGCTGTCAAATTTGAAAAATAGTAAAATTTCCCAATTATTCATTAATTTATAGTGATTTAATTTAGAAAATTATTTTACTACATAATGCTATAATTGAAAGTACTAAAGCTTTATTTCATGCTCTGTTCTATACTAAATGAAAGTTCTTCTTAACATATATTTATATTGTTATATGATAATTTGACGATATAACTTCTAATATTTCATTAAATCATTTTAACTTCATGTATTGAAGTCAAACCTTTGAAAGTCATCATGAAAACTTAGCAGGGACTACTACCGTTAATGTGTATTACTATTTTCAGATAATCACTAATTAATGTCTACTATTATATCCTATCTAACAAAACAAAATTTAAAAAATTCAAATATTTAAATAAATTTAATGTTTATTTCTTTAAATATATTGAATTTCTTATTTGAGGGAAATCCCTCAATGTTTTCTGTTGGTTAATGAAAGATGTTTTCTGAACGACGTATGAAACTAAATTTTCAGGATTCCATATTAATTAAAAATCATCTTAATGTAAAATAGAACACGAACAAAATCAATCTTTTATTGAACAAAATATACATAATAACAGCTTGAGAAAACAGAGAATTCTAGTCTTTAAATTTATAATAAAAGTATATGAAATATTTCTTTTTTTATTTAAAGTAATACAAACTCGTTACAAATTGTTGCTTGAGTTTTTTGGGTGGTCCTAGCTAAGGTACAATAGCTACCTTGATTATAGTTTTGAGTGTCATTCACCAAATTACATTGAAGTGAAATCTTTTTTTTAATGGATGATGACATGAAAAGTATTTAGAATTCCCCATTATTCTGCTCTTAATCATGTAAATTGATACTTACCAAAGCAATATAAATAAATTTGTTGGTTTTATTCATATAATTGAACATTAAACTATTTATCGTTCCTACCAGAAAATAAAAATTCAATAAAAATGTCAACAGTTCCGAAAAAAACTACTGAAGCATGTAACTTATTTGTTTCTCCCCTTACAATCGTTACATACGATATTACTTTAGAAAGTTGGCTCATTTGAATAAAAAGGAGTATTTGTTGACATACTTTGACAGATTTTTCTGTAAAATATTCTGTTATTTCTTGAAAAGCATAAAACCTTTGTTTATTTTTAAGACAATATTTGAATGCGGGTTTAAGAGGTTGTTTCAATTTTATTTAAACTTTTATATATTCACCATAAAAATAAATATAATCTTTTGAAAAGCCTCTATTTGTTGAAGAAGATTGCAGCGTTTAGAATCATGTACTTTTTGAATTTTTATTTAATTTTTTGTTTATTTTTTGCTATTTTACTCTTATGCCCCTTTTTGAAATTTCACATTTTCCTTTGATTTTTTTAACAAATTTTTTTTATGAAATAATAAACTTTAATAAGCGTTATAAAATTATATAATATTAACATCAGAAAACTTCTTCCTGTTCTTAAAAATATATATTATCATAATTAAATGATGTATAAAAAATTGTTAGTTACATTGTTAGTTTTTACATTTTTTACAAATGGAAAATTCTTTTTAAAAGTTAAATTTTTCAATACGTATGTAGTGTAAGATAAATTTAACATTCAAAAATAAAAATTTTTATAATAATTCGTTTCTTTAAGAAGTGAATAATAAGTTATTAATTAAGAACATAATATATGTACTTTCAACAAAAATAAACATAATTTTTTAAGTATAGTTCAACCAAATTAATTTAAATTATTCCCTTTAAACTAAAAAATGAAAAACGTGATCTTGTGGACATTTATTTATAATACGATTATTAATCGAATATATTTACTATTATTAACAGAAAGTGTGAAAACTAGGAATATTAATACAGGACACTAGATTTTGCACAGATATAAATAAACAACTTTTTGACCTAGAGGAAGAGAAACTAGAAGGCCATATAGGGAGTATTATATTATTCGAATTTCAATTTTAGGGATTTTAATTCAGGGCTTAAATGAAACAAATATGGACACAGTTTCTAAGCTTAATACTATACCCATTTTGGTAGTTTAAATTAGAACATGAATAAAAGCCCAAAAAAATTGCCACAAAACACGATTTTTCTCCAACAATAGGAAATTAATTTCCTATTGCTGTCGAAAAAATTTTATAACTATTTATAGAATAAAAAACTATTGTTTCTTTTTATGAAAACTATTGTTTTATTTTATAAAAAACTATTGTTTTATTTTATGAAAAAACAATTTACGTTTGAAAAAAAATTGTTAATAGCTGCTTTTACATTACAAAAGGATAAAAACTTGGTATTTATCTATAACAGAACTGAATTCAACTCAGAATTTTAAAAGTTAGACGTCTAGCATCTGAAAGATGTGCACACAAAAGCGCGAAAAACTTTTACTTGAAAACAAACTAACACTAAAGCTGTTTGTCATTTAACGCTATACGCATTTATATTCAGTTATTTTTCCAAATAAACTGTATTACAAATCCTTTTCGATGGTATGGTCAAAATTATTAATTGGAATATTTTTAAAAAAATATTTACTTTTTGCTTAGATTCTTATTAAATATGTTCTAGAAAATGATTTGGTGTCAAATTAGATAAATTTCAATCAATTTTTGAAGCCGACAAGATTTTACACCTTGTATATCTTTAAATCTTATTTTAGTTTAAAACTCGCACACATATATCTGTATATAAATTTTAGTAAATCATTTAAGAAAAAATGCAGTGTGGAGTAAATGTTATTGATTTTTATTTATTTTCTCGTAGATTTCATTAATTTTTTTTACAAGAGTTAATAAAATTAAACAATATAATGTTTCAGGATCAACATTTCACATTTTATTAAAATGTAGTAAGACTTAAATATTTGCAATCATTTTTTATATATTTAAAAAAAAACATTTTTTTTCTTTTTCTTGTACAAAACGGAGTAACGAGATTGCTTTTCTAACAGAAAACTGAAATAGATTTTGTAATTCCTTATTAATAATTTTAATCCAATTCAGATTTATAGCTTAAAAACATTCTCTCATATATATAGCACAAAATAACAATTTTAAATTGTAAATAATTACATATAAATTATTTTGGCAGAACTAGAAAAAAATGGGGAAAAAGTTCTTCCGTGTGTAAGTCAGCGATTGATGCTGTTTCTTTTTAGAAAAGATTTGTGACAAAATATTTAAATTAATGAAGCCTATTCACTCATAAAACTTTTACACTCAAATATGAACAGTGCTATAAAAAGCTTATACATTTTATTTCTAGCTTTTCACTAAGAAGACTAGTAAATGAAAAAATAACTTGATTAATTGTATGTATCATAGTTGTAAAATTTCGTGATATACTTATTTTCATAAATATAGGAGAAAGAAAGTTTCTTAAAAACAGAATTTTACCAAAAATCCAAGGTTAAAATAATTTTAAAATAACGCAGAGAGGACAGAAATAATTCCAGTAGTTCTTCCTCAAACTAATACACCTTTAGTATTTTTCTAAAATAAAGTACCAGTATTTGTTGAAAACTATTGAGGTTCTTCTAAAAAAAAAAAAGAATGAAAGCTGCAGGATTTTAGTCCCTTGGGAATGAGAAAATTGTTTTTAAAATGACGACCACAAATAAATAATTTCTTTGACTTCCTTTCATCTTTTACTTTTTTCTATTGATTTGGTGGTGACGAAAGTTGCTTTCTATTCATCAATATTTAATTTTATTTGAGATGAACTGTAATTTGTAAGAAAACAGGCTCATATTTAACTTCTGGGAGTCATTTTTTAACACTTTTAATGAATTTTTTGAAGAAGACTACCGAGTGTTTTCTTACAGAATATAAACTACTTTCTTTAAGCTTCAATTTACTATGTTATTTTCCCGATTCTAGGTGAATAGATGTTAGAATAACAATGCTTAGCTTCTATTCTGGCATTTAAAAAAGATGATAAAATCTACGATAAGTATTACTCCTTTATTTCACTAAACTCTATTTAAATTTTAATAACAATACTTTAAGAAAATCCATAAATGTAAATTAGAATCAGGAGCTCGAATTTACAAAACCTAAGAATCGTGATTTAAATTCTATAAACACTCAAATCTTACGTCATTCATTCAAATCACTCTCAAAGCTTTCAATCGAATATCGAATTTCAAATTGCTAAATTGAAGTGTAAGTTAATAATCTTAGCATGTCTAAAAATGGAAAACGATTCACACTAGCAATTTAAATTCTAGGCACATTAATCGTTATTATAACATCCAATTTAATAAACAAGATACCAACATGTTATTCCAAATAAATTATATAATACTAGGGTTTTTAAAGAGGTATTATCTCAAATTAAAATCATTCTTAAAATATATAAATCTAGTTTCTGATTTTTCTGCTTTCAAAGGAATCGATAAATGAAAGGGATTTGGGAATAACTCATCACTGATGGAAATTTTTGTCATAATGAAACTGATTCATCATGTAGATGAAATAAATAATTTGTGTTAAGTCCTTGGTTAGAGAAGCTTTTTTTTAATAAATTTATATACATTTTGTAATTATATTATTACAATTTTTTATTTTTAACACAGTTTCTCTATTTAGGGTATATGATTCTCTTTTTAGATTTTTTTCTCATTATTTTTTAAAGGTAAATTTTTGAAACACAAATAATTTTAGAAATTCAGATTAAATTTCTAGAAATTTTCGTAGTTTTCATAACAAAAATCCTTATATATAAAAAATATTTTTGTCCCAGACTGAATTGTGAATGAGAAACTGCTGAAAAGAAATTAAATAAAACATATTAGGGTATTGGCATCTGTGTAACTTAATACATAAACTGTTTCATAAAGGAATTTTAGTTACAATGATTGCAATCAATCAAACCGTATTTAATGCTGATTTTACTATCTATAAAGAGCTGCTCCTGACATGATATATTTAAATTTAAGCGATGTAACGTTCTGTTCAAGAACTTTTCTCGCTTCAAGGATGGATACGTGTTTCTCTACCATCTATTTGAAATTGTTATTTATCCGTAACTATTGTAAGTAAAGGAGAAAAAATATGGCATCAAATTTCGCGTTTTTCTTTTCTTTTCTTTTTTTTTTCTTTTTCTTTTCTTTTTTTTATGATTTTTTTTTAAAAATATTATGTTTACTATTTTTTTTATATTTTTTAAAATTATTGTTACTGTTCACAACAGTGTATATAGTTTCTCTTTGCTTGCATACTTCCCTGATAGATAAGCAATTTGACGGTGGTAAAAAATGAATTACTACTTTAATATTTAATAACTTCCTAATTAAAGAGAATTTTCAAGAGTTTCCATTATCTTTCCTTTTTATTCTAACTGATGTATACCTGAAGTCTTATTTCCTGTTTTAAAACAATTTCGCACAAATCTAAGAATTATTAAAAATATTGTTCATAAAAAATGTTATTTTCCATATCGCAGTTTTTCCTCAAAACTAGATACACATTTCCTTTCAGTCACAAATTCGATGACTAACAACGATCAGAAGAAACGTTTAAATTCTTATGTAACAAACAAAAATGCTATCTTTTTTTTTTTTTTAACTTACTTTTGGCCTTGGATGTAACAAAAAATGAAATTATGCGTTTTTGATGTATTCAGATATTTAAAATATATTTCAATCTGAAAAATAACATAGTTATTTATTGAAAGTATAATCTTTGCTATGTGTGTGTGTGTCAAGTAATATATAAAAATTTATATATATTATACTGTTGAAATGTGTTTATTTTTCATTAGCTGAAATTAAATTAAAACATATAGATTACTTTTACACTACTAGTAAGGAATGTTAATTATTATTTTCGTAATAGATAATCAATATTTTTAGTGCAATTAATTAAATAAATTTAACTTACTCATTAGTTTCACCAACAGTGAAAAAATAAATAATACTAAATATATTGACCTACTAAATTACTACACTAGATTTGCTTGACATGAACAATTTTTCTCTGATTTTTTTAGTGTTTTTCAATAACAATAATTATCGTTGTGCACACTGCAAACTAAAATGACTTATTTATTTTTAAGCCAACATTTTAGTCGATTTAAATTTTTATGATTTTCGACATTATATATGTATATATATAATTTTAACTACATAGTTTTGTTTTTAAGAAAGTACTTCTAAGTTTATTATTTCATAAACTTTGTTAAAATTGTATTAAAAGTATATTTGTATGAGAAAAATGAAAAAATGAATACTTTTAAGGTTCACATCGCACAATCTACATTTTACATGATGTACATTATAATATTTGAAGATATTAAAACGATTCCCTTTATATGTAAGGACAAAAGATTAGAAGCTTCTTTTAAAATAGCGAGTCCTGATCATAAAACAAAGTTGTGTCCAATAAATCTTATAAAATTTTTCTTCATTTGAATACCTTGACTCATCATTTAATTATTTAATATTTTGATTTGAAAAATCATTTTATTGTTAAAATTGCATTTTAAATTTTCGACTAATGACATTTATTAAATGCATTTTTAATTTATTAACAGTCAGTTACCAAATCTTCATTTCATATAAAATCTCATCTTCGTTAACCAAATCTCTAAGTAATTTTACGTTTAAATGAATCTACGAAATATTCTTATAATCTATTTTCGCAGTTTCCCTTGTTTGCGAATTTTCGGAAACTAACCTTAGATGATTCGGGTAGTAGTGAATCAAAGAGTATATATAATTCGAGCATATGATTATATACAATATTATTACCAATATTTTTTGTTCGGAGCGCGACTTTCTTCAAAAACATTTTTCTTCCGTTTACTTATTGATTACGTTTTTACTTATGAGTGCTTTGAAGTTCAGCTATGAATTTCGCTTTATATTTCCGGAAAAAAAGTTGCGAATATTTACCGCCGAGTATTTATGTTGTTCTTTGCTTTGCCGCTTACTGAATTTAAGCTTTTCTTAACTGATTTTATTTTAGGTTTCCTTATTTTTGTATGATAGAGCAATATTTTAAAAGTAATTTAGTTATTAAAGTATTCATTTCTTCCAATAAAACGAGCTCTTCATTATTATGTTTTTGCTCTGCACTATTGAAAATGCTCTCTCTGATGTTTTTCTTTCACTCTAAATAAACTGTTTAAATAGTTATGGATGTAAATTTTAGTTTCTGATGATTTTTTCATTCATTAATCGCATTACTATAATTCAAGTTTCTTCTGAAACTCATCAGATATTTCCTGTAAAAGTAACACTCATGTGAAAGCAAAATTTTATTTGAAATATGTAAAAAATAAGTATTATATGAATTATCAAATAAATAATAACGGGTAAATATAATCTGTGACAAATTCAAGACTATATTTGTACGTGACTTTGCTTTTTATTGTGTGTAATTTATGTTTTAAATAACTAGTATTGGCTTCCTATCAAAAACAATATTTTTATATCTAATTTTTATTTAACTTGATTTATGTATTCTAAGTAAATTAAAAAATATCTATTAATTGAATAATGTTTAGTTACTAATTTTATGCAATAAATTTGAATCTTTATGATTTTCAAAACTCTCAAAGAACGTTTTAATATTTTAATTAATAGACATTGAATTTTAAATTTCAATCGATACATCTTATATTAAGTTCAAATCAAATTCGTATAATTAAATGAAGGCACTATTGAGTTTAGTTCTTCATTGCTTATATTTGAGAAAATATGAAAAAAATATTTTTAAAAAGACAAACTAGCATATACTTTGTATTTTTGCAAAATCATGTTTTCTCAAAGGCTATCTTCTTTACTTTACATTAAAAGATATCATTTAAAAAAATGTTGAAGCAGAGAAATTTCGTATTGAATCTTAAAATAATAAAATTTTACTTTTAAAGAAATAAAACTGAATATTTGCTAACTACAAACTTAAACTATAGTGTTTATTGAATGAAAACCAGAAAAAAACTATTTTAAGAATTACTATTTCAACAATTAGTAATTCTTAAGATAATTTAAATATTTTTAAATCGAATATTTTCTTGCATTCTTCAAAGCATTTCTTTCATTTAAATATTATTTACAATAATTATAGTAATACATTTGTTTGATACACACCCAATATTTTATCAGATAATATTAACAAAAAGAACTTAAAATTGAGTCCTGAAGTTTAGTAGTTCTATTAATTTTTATCACTTTTACCATTTTAAAGTTAAGAACTTTAAATTTACTTTAAGCAATTTATGCAGCAATCTAATTTTAGGGTTCAATTTATCACATTCGGAGAAAGTGCTGAGTTACTCGTAAAAACAAAGTGGTATGAGGTGTTTCTGTTGCGAAATAAAAAAAAATTTAAAGCATAAAAAAACCTCCTAATTTCATCAGTCTTAAATTAAATTCGAAAGTTTCTGAACGCTTACCTGATGTGATGTTGAAAAAATTATAAAAGCATAGCAAAAACTAGAACCGGAGCCAAAAAACGCAAATTGGATAAAACATGCATAATATATTTAATCAAGTTATAATGTTTTTTCATTTTTTTTAATTACTTTTATATTATTAAAAGTAAACCGTTTTGAAATTTCAAATTATATTTTTTCAATAAGAACTTCTTTTATTCTTAATTTTGTTATATTTTATCTCCATTTTCACAATCTTAATTAATAGTTAAAGACACTTTATTGGTTCTTAATTAAATACTGAATCAGAATTTGATATAAAAATGAGAAAAGTATAATATAATATAATATTCAATTTAATCCTTAAAATATATATCAAAAAGCAACTTCAAGTTATTTTTAAAGCTACCTTAAGCAATTGTGTTCTGACAAATTAATTTCAAAGCAATATTAGTTAATTAATAAACTATATTTCTTGCTACATTACGAAGATAAATTTCTGACTATTCAATTCAAAAACTTCCACGAAGTTTACCTTTGAAGAACATTATTTTTATGTTTATACACTATCATCAGTAAATTGGAAGAGATCAAAACGAATGTTATGTACATATGCGACATTTAAGAAACTGCATTTGAAATGTTTCAGTTTGATGGAAACAGTTTTCAAAAAAAGTTGAAATCTGTTTCATATCTTTCCGACGTTGCTTGGAAATAATCAGGTTCACTGAAAAATATTTTCATTTAAATGCAGAAAGTATTTCGCTATTTGATCACGGATCTTTTAAAAAGGAAATAAAAGGTGACTTAAATATAATACATAGACACGCAAAGTAATATTTTAAGAGAATAATTGAAGAATATAAATTACTGATATATGCATTTGGATAATTTAAATTTAAAATTACTCGCATTTTAAACTCTGGCAAATTAATTTCGTATTTAATAATATAAATGATTTATTCTCCATACATAATTTGAAACTATAAAATAATATACCTTAGAAAATTGTGGTAACAATATTCGATTGTAGTTTTAGTTGATTTTAAGAGCTTAATAAATGAATTATTTGCTCATAAATAAAGCGGAAAACTTTATTGATCAATTTCATTTTATAGTTGAGTTGTTTCTAAAGAGATTTCATACTTAAATTAAGAAAGAATACAATTATATATTAAAGGATTTTTCAAATATATTAACAATACGTTAATGTACAATAAAATAATATACAAAACTATCTTATAAAAATTATTTTTGCAAATTGCGCTTTATTATTTTGCTATTTCTTTTCAGACAAAATGATTGCTTATTATTATTTTGTATTATGGAATGTATTTACATAAAATCTGTTTTCTTTTCTAAAATTTTATTGAAGTATTAATATTTAGTTTTTCCTTGATAAATAATTTTACTAGCTAACAAAACTATATATTCATTTCTTACTAATTAGGTAGTTAAATTGATTATTATATCAATTTTTCTACGATTGCCTGTGGAAAGAATTTATTTAACAACTAAAATAAAAATTAATTGATATGATTTTCAACTACTTTGCAATGTTTGAAACAATGAATTTTTTTTTCATTCTATAAATTAAATCAAATTCAATTTTTAAAAAAGTAATATATATATATAATATATATATATATACTTCAAAATTTATAGTTGCATTTTAATTAACATTTTTATTTCTACGACATAAAGTAAAAAACGAATTTAACTAGATATTAAAAAACCATGCCTATTTTAATATATGAATGATTGCTCACAAAATTTATATAAGAGAATGCTCAATCAGTTCCTCATTCTTAAATTTCTTGTTTTTGATATTCTGCAAAATATGGGGTTCAAGTTACATAAATAATGCACACTATAGACTTAAATACTTTAAGAGCAGGTGAATGGGCAACTTGTAAATAGTTTAAAAGAATGAAAAAATTGAAAATATTTTTAATTCTTTTATCAGCATTCTAAAACTGTGAATTTGAAAAATGATTGATAAATACCCTAAAATAACTCAAAAGTGTATAACTTGATACATTTAAAATTTTTCTCCCGTCAGCATTGTCTGACGGTTATTAATAGCTGGTCAATAAATCGTCTCAAAATGAAAATTAATTATAAGACGTTCGAATATCACAATGAATTCTTCATTTAAGAAACGCCATTATTCAACTTTTCAAAAATATATCCTTTTCATTTATTATACAGTTAAAAATTATTATCAAGAGAACGATCAATATTTCCTTTTTATTTAATACTTGTATATTTTCTTGTTCAATATATATATATATATATATATATATATATATATATATATATATATATATATATATATATATATATATATATATATATATATATATATATATATATATATATATATATATATATATATATATATATATATATATATATATTATATATATATATATTATATATATATATATATTATATATATATATATGTATATATATATATATTACCCATCATGGGATCTAAGAATAACAGGATTTATTCAAAAACAGTGAAAATAATTATATTAATGTTCTCTTTCTTATCTTCTTCAAATACACCTATCCTATTGAATTATTTGAGGAAGTTTTTTTCTTCATTTTTTTTAGATTAATTTTCAAAATTTTTTATGGAAGTCGCTTAGAATGCTTAGTCTTTTGGTCCTTTAGAAATCAATACTTGATAACGAAATTTAATTTGCTTGATCGCTGATTTTAAATATTTTTCTATTAAGCTGAAAGTTTAATAATTAGCATAGGAAAAAAATCTCGTGGTGTCACATCAATTGAAAAGGACATGTTGAGTTATTTTAACAAAGAAATTTAGAATAAGTATATTTTTGAAAAATTATTTTCAAAATTGTATTTTATGAGCTATCTATCGTGTTATAAATCAATGCTTGCTTTTTGCTTTACGTCACAAAAGTGATTAGAAGTATTTTTCAGAAATGTTTCTGATTATTCGCCGATTATTACTGAACATTAACTTACTTGATATTTTTTCTCTCTTATAAAATATATATGATAGAATACCTTATTTTCAATACCAGCTAAATTTCTTTTCAACATTTTAAGGCTTTCAGAAACTTGTTTTATTATATGAGGTTCCCTATTTACATGCTTCTTTACAAAACTTAAATCGCAGCAAAATTTATGTCTTTTAGACTCAATACATTTTGCCAATTCGTGAGCTCACCTGATAATAATTTCTGGAACTTACTTCTCATAATGACTAATTGTTGGCGAATTTACTTAAAAATTTTCACAAACACATCAACCATATTATTGGATACTACAAATTTACAACATAACACTAAAATTTTTCATTTGATCAAATTTCTTTTGAGAAGAAAATTTAGTGATTTGTTATCGTGATTACAAAAGACAAAACTCAATAAAAATATTGAAATAAGTAGATTAAAATGTTTTTTACAACCGAATAAAATGTTAAACTGCTGTTATTTGAAACTAGCAGCATGTACTTATAAAAACAATAACAGTACGTAAACTACAAAACGTTAGAGATTTTTGTTACGTGTTTCCTATGATTGATATGAGTCAAATTCCTTCACTTAATGAAAATGATTTTGCACATGGTATGTAAGCTCTCCGAAAATAAACAAAAGCTCAATGATACACCCTGAAAACCTAAGTTCGTCATATAAAAAATGTTTAAATTAATCAGTCCTGATATTTTTAATTACAATAGTGTTTAAGTTCCGATCACTTTAGATTAAACATTAAATGAAGAAGACTCTGTAGTGGTAAATGAGATGATTTTAAACTTTGTCTTAGAATAACAATTGTCTGAATCCTCCTTTGTGTGCTATTTTTTCGTTGGTTGAAAACAGTAACATTTTTTTTAACTATTTTAGCACTTTCAGCTGGCGACCATTCAAGTGAAGAGGCAGACTTTTAGAGATCTGAGGGGATATAGCTTTTTATAAATTTAACTTATTTAGCATCGAGAGCGAGACTTAGAGTTACCTGAAACGCTTTTTAAGAGTCAGACATCGCACATATAGAACAGTCGTATGTCGAGATAATCAAGAATAAAAAACCACGTCATCAAAAACAAAAATAAATGTTTTTGCTGGAGATATACCAATGCTATATAAGTCTTAAGAGAGTTTTGCCTAAAATTGAATAATAAGGTAGTTTTGAACGTAAGGGTTGCGTTAAAGTGAGCTTTTTAAGTTAAAAATAAGCTAAATGAGACATATATTTTTTTTATAAAAAAGTTAACATTTTTTTATTTGTGCAAACAAAAATATCTCCGTGTGCTCTAAGGAATATCACACAGGATTCAAAGTTACAACAAATGTACTACATAACAAATCAAAGATAAGTCATGAGATGAAAACAAAAGAAAAAAAATAAAGCAGAGGGAAAAAATGAGATATAAAAGCAAGAAAGGAGTTAAATTACAGAATGATTATTTTTTTAAAAAATACACCAAAAGTCTCTTTCTTCACTAGGTCCGCCAAAATCGGAAGCCATCTGTTATTCAAGTCCTTACAAAGCTCGTTCTTTTCTTGTGAAACAAATAGGCATTCAAGAAGGATGTGAGAAGAGTTGTCAATCCCGGAGTCGCAGATGCACACGTTATTGTTTTTAATGTGGTTACGGTGGAGATAGCTGTTTAATTTTCTATGTCCGGTGAAAAATTTAGTAATTTTGAAAACAGTATAAAGCCAGTGGTTTTTCATTCTTCAGGGAACTGAAGGGAAAAAATATTTAGTCTGCTTGCAATTGGGAAAGGAAACACAACCAGAGTTCTATTCTGTGGTGATGTTCTTTTGGGTAATGGCTTAAGAAAAGACTTGGATAGACTGGTATTGAGTTTATTTTTAAGTGAAAGGGAAGATTTAGCCAGGAAATCTGCTCTTTCATTTCTATACACACCACTGTGGTCTTTAACATGTGAAAAACAGAAGAAAATATTTTTAATATTGCACATGTGAATTGTAATCTGGACTTCTACAATGAGTTCTTCACAAGTTGTTACACCTTGCAGAGCAAGTAAGGATGACATCGAATCACTGTAAATTAAAATATTTTTAAAAGGCTTGTTTATGACATATTTAACGGTAAGATTAATGCAGAGTAATTTTGCTTTGAAGATAGAACACGGTAAAACTGATAACTCACTTCAAAACCACTCTGAAAGCAAATGTATGCAAGACCTACTTTTCGTTAACATTACTTGGAAAATAAAAATGAACTAATGAGTTAAGAAAATATTTTAAAATAATGAGAAACACATTATTTTCCCATTTATTCTTTTTCAAACTAATTTGAGAAGGTATAGACGTTTATTCCATTATTTTAGTCTATTTCAAAAAATGTACAATAATAACGTTGGCATATATATATATATATATATATATATATATATATACCGACAGTATTATTCATAAATCATGTTAAAATTAAAATCAACCAGCTGCCCGATAAAATTCATTTCCACAATTTTGCTTTACATCAAATGAGAAACAGTTAAAAGTTATATGGTGTGAAAAACTATTTCCTCAAAGAAGTACAACAAATCTACATAAAATTCAATTAAAAAAATCAACGGCAATTCTCTGGCGATATTTTTAGCTGTGCTATCTCTTCAATCATCCTAAGGTTTATTTAAAACCATGTATATGAATTAGTTTTTCTGCCATACATCACATACGTTTAAAGGGAATATCTGTAGGAAGTCAAAATCTCGAGTTGGTCAGAATATTTTACAAATTAATGAACTGAACCATGAAAAATTTTGGTCCAGTGGTATGGCGCATTACATTTCGGATATACCCTGCATTACCCCAGTCTCCGCTATCAGCCTTCTTATTAACAGGACTCATTTTTATTTGAGTGAAAAATGTCATAACTGTCATTTGATATCAAATTAATATGCTTATGAACCCACAAGTTGAGCTGCAACGAATAGTGGCGATAGGAAAACCATTAGATTCGGTCTTACATAGTCATATCATATTAATATTAAAAGTTCATGCATACTTCTCTTATGACTCGTCTATCATACATACAGCATAGATATTTGCTGTTATTAGACATGACACTTGTCTGTTAACAAATTGAAGTCTAATTCCCTGGTTCTGATGATTAAGTCGATGGGATTTATCAATTGTTAGAAGTTATACCGGATACTATACATTTTTAACACAATTATCAATTTTAATTACGTATTCAATATAAAATTATTTAACAGTTTCTTATGTGGATTTCACCATCTGCTAGTCCTGAAAAGTATTAACTCTATGAATCTGCATCATTTTACCATAGGCTTTTTTTTAGCTCTAATTGGTTGAATATAAATAAAAGCTCTGAAAATTCATTGCTCATTTATGCATTCCTCATACAATGCTGTGTCATACATATGTTTATAAGTAGTTATGTGTGCATAATTTTAAATTAATATGTTCTTGTATAAGAATTCTTTAAGTGAGTAACTTTATCTTAAGAATTTAAATCATTATAACTTTTCGTTTCTGCAGTTTAACATTCTCTATCTATGATTGCGAATATGTATCACAGTATCTTTCCTTAAACTTTATTGCTGAATATGTTTGATATATATAGTTTTTCAGCTTGTTTTCTTATATTGAGTAACTTTTGAGTTTCACATTTGTCACTTTCTAACTTACGTACCATTTAACGTTTTTCTTCCGCATTAAGCACGAAGCAAGAGGATGTTTTTACTGCAGGTAACATCCTCATTAATATAACGATGATTTATCTCCCTGATGCAACTTATGAGATCAATTTTCATGTGATTCCAATTCTAGTTTACTTTTGTTTCCACTTATATAATTTCAAAACCTCATTTATGTGCCAATTTTAAAATTGCTCTGCTTCCAGTTACTTAAAATTGAGAATGCATTTTTTTAAACTATGTCCTATTTTTGATAGTTATGTTTCAGTTTTTGGCTTTATGGAAAATAGTAAAACATGATAAGTAGATAATGGATATCATTTTTCGAGCTTTATATTAAGCGTTTATAGTTTATGGTAGTGAAAGAAGTTACTTTTACGAATTGTTCCAATCAGTAGATGTACCCGATAGTTGTTGAGTCTTTAAAATCTTAAAGCAACGACCAGATTTAAGTACATAGTTTTGTAGCTACACCTTGGACTGTACCTTAAGGTTAATGTGTTTGAAATACTCATTTATCACTAATAACCTTATAATTTTGAAGGTAATAAGGCAACACCTGAACGGGAACCCTTCTCTCCATATCTATTACACACTAGCAGAGGAACATAATATATCGCACATTAACGTGGATTCATCCCAAACCCATAGAACTTTAATAACCCGTTGACAGGGAATGTGGTCATCCTTCCAATTGTTGCTCGCGCGAACAGTGATTCACTTTGTTAATTTTATGGGAAACAGTGTGAAACTATTGGGCCTCTGTGGTCTGGAACTCATGGAACTCCAGTGGTCAAGGAGAGGACATAAGACTTGGCATTTTCAGCCCAAGTGGCATTATTTCATTTAAAGGATATTGCAACCACGACTTATGTAACGTGAGTCAGTTGCCTCTTGTGAACACGAATGCTCTCCCATTAAGCTAGAAATAGAATTTACTACTTTCTACAAGTAATAAAATCTTTTGTTCTGACCAGATATTAAAAGTAAAATTATTAACACCAGATATCTTTCTTGAAGATTTACAACATATATAATATCTAGTTAAAGCAAGAATTAAACTATGGTATAACTTAAATTTACAACTTAATTGGTTAAAGTTAATGTAATAAGTGGATTCTAGGTTTTATAGTCAGGATTGAGATATTTAAGTCATTCTCTAATTCACAGCGAAATATTGATGAAAATAAAATCCTAAGAAACTTTAGAACACATATGTATAGAACACTATGCGATAATCCAATGACGATTATCATTTATGCCTATTTTCTGTGATTCGAATTCAGATTCATCAAAAAAAAAGTTAAGGAATTGCATATCAATTATATGACCTTGCTTTGATTAATAAAGCTGCAACTTTTTTTCATCGATAATTATTAGAGATCCAGAAAGTGCCATTTATTACCGTTAATACAGACAAAACGACAAAGATTTGACACGTGAACTAATGTAAGATTAATAATTCACTAGTGTGAC
Organism: Latrodectus elegans; assembly: GCA_030067965.1. Classification (NCBI taxonomy): domain Eukaryota; kingdom Metazoa; phylum Arthropoda; class Arachnida; order Araneae; family Theridiidae; genus Latrodectus; species Latrodectus elegans. Next base: position 55,098,977 of record CM057820.1, read on the forward strand.
ATTAAATTTGAAAAAGAAATAGCTAACGACTTTTCAATTATTTGAAAATAATTCAATATTGCAATACGATTCTACTTACCAATATCAATTGATCATGGTAAAGTTGTCAGAATTTAAATCACATTTTGCACTAAAACGAAGTGAGCATTTTTTTTTCTATTAATGTGGTAGTTAATACACTGTTACAAAGTAAAGGTGTGATGTATTATTTCAAATTTATTTTCTTACAAAAGATTCTTCAACCTCATGATAAAAGTAAAAACGATAGATTTTTCTTTTATATTTCACTTCTGTAAAAGTCTTTATGCTGATGATGATTTTCTTTTACGTAAATCGATAGTTAAAATGATCAAAAGATTAAAATAAATGAGAAGTGAAAGACTAAGCGAGAGAGGGAGAAATGGCTTAGAAAAAATGTTAAAATACTTTCAGACTACTTTCTTAATGTTTTTAGTGTGTGATTAGATTTATTTTTCTAGAATTGGCTTCCTTTAAATCTGTGCGGGAGAAAAACCACTTGAAAATCGAAAAGAACGTAAATATTCCTTGTATGTCTGTATGTATGTATGTATATCTATATATATATATATATATATATATATATATATATATATATATGTATATAAATCTACATTTAAACTTTCCTTCATTCATATATAATGATGAAAGATTTAAATCAGAATAATAATTATAAAAATTATGCTAATAATATACTTTAAATGTACAATATATATATATATATTTAACTTAGAAGGAGAAAGTTTAAATGTAATAAAATGATGCTAAATTTGCAATAAAGAATAAAAATTCTTGAAAAATAATTATCTAGTTAAAAATACATTTCAAAATTATAATAATAGTTGAAAACCACAGTAAATTCAGCATCATTTTTAAATTTGATAAGTTTTATAATATAGGTGCCAAGAACCCACAAATAAACTCCTTAAAGTTCTTAAACTATTTATTATAAATAAATAATAAAAAATATCGTCTAGTTAGATACATTTATGAACTTTTATGTACAACAGACTTTATTGAAGTAGGTTATATAACATTATTACAAACAAAAAATATCTATAACTAACCCAATTCCAAATGAGTAAACATTTATAACACGAATACCAACTCATATCAAACAGAAAAATATATTGAGATATTTTTTATGATAAAATACATACATCTGTTACTAGACAACAAAAAATAATTACAATATTTATATGGAATTTTGTTTATTATACATAGCTCTAAATAATTGATTAATTCAACTTCCATGAGTAGAAGAGCAAAACTCAAAAATGATTACAATTTTAAAAAATGAAAATTTTTAAAATATTAGAATCTTTTTCAAAAAACGTTTTCTCATATATTTTTAAGCTTTTCAAAAATTTACTTTATTAATTTATTAAAAGCCTCAAATGTTGGAAAGCGTTTAATAATTAATTCATATGTTAATCAATTTGAGAACTAAAAATTATACAGTTTTTAAAGTTATTTTTTTAAAATTCTGTCATAAATAAATTATTAATATTTCAGTTTATCTTATCATCTTATGTAAGAAATCATAAAAATATATTGAAAGAACACTGAAATGAAATATCGAATATAATTTGAAAACTAAAATTAAAAAAATATTTGCATTCAATAAAGTTTTTGTAACATTGATTAACATATAAATAACGCAACCAGTCTTACGTCTTCAACTATTAAAATATATTATTTATGACAAGTAGTTCCTAACCAATGAAATTTAAAATATAAAAATTAAGAAATAATAAGGAGAATGTTCTGAAAACCATAAGGCATTTTAAATTCAATGATAAAAATTCTCTTAGACTTTTTCATAAAATTATTTCTTTAAAAAGCACTTTAAGATAAGATATTTGTATTGAATTCAATTATACATTTTTATGTATAAATATTTAGAATAAATTCTAATTTAATATTTATAATTACAACTATTTGATGACATACAATTTTTATCTTAAAGATAATAGTTTTCTATAGGATGTGAATAAAGAGCATCAACGAAATGCTTTAAAATTTTAATTGACTGTCTGTAATTAAGATTTTAAATCAACTCACAATGGGAGTAAATCAGTCACACATCATGTATTTTAAAGGATTCATTTTAAACTAAAAAAAAATATTCCGGCCAACATCTATAATTTCCTAACATACAATACATTATAAAAGCAAGCATTTTGGTTTTTCTTTTCAGTAAATCTTACTTTAATTCCCTGACTGTACACCTGTTGATTGGGTTTGTACTTCTCTCGCCAAATGGAAAAATAACTGTCCCTGAAACTTCATTATCAAAATCCTTTGGCCAGTGCATCGCAAATAAATTAATTACAATATCGACGAGATTAGACTTATGGTTGATCGGATTACCCAGTCTGAAAGTGACTTTTGAATCAATAGAAAAGGATTGATCTTTTATTCAATCTGGATTCAAAACCCAGTGTGTTCATCTACAGTGAAATGATATACATGTTGATCAAGATTTTACTTTTCCTTCAAACCTGAAAACTTTAACAAACCTAGATTAAGTAATCTTAAACAAACCTAGATTAAGTAATCTACCTATATTTTTTGAAATTTCATCACAAAAGCTCATCAGCAAACTTGAAACTAAGCAACTTAAATAAAATTCCAATGAGATTTTTTTTTTTTTTGCATTAGGCTAATTAAACGATCGCGACATTGTATTAAATGAAAACTATATATATATATATATATATATATATATATATATATATATATATATATATATATATATATATATATATATATATATATATATATATATATATATATATATATATATATATATATATATATATATATATATATATATATATATATATATATATTTTCCGAAATTTTAATTTCAAGTTATACTTCATATGTGATGAAAATAATATGTGAAGTAATTTTTAATCAGTTTTACTCGAAAAGTGTTAAACTGATGCCAAAAATTAATAAGTAACTTAACTATATAGTTATTTATAATTTAAATGCCATTTAATCTAACACTAAGCACATCAATTGTAATAAACTAAATACTTTTTGAACTAGTCAAAAAATAATAATTGTAAGGCTGAGTGAGCTGGTTGATGAATGTAACAATAAAATGAACGAAATTTTCAGCTGAATGAAAAAATGAGAGGCATTCATAATCGAAAAGTAATGAAGGAAATATTAGGCGTGTGATTAAAGCTATTAAGCGTGTGAAACATTGTTTTATAATGTCTCCACCTTAAGTTATTTGACCCAGCCATAAGAAACATATCTGTTATAGCGTTTACAATGGGAAGCAGTAGCAGAGCGTAAAATCCCAAGTATTTTGACTTGTGATAAGCGAGATCGTGTTGATTTAAGAGGAGAGCAGTATAGCGAATTAACAAAAAGATATCCCCAACGCTATAGTGATGTCTGCCTTTGATTGAAATGCCACCAACAGACATTGTCGTAGATGTAGTTTCATTTGTTCGCAGTGCAATATCCTACACAGGAAAAGTAAGTTTGGGTGGTAACGTATTTCATAAAAGGACCTCTCTCCCATCCAATAACTTACTTCCGCAATAGAAATAACAAAAAGAGGAATTTGAAATCTGCATTAATGCATACACAGCGTATTTTTTATCCTCCATTCTTTTTCCTTTGACGCCAAAATAACGTATAAAATATTCTCACAATAATACTCGTTCTTTTAGTGTATAAGTAAAAGGAACTTTAAACATGAACGTGCGATGAAATATCAAGATTACATCATTTTATAAAAATTATCTAATTTCCGAGCAATGAAAAAACCTTTTAAATAACTTAAGCATATGTTTAAGTGCTACATTAAAAATAAAATACTCCCCCCCCTACACCTTTTGAATTTGCTAACAAAATTACATTAAGCAAATTTTACTTAACGAGAATTAAATTATATACTATATTTTTTAAAACAGTATTCAAAGAAATAATATATTTTTTGAATAATGACTTTAAATACTTTTTTATAACAATAATGAAATGTTTAAAATTTAAAGAAATAAAATAATGAATAAAGCTATGGTATTTCTCTGATTCACATGTATTTTTTCATTTTTTTCTATAAAATTTTTCTTTTTAAATATTAAAAAAATGGTTGAAAAATATAGATAATATAAACCTTGATTATACATAAAAAGCATTTTTGTAAATTTTTAGAATAATTAAATGGAACTGATTTTAGTTTAGCCTTTCCTAAAATACTCTTCCATTAAAAATATTATAAAAATGATTATTTTATCTTTTGAAATTTTAGTTTCAAGTAACACTTCGTATGTGATAAAAAAAATCATATTTTGTGAAGTAATTTTGAATTATACTCGAAAAGTGTTAAACTGATGCCGAAAATAAATAAGAAACTTAACTACATAACTCCGATTCCTATACATATTATACCTAAATTATACAGATCATAAACACATGCATAAAAAGTGATGAAATCAAAAATACATACGTTTTTGTTTTCATATTTGTAATTATTAGCTAAACTTCTCTACCAAATAACATATTGCTTGGAATCTCATTTTTCATTTTAATAACAATAATCTATAAATCAAAATCAATTGACCAAAAATAAAAAAAACAATTCATGAAAACAGCAAAATACAATCAGTTTTCAAAATATTCTGAAGGGCATTATAAATCTTTCTTCTGAAGGAAAATGCATTTTCTTATTTGCTTAAGAAAAAAAATTCGTATCTTTCTGTCTTTGGCACATCACATTATCCATCATAACAATAAAAGCATTTCCAACCATATTATATTTAACACTTAATACTTTAACGGAATGAAACAAAGAAAAGAAAAAAATTACAAGGAAAATCCAAGCTGAAATTTGTAAGTCATTTATGATGGCTTGATAATTTGCTTACATTTAAATTACAAAATATACATTATAAATAATTTAATTGAATATTTAATTATAGTTTTTTGTGATTCCCTACAAATTAGAATTTTTTATATATTATTGTATTTTTATAATGTATACTATAAGCAAAATGTATTTGAATTTTAATGATGTTTTCATAAAATGAATTTATCTAAAATGTTATTTGTCTTCTATTATAAATTATAATCATCTTAATCATTTCAAATAATCAATAAATTTTCGAATATTTTTTAATTTAACAGTTATTCCTATTAATATTGATGAACTAAAAGTGTTTGTTTTAGATTTTAAAATATTCTCATAAAGATGTAAGTATTATAAATTTGAAGAGTTATAGTTGCTTGTATCAAGAAAAGTTCGTCAATCTTTAGACATGCAATTGGGATATCGCCAAATGGGAGTAACAAATGTGTTTATTGAAATATTAATGCTAGCGCACATACTACAGAATAAGTCACAAAAATAAGGTAAATATTTACGCAGCTGTGAGTAAGTAACGAGAATAATAACAGGCAGCTTCTTTCAAGCAGGCATAAGACAGATTTGTAACTGATGCTGAATTTAGTTACCCATTTCTATAGAATCATTATTTATTTAAAACTTGCAAACTTTTAATAAAATTATCAGTTTTTTTATTTTTATTTTTATTTTATTTTATTTATTCATTTTTTTTTTGCAAAAAATATTTGCCTTAAACGGATTAACTAATATAATTACAAGCTTTCATCTAACTTATTTCATAATCTTTGATTAGTTGAAAATATTCATTTAGGTAGACCTCATGAAGAAGTATACAAATCAGATAGGAAATAAGATTTAATTACACTTGAGTATGGATTTAAGAAGCTGTAACTTTTCAGAATAAGACACTTCTTACAATGCGTTTTCTTTGTATCAGCATTTATTATTTTCTTTAATAGCAATTTTGATGTGAATGAATAGAATAAAAACACAGCTGCGCAATACATTTTAATGAAAGGTGGGAAAAAACAAGCAAAATATATATATATATAAAAAACAAGTGTTCGACAGTAAAAATAAAGTTTCGTTTTTATTAAGTTTTTTATAGTAATATATATAACTAAAGAAAAAATATACAAAACCACACCATGTAGATTACACTGTCAGTGATCACGATGTACATGATAAAAAAATGACTTCAAATTATAAAAAACTGAAATTGAAAAAACGTAATTCATTAGCTTTGCATTCTGTTTGGCTCTTTATATTTCATTAGACCATTGAATAGAAAACTGTAAGTTTTAAAATACCTCCACATTTTGCCAAAATTTCCTTTTTCGTATACAAATACTGCAACAAATATTGCAATTATGGCGACATTTAATTACTGGGGTAAAATTCATTTAATTCACATCTTTCATGAAGGGGAAAATTTGCTTGAGAGCTATGCATGTGAAACTTCCATATACTTCAGTGTTCTCAGATTTGATTTTTAGTTCCAAATTGACTGTGTGTTTCCCTGGATGCTATCATTACTCTTCTCAGTAAGGAAAATTTTTATGGACATAAACACAGCCGTATATTTTTATTCAGAATATTATTATATTAACAGAAAGATTTTTAATTAAAAATTGTATATGTTGCATGGATATTACAGTTGAAAAAAACGAAAGGAGTTTCCAGCATTTGAAAAATCTACCATTTAAATTTCATTGGAAATTTCTAATTTTATATTTAAAAAAAAGCACAGTTAAAATTTCTAGCATATTATGACATAATGTCTTGAAAAATACAATATTTTTCCTACACCATTTAGATTTTAACTTCTAAGACTATTAGAAATACTACGAGTATTACAAATATCGTTTCAACGTGGCCTAATGCCCATTTGTTGCAGTGGAACTTATAAGTTTTTCAGTTCTTTTTTTACGCCCTTTACCATAGAATACCTCATTGGTTATCTATGGTAAAGGGCCTCATCTGATTTACATAGAAGAAAAAAAACGCGTCTATCACTCTAAATTTTTATACACAGAATTCGCAGTGATGTTACTATAACTGCTCCTGTGATACAACTACAAATGCTTCACTAAATAACATGCTGTATATTAAGTCTAGTTTAGATCTTATTATACTGTTCTCTAGAGGAAAAAACAAGTGAAACGTTTCAATAAGAAACAGACCGATATATAAGTGTAGCTTTATATATATATATATATAGTCAAGCCACGTAGATCACTAGATTTTTTTTCTATAGGTGTAATAACTATAACATATGTGTGTGTGGAAAAATTACGTGGATTCTTTAATTATTATTGCTGTTAATATTAATTATTATCCGCTTCATTTAATTTCCACATATCAACTATGTTTTTAAAATATGCAAATTTCAGTATTACACTGTCTTCCCATTAATATATAAATATAAAAAATAACAATTTTAAGAATAATTTAAACACAATAGGAATATTAACTACATTAAAAGATGTAATTGTAATGAGGAAACTAAAGGAATAATATTGTCTGAAGAAATTATTTAAAATAAATAATAATAATAATAATTCGCAAATATCTATATTTTGAAAAATAACTTCTTTGTCTTTTCAAAATAATTCGTAGTCAATTCTCAATTTTAATATTGTGAAAAATGACGAGTCACACATTTCGTGTTTTATAACATCATTGTTCTTATACTAGGAAGGATTCTTCTGAGATATGCATAGCGTCACGACAACATATGTTGTTCCATTGTCACTTTGATGCCACTAGACAAGAACAAATAGTTTAATCATCCGCACGAAATTCCACAAGAAATATCGAAATGAGTCTTTTCCGGTAATCTAGCATGCTCAATGTCGAGCATTTAATGATATTCTAAGAAAGCGTTCCAATCCAGTGAGTTCTCGTTTCCATTTTTCTTCAAAAGAAATAACCATGCTTCTTTTTTAACATGCGATATTTCAGGCACCATACAGCATTTCACGCATCGTTGATTTATATTCAAAATTAAATCTCATTTAAATTGTATCAAGGATAAATACTTTAATAAGCTATACTGCAGTTGATGGTGTGTTAACTCATAAGATCTTAGTTAATTAAAATGATCTCTTTTATGAGTTATTTTAAAAATTAGAAATCATAAATAGTGAAAATTCATACCGCCTCCCACTTTCATTTTCATCATTAATTTTTTAATATTAAAATGAATTTCTTAATTTTTCATTAAATAAAAAATTTTATGAAAATTGTTATGGATTTTTCAAGAAAAACATGAAAAGATTATTTCATTTATCAGAATAAAAATACATTGAAAAATAAAATAAGGTTATAGAAACATATTTTTGAAAAAATAGCTTCATTTAATATGTTAATTATGTTTAGTTGTTACATTTATGATTTAGTAAGGTAGACTTTAGTACTAAGTCAATTATTATAAATTTTATACTAAACTTAAAATTTTTTAAATCATTTGAAAATTGAGGTATAAAATTTGTTAACTTACCTTTTCCTATAAAGTAAAATAACTTTAATGTATTTATGTCAACTTAGAGTTTTTGGTTTTAAATTTTTGCAATTATCTTTTAATCTTTGCAAAGTTTATGATGAAATAAAAGTCAAAGAAAAGTAGAACATACATTTATAGTATTGTATTTATATATGTGCGAGCTCAAAGAAATATAATTTTCGAAATTCAATAAAAATCAAAAATATTAGATTATAATTTGAAATTATATTAATTAAGTAAAAGTGTTAACTCTACGGTTTGAAAAATTAGAAAACTTATTTTTATTAATATATTTTCATATTTTCTCTCTTTTTTTTTTTTTTTTTTTTTTTTTTTTTTTTTGAAATAGCATTTAATTTTATTTTTTAAACACTCTTTTGAATAACAGTAAATTTCATAGTTATTATTTCATTTTATTAATTTCAAGTAGTTTTTCGAAGCTATAAAAATACATAAACTTATTTTGTATTTAAAATATTTTTCAAACATGCTTCTGCATTAAAGCCAATAGTTAACATTTTCTTTAAAAAAATAAAAAAAAAACAATTGTTGTTTATAATTATTGAAACAGTATATTGAATAATATTAAGTAGTAAATATTTTCTATGATGAAACATTATTGAGAGAGAGAGAGAGATCAGTCTGCTCACACATAAAAATAAAACACGCTATTTACATTCTAAATATTTTTAGATATTTTAATTAAATTGAACAATTTTATTGACTTTTTTAATAATCTGAAAATCTTATGAAGGGAAAAATCAAAAATTAAAAAGCAGTCCATTAAGTACACCAATTTATTAATTGAGAGCTCCTTTTCAAGTTATGCAAATAAACATTGCATTAAAAAGTAGTACTTTTATTATATTAAACTTTTTGTGTAATAACATTAAAAGAAAAATAATATCATAATACGGAAGAGCTTTTTATGTAAATATTATCAGATATAAGAATTCTACTAATGCTAATAGGATGCGACATACTGATGTTTTTATGAAGTAAAGTGTGTTACATATCAAATAAATTGAATTATGGAGAAAATTAATCTTTTACTAGAGTAAAGTTTTTCTCTTATAGAATAAAGGTATTTACGATAAGAAAAGCCTAAGATTTTTTAAGAGCTATTATTTTAATTTTCTAATACCCGTAAAGAAAACAGCTGCCTTAATGTGTTTATTTACATCTATCATCTCAAGTTATTACGTACAAATTTGCATTCTTTATAATAATAACCATTGTTTTCAATAAATATGAATTAATGTACTTACAAATGTTTTTGTTTACGATTTATTTTATTTGTATATTAGAATGAAAATAAGAAAAGAGTTTCTGATGTAAATAAATAATACAATCATTTTATTCTTACGATATAGTTTTTATGATAAAGTATTCGAGATTAACAATTGATTTATCGATTCATAAATCTTAAATACTATATCTTAAATATATTTATTACTAATACTGTCATCTCAATAAAGTAATTGAATAACTAAATGAAGTTACTTAAAAATTTCACGACTATATAAAATTTCTCAATTAATAATATACTTAGATTAAATGATCACAGAAATAAAAATATATTTAAAAATATAAGCAAAAGAAAAAGCTGTTCTGGCATAATTATTTATTTCAACTTATTTCTTTTTTCATCAGTTTCATAAAAACATCTACATATAAAGAATGTTGCATTATGTAGCCCCAAAGAATTAAGCAAAAAATATGTCAGAATAGACATTAGGTAAAAAAAATAATAAAGAAATAAAATAATAAATAATTCCTTTTTAAATTCGTTAATGAACCATTTTGTATATATTTTACACCTTTGATGGAATTTTTTGAGCTTAATATGTTTTCGGTGGAATATCTTTTTTATCGAATAAGAACATTATCTTACATTTGTCGAAAGTCGTTTTCTTTTTGATTGTACTTTTAATTCTTCTTCCTCGTTAATTGAAAAGAAGTGAAGAAAAAGTTAAATAGGCGGTAGATTCAGGAAACAAGAGAGAAAAATTTTTCGAAATAATAATTGGGCAGGCCGTTAAATAAGATTAAGTCCAATCTTCTTCTCAAGCAAAGAGTAAAATGCACTAATGGATTTTTTTCAGTAAATCCTTTGAGTCAATGAAGTATGTGTGTTACCTAATTTGTTGCCAAATAAAAATATGTAGCAAATTTTTTTCTCCCGAAATTTATATATGTTTGAATTTTCTATACACATTAAATATTTTTACACAGTGACATTTATTTACAAAAATATTTTCTTACATTCTATACCATTAATTATTTAAAGTACCAGAAATTAAATAAGCAATTTCTTACTTCTTGTATATAAATTTATATATAAACTTGTATATAAATTTTATGAAATCAATTTAAAAAGTGTACATATTTGATTTTATAACATAAACAACTGGCTTATGATAAAGTTTATATTTTTAATGCCAATTAAGATATTATATAGTTTATATAATAGTCTATGCTAATTAAAAGGTTTATATTTTTAATGCCTTGCGATTTTTAATTTTATATTTTTTACTAGTGTTAAATTAAAAACTTTTGGTTCAAAATATTATCTTTATAATTTTTATGATACTTAATACACACTTTTAAAATCAACTATACCTTTATTAATTTATATTTATTTGGGTTTCATTAAAATAGAAATTTATAAATTTAACATATTAGTTATAAAAGAATTTCAAATTAAATCAGAATAAATTCAAATATGTTTATTAATAAAATGGAATAATATTTCTTAAAATTATATAAAATTAATATTAGAAAATAATTTAATTAAATACATAATATAATATAATAAGTACATTACTGTTAAATATAAATACAAATTATGTGTGCAAAAATAAAGAGTAATTATGAAAAAACAGCAAGAGATTGCAAAATAGATAAACAGTTGTGAAACAGAGGGAAAATATTGATATTAATAAGACTGACTCACTGATGTATATGAAGGGAATAAGAATATAACATAAAATACTTAGCCTAGATTATTATCTTTATGTGTTTAAAATAACGGAAAATAAATGTTAATTATAATATAATTATTCATACATATTTGCAATCGTAATTCATGCATTTTATTTATTTATTTATTTTACTTACATTTACCTCTAAAGTAAGCCGGATTTTCTATAAAGTAAAACAATTTTCTAACTTTAAATCATACTTCGTCTTCACCGCATATCCTTATTCTCAGATTCAAAATGCATTAACCTTTACCATCTTTTAAATTTTGCTTCTGTTTACTAACCGAAATTTTTATTAATATATATTTTATAAAATACACATAATCATATATTAAGAAATTCAAATGAAGAATTCATATGAATGCAAGATTTTCTGATATATTTTATAAATAAATGAAATAGAGATATAAAAATAAGCAAAAAATTAATATTAAATTCTTATCTGGATGCACACTTTAATATATATTATAGATAGTGCCCCGTACTCTTATTATCGATTCCAGTATCTCTTAAAATAAATTAATCTATTCATAAAAAATTAAAAAATTTAAATTTTTAAAAATTTCTAGATTTTATAAAATATTTTATTAATTTAAGTTTTTCTGCATGAAAAATATACCTCGCATAAAGAATAAACAAAATTCATTTCTATGCGATTGACAATAGCTAATTTTTGACACTTAACATTCAAATTTTTTCTCGTAAAACTCAACTTATACATTAAACAATTTGTATTGCAATAAATTTCTTACCAATTTCATCAATGTAAATAATACAATGTATTACAGCAAAACAATTAGAATTTTTTAATGAAAAAAAATTTTATATATATATATATGAAACCAAAAGAAAAGAAATCTACATATGTTTAATTTTATGTCAACCCCTTTCGACTCATTATGTTCAGACGAATGAAAGCATCCTAATCAGAAATCTCAGTACTTCATAAATTGATCGGTATCAGATGCGGTAACTGGATACCCCAGGGGTATATAAGTTGTATTTAATGAGTGATATACTTCCAAGTTGAATGAAAAAACTTTTTCATTAATATTATAAATAAATTCTTTATTTAACTTTGCAATATATAATAAAACGCATTTATTGAATACGATTTATGTACCCTCTGGAAACTACATAAGCAATTGGTTTTCTTAAATTTATAAAAGACAATATATTTAGTATCTTCAATGACTTTTTTAGTTGACGTTTCATCTCATATTATCTGCTAAAAATATGCATTTGAGACAAATAGTTGTGGAATTAATGATTAAGTAACATGGAAAAGAATATATTGTTAATCTAATCAAGAATTTCTAATTTAAAAAATTATCAATTTTAACGTCATATGCTTGCATTCTAAAAATTATACTTTGAATGAAAAATTGCTGCACTTTAAATATTTGTAGATATCCCCTTTAAAAATACTTTTCTATCCCCCCCAAAAAATGTAAAATTTTTAATATTTAATTTATTTATTGTTTCTTTTAATAAAGACCTTAAGATTTTAAAATAAATTATTTCTTTTTCCTAAACTATATGCAACTGATGAACAAATGATTTGAGATTATGCTTGAAGAAATATTTAAAATTATTTTTGTAGCTTCAAAAAAACCAATTCTTAAACAAGGATTTATAATGAAGTGATGAAAAATGCTGTAGTAAATAAGGTGTTCGAAATGCTGAGAAAAAAATTTATTTTAAGAGTTTTAGTTTGACATGAAACTTCAGTTAAATTAATCACTTCAAATAAAAAAAATCATGAGTAATTTTTAATCTATTTTTAATGACTCTGCTTCATACACATTCCACAAATCGATTAACATTGTTTCTTTTTGACGATAAAGTTATTTCATATTTGACTGTTTTCTCGTTTAACTATTTTAGATTTAAGAATCTGAAATGATAAATATAAGTTGAACTGTGGTCACTATTTTATTTTATTTTATTTCAACTAAGAATTATTATCAATAATTCAAAATTTTATGAACTTGCTGTGGTTTATCTAACATATTATACACATTCATCATTGCTGAATAAGTATATCAAATTTGAATTTCATATTTAATAATATGATTTTTTCATCAATGTCTTTTTTATTTTACTTATTTATTTTCTTTTTTTTTTTTACTCTTTGAAGTTATTAATAATTTTATTATTTCGAAACTCATGGATTAGCCTTTCTGTAAGGTCACCTTACACTGAAGTCATTTAAGATATGGAAAAGTTGAGTAGAGGAATTTTTATTTTACACTATCCTTACAGGGCGAGGAAAAACTAAGATTGGCGTGAAATCGCAACTTTAGTGACAGTATTGGCTACATAGTATAGACTTTCTTGAAGTTTCGCGTTCTCATATTTTAGAGTTAACTAAGGTCTAGAAGGAAAGAAAATCGACAAATCAGAAATTGTTAGCTGTACGAAACAAACTTTTACAGTGAAGCTGTAGTTATTGTTGAAGTCAATAAGCTGATTGTATTAGAGCAATTGCTCCACTTTCAAAACCTGTGTAAAAGTGTCTGAAGTTTCCCTATGTACTTCTGAATAGTAATGTCCTAGTAATAAATGCAGTAAAATAAGAATACATATAATCTACAAGTAACGTTGGATAGAAAATTTAATTTTCTGGTCGACAAACGTATAAAATATAAATTAAACGTTTCGTAACAAACATCCAGAGAATTGTATAAAACTCAGCAAAAGCTTTTGATTGGTAAATTTTAGATCACTAAAATGGTTAAAAGTTAATATCTATAAATGCGTATAGTATAAAGTCTAGTAATAAAATTCGACTCTATATTATAATGCTTACATATATAATATAAAGTCTAATAATATGATTAAACGAATTCACTAGGCACAACATCTGACAGGAAATTTTAACAGTAAAGTGCATTAATCACGATCCTAGTAATGGGAAAATGGTGTTGCATTCATAATTTCTGATTGTTATTTTGTTAGAGAGGTGCTTGGTATAATTTTTCAGATTTTCTTCTTTAAGACACTTGAATATTATTGACTATGTAAGAAAGCTTAAAAAGCAGCAAATACAGAATGGGTATTCAAAAGTGATTAAAAAAAAAAAAAAAAACAGATTTCAGCTGTTTAGCTATCAAGTAGGTGGTATCAAATGATAATATTAATTTTTACTACAGTTTCATACAAATATCATTTTACTTCTTGCAATAAATTAAATGTAAAAAATTCTGACTTTTATTCTAAAAATATGAAGCTATGGTAACCAACAAAAAGTCATAAAACTCTTTTCGGTCCGCACATATTTTTTTAAATAATAATGCCACCCAGCATAACAAAAAATCTCACAATGGGACTTCTGAAATAAATAATAGTAATTTTAATAACTAATTTTCAAAAATATGAAAACATTTTTTGTTTACATATTTTCAAGATTAATCTAAATCAATAATGGCTTATAAAACCAATAAATATCTTTTTAAATTTTGCATAAAATAATAACATGATTAAATAACAACAGAATCTAATTGAAATAAAGTTTGTTCTTAAGAAAACAAAATAATTTTGTTTGGGGGGCAGGAATTTCTTGAAGTTGAATAATATTTGAATTATTCACCCCTAAAATGTGCAGGTATTATGTACTTTATTACATACATTCATACTATTTTAATTGTTTTCAATATTAACCGGATTATTTTCGCTAATAACGTTACTTTCCTAATGCTGGATGTGATTCATCTTTAATTCAGCAAAGCCTGACTCATTTCTGCTTATTCAGTCATTAAGCAGCATTAATTATAAAGAAATTACTTAACTTCTTGAGCATCCCTTTACAAAAATACATCTCTTATTGGATGTTTAGTTTTAATGAAGGGTGGATGCATTTTTATTGCGCATCTACCTTGTGCTCCCAAAAGCGATTTTCCAAAACCGAAATTAATTTGTTAGAGCCAATTAAATAAGATGTTGTGTTATTATTAATTGGGATTCTATGCTAATGGAGAGGTTAATTATGCTGCCTTACGTATGCTAAATAATTAGTATATATTAATGTGGCTGATTTTTCTATCATTTTATTTATTTCTAGAATTAGTTTGCTATTTAAATGCGCATCGTCAGTTGTTATTTTTAAATTAAGCATTTTATATCAAGCTATTTTTATAAATTTCTTCAAGAAAATAATAACGTGAATTTAGTTTTAAAAAAAGTAAAACCTAAAAGAATACTGAAAACATTTTTAGGTATTTTTCTAGAAAGCACGACAAAGTTTTCAGTAAAACATTTTTAAATGAAATCACGAGATATTGTGGAAAAAATACTTTCATTATAGAACTTTTTTGTTATATTAAGCAAAAAATATTACTTATTAGTCTACTAAAATCAATTTATTATTTAGAAAACATTTAGGATCAAGTTTTGTTTTGAATTTTTAAATTTTAAGATATATGCCTGTGATATAAATATTATATAAAAAAGATTAAAAGAATATCAGTTAAGATATTTATACTCCTTTATACTTTAGGAAATATTTTAGTTCAATTTACACGAGCATTATTATTTTTTACAATTTTCAGTGTCTTCATAATTATAACACAAGGCGTATTAATCAAAAAATATTTTATACTTGAAAATAATATTATTTTCAAATCATAATTTCAAACTGAAATATTTTAGAATCATAATTTTTCATACAATGGAAAAATGTCTGGTGTAATGAAAATCATGAAAAATCGTTATTCATTTTTATTAATAGATATCACTACCAAGAATATTTATTGATTTGAAATCATATTTCTTCTGCGAAATCATTTATTTTAATTAAATATATATTTGTGAGTATATATTCTTTTCTCAAAACAAAAAATGCTCAAAAATATTATTCGAATGAAATACATTACAAACATTTTAGTTATTTCTTAAAATAATAATAAAAGCATTAGTATTTTTTATAATTGTTAATTTTCAATTCACATATTTTTCTTGTTTACATTACGGATTTATATTACCTGTCAAGTACACAAGTGTAAAATGGGCTTGTTATCGTTTCTTATGTAATATTAAATATGCTTAATTCATTGTTTGTGTCCGCGAATTCAGACAAAGATAATGACATCGTTTGATTAAACTAGATCAATTTAGAAACTTTTATAAACTTCCTACATAGAGCGAAAATTAAAAAAAACTAATTTTAACACGTTAACATTATCAATTTTCATGTGATCTATTTGCATTGTTCTTTTTTTATTTCATTTAATCGCATATCACGGTCAAATATTTTTATAAAGAAAAACAACATTAATCGCATTTTCTTGGCATACTGTATTTTACAAAAAGCTTGTAATAAAGTTATTATGGTTAAATTACTAACAATTATTAAACGATAATATATTAGTCTAATATAATTTTTTATTATATTGTGTTTTAAGCATAAAGTGGCTTAATGATTTATTTTTATCGTGTATTTTATAGTAACTAAATTATACAGAAATTTCTTGGTGAGCATTTGAAAAATTAAAAATTAGTGTTTAATGAACAATTTAAAGCAGCTACTTTTTACTAATGGTTTTATGGGGCAAATAGTTTTAATAACTAATAACAAAGCTCTAAAATACTGAAGTTTTAACAAGGATAAATTTTACAATTTTTAAAACACCGTAAAATTCATGAACAAAATTTTAATTTGATAGTATTAATATATCGATTATTTATTACCTTTTATTATAAATTTAAATCATTCCATCTAAATTTTATTTGACAGTAATTAGTTAATTTCAACTCAAATTAAAATTTTTCTGCGTATAAAAAATGAAAAATGTAGAAATCTTAATAGTTTTGAAAAATTTTTGCTTAAGTATTTAAAATGTATTAATTAAAAAAACAGCAAAATAAAGATTAATAATTTCGAAGTTAAGGTAGGAAACAAATCAACTTAAAAGTATTTTTAAAAAATTATACTTTTGAAAATGTTTAGTTACGAAGGCTGTATTTATTTAAAATGCCTAACAATTCATTGTCGAATTAACTGTATTGCATATGCGTTTTAACATTTCAAATAGCCTTGCAAAAATTTTACAATATCATTATAGTATTTGGAAGTTTTGCTAGAAAAATTATGTTCTACAGTCTTATCTTTTAAGTAAATTATTAGTTAAAACTAATTAAGTTGCTAATTACAGTAATAAGATTTTCTGTTGGAAATGGAAAGGATAAAATAAATCTTTCATAAAAGATTACAAAAAACAGGCACAAATGTAAATCATAACTGAAAAATAAACTAAGACATTTAAAATTCAAAATATAAGCGCTTTCTAATATTCATAACGAATTCGTACACACAATTTTCAGAGTGGCTGAGTTAATAACAGAAGTAAGATGGATCTTATATATTATTTAATCTGGGTCTTAAAATTTCTCATATTTTCTGAATTATTTTTATATTTTACGAAGTGAAATAGGGATATAAATTTTACAAGGTTATAATAATATTTGAAGATTTTAAAAATATAACATATAAAACAAATTAGAGAAAATAGAATTTTAAATATTAGACAAATTTATTTGAAATATCAGATATAACGATTGCAATCAATAAGTTTATATAAGAATATTAAGAACTTAGAAAGAATGTAATTAGGAGAAATTAAAATGCAAATGTAAATTTTCATTTTTATTATATACATATTTCTAAACATTTTACTATGAAATTGATTGAAAATTAGAGATGAAAGTTACAGTAATTATATACCATAATATTTTGCTCGTTGCTAAAATATTTAGTTAAAATAATCATTAACTTTTTTCAATTGAAGATTTGAAAATTTTGAATTAAAGGAAAAGCTATAAAACAAATGTAAAATTTATATTCATCTATTCAAAAATATATATACAATCTTTATTTAGCATTTATTTCAACCAAAAGCTTTCATATTATTGAGCCTGTAGCACCTTCGAGTGGTGATTCCATAAGGAATTAAGAATGAGACAGGAAAAGGAAAGAAAAAATTAAGTTAGGCGGTTCCTTAATTAGAAGTGAAGTCTAGTTAGAGTAAGATTCGAAGGCCAGATGTGAAAAATATTGCTTCCGGTGGCAAATCATTTGATTACGTTTGATTCCTCCAACTCTTTTAGGAAAAATGCCAACTTCCAAGAAATCATCATTTTGATGTATTTGTCTTGCGATCCCTTTTTAAGAAATGTCATCTGCAAATGATTGGGGTACAGATTATCTATCACAACAAAAAATCTCCTTTTATTATAATGGAAATTATTCTTTTGTGTTTAGTTTTACATTTGATCTGGAATTTGTATTATTTATTAAAATGATAGATCTATTGTTTTATAGGAAACTAAACATAAAGTTATGATAATAAAGTTAAAAAATTGTTATTTATTTGTGCATAAGCAAATGGAAATTATTATCGTGTACATTATAAGGACGGTAAAAATTATTTTCTATACTAGTGGCTATTTAAATTTAGGGTTTGCTATAGTAACAAGCTTGAGTTCTATAACGTTTGTATTGACGACACTTAAAAATCTCTGATCTTTAGAAATGCCAATAATAAGTAATATAAAAAATATAATAAATTAAAAACAAAAATCATTTTAATTAAACAAAATTAATTTGATTGAACAAAATTATAAATAATTATTAATAGAGAAATTTTTTATTGATATGAAACTTTCATTGTAATACGTTGAAATTCCGTCAGCTAAATAGATTCTAAAGTTGATAAATATATACTATAATTAATGTATCAGTTATAGTTTATATTTTATTGTTAGTTATAGTTTACATTAAAAATATAAAAATATATTTTAACAATTTTTTAACAAATTAATATTGGCATATTTTTAATGTTAACAATATAATAAATAAAAACACCTACAAAATGATTTATAAAAATAATACTTTTGTATATTATAAATAAAAAATCAATCTAAAAAGCACTGAGAATGAAATGATTAGTTAACAGCTGATTTTATAGACCTCTTTAACAATAACGTTATTTTATTGACCTCTGTAAAAGAAGAGACTCAGATGCGAAAAGTGATAACACAATAAATTCTAAACAGGCGAATCACACTTAAATATACTGATCTGCTAACTAACTGATCTGCTTACTTTAAAATATATTCTTTTACGAAATATATTATATTATTTAATTTAGAGTCTGTAGTAAAAAATGTTGGAATTGTTCAAAGATAAAAGAAAGTTTTAAATATTGTTTCCGAAAACATTTTATTAATCAGTTTTTCCTACTAATAAAGTAAAAGAACATAGGAGATCGGTTGGTTTATGGCTCAAAGTTATCCTCACGAATGATAATTAAACTGTGGCTTACAGTTAAAAGTTGATCCCAAACCCCAACAAACATCCAAGCCCATGATGGGATTCAAATCCATGGACTGTTGAATCAAAAGACAGAGTGATAACTCTTTAAGAGCATACAAGAAAAGTTCAGTTAATATTGTTGTTTCGAGAAACTTAGTATCCACCAATGTATCTAAAGGCTGAATATTTGAAATGACTTGGAATCTGATTTTAAACAGTAGGTTTTTATTCTTTTGTAAATAAAATGACCGTTGAGAGATATACCAAGCCAAATTCAGTCTTAAAGGTTTGTCCCTGAAGGAAAAGTTTTCCTTGATAAATGTGTTCAGAACATAAAATAAACATAAGAGGTAACATAAAATATCCGAAATTTAATCACATGAAATAGTAAAAATGCAATTTTTTTTTGTAAATTTAAAAATAACTTAAAATAGTTTAAGATTATGTAATTGAGTTTGATAAAATTCTATTAAACAAGTGTTTTGTATGAAACAATACACTTATAATTGAGTTTTGTTCTATTAGTTTATTTTATTATTCACTTTATTCAAATTTTAATTTTTTTGACATTTTATAATGATATAGTTATCGCTTATTGTATTGTTCCTTTAAATCAAAATAAGCATGAACAAACAAAGATATTAGATTTGAAATGAAAGAACACAATGGCTATAACAGACTTGCTTACACAATGCATTTGAAACAAAACACTTCCAAATATTTCTTAAATAAAGTTTGATACTGATAAGAACAAAACCATTCTTTAGTATTTTGCTGCAAATAAAGTGAAAACAAAACTTTCACGTGGAAGATTACTTTCCTTGCTTCCCTGCTGCAGCGATAAAAATGGCAGATGTTTCCTTTTGTATATGGCAGCTATATAATGCAGCAAATGGTTGGATCATTAAGTTGAATGCCACGTGAATTACCTTCTTGTATTCACCGAGAAAGTATGGTACAATAAATGGCCATAAATTGAAAATATTCCCTTTGGATTATGTGAAAGGTGTTTGAGTTTTATCGCAGATAATTCTTTTCACTCTTTTAATAAGAAGTAAGGAACCCCAAGGAGAGTCTTTAATTACGATAATGTATTTCTTAATAGTATTAAATCCTGTTTGTAATAGTTTGTCGATGTCTGTAGTCTTAAGATTACCTGTTAGAGCTTGAAGTAACTCTTGAGAGTTATATTTCTAAGCAATACTTTTGCTTTAATTTTGGATTAAGTTTATTACTAGGTAATTAAAATAATAATCTCAACATGAAGTTTCTTAATAGTTAATATTCACGTAAGTCACAGTAAGTTAATATCTTAGTGTGACTTACCTGAATATTACAATATTAATTAAAAACATGTTTTTCATCTAAATAGGTAATGTTTAAAATTAAGCATCAGGCTTTCCATTATTAATCGAAATATCTAAACTAAGCAATTATTTTTGAATTATGGTAAAGAAGAGATTAACTACTGCGTTGATACTTACTTCTCTACAGAATCCAACGCTCGAAGAACTTTTAGGAGTACAGAGTCGCCCAATATAAAATTCTTCGGCTAAGTCGGGGTTCGAAACTGTAAACTTTCGGACATGAGAAGGACTCCCTTTACCCATCAAGTTACCATACTAAAGGTTCAAATGTAGATTAATCAAATTTGCAATAATTAACAATGAAGCTACGCAAAAAACAAATCGTTTTGTCTATATTTTTTGTCACCTTTGAATTTACTCTAAAGCAACTAACTATTAGTCTTCATGTAAAGAGAATATCATACTTTAAAAAATTTATAATTATCACTTGACTCTAAATTAATTTAATTTCCAAAACTATTGAAATATATAGATAAAAATGGATAGATAGACAGAAAAGTAAATTAAAGATTTAAATAGTACTAAATTATAATCTTAAACTGATTAAAGTATTTATAAAGAGAATTATTTCAGTAAATATAATATTGAATAATTCTCGTTATGAATATATATATATATATATATATATATATATATATATATATATATATATATATATATATATATATATATATATATATATATATATATATATATATTATAAGTATTAATTTCTTTATAAATACTAATTTCAGGAATGGTAATCTAAAAATAATATACTTGAAACATGACTCTTATTTCTTTCGCAATTATTGCTTCAAAAGTTAGTCATATTCATCTAAACTAAAACATTATAGAAAACCACAATTTATTCAACTGAATAATACTATGTAATAAAAACAAAATTTTTTTATCAAATTTAATCTCTTATTATTGCAACAGAATTTAATATTAGCGTATTTATGCATTGTTCATTTTTATTTGAAACAATATGAGATTCATAAACGTCTTATATATTTTTGGCAGTCACGAATAGCACCAGGGCGATTTCAGTTCTTTATGCCTTTAAGTTTCATAACCTATTCACGTTGTCTTTTACAATTCTAAACTGAAAGGAAGAAAAGCGTGATTTCTTTTACAAGGTTCGGTATATTAAAGAATTGTGATTGTATCTTCCGGGTTAATGTTTCTAGTTATGATTTTGAAGAAATAGGAGATACGCGAAGAAACTGAAGTAGTTTATCAACTTAGAATTACAAAAGTTTAAATTTCCAGTTTCTTATACATGTTTCATTTGATTTTCTATTACTTAGACGAAGGTCTTTACAACTTAAAAATTGTTTTGGGAAAAAGTTTCTTACTATAAACTTTCTATGTACTCAAAACAAGAAATTTTTTGAAAGTGTTATCTACTGGAATGGCTTCCGGCTAACATTTCAACGGAAGTAGCTGAATTTTTTATCGATACATAAAGAAAAAAAATCAATAATAAAGCCGGTGTTCTCTATCAGAAACACGTTTTAATAAGTAATCAGTATTTCTTGATTTTTCTTCACTTTGGGAAAATATATTCGAAAAATATTTTTAAATTGTATTTATAAATATTATACTTTTACTCATGTTCATTTTTTGTTGGTATATTAATTTCAACCTTGTTTAATATTTGTCTACTACCATTTTTGATGAATCATAAATTGAGAGCTACGAAAAAAAAACTACTTTTCAATAATACAATTAAAAAAAACTATTAGCTAAAATACTAAATGAGTGATTGTTTTGAAGTCAGTAAAGATACTAAAGAATTATACAATATACCTCAAATTTTCCCTAAAATTGTTTTGTAGATATAGAATTGATAGTTTTAGATCAATTATTCGTATTATGCTAATGAAAATAGTATGAGTTAATATGTAATAAAAATTGTGAACAATATGATTTTGAAACCACGAAAACTAATACTTGATTGCCGTTCTAACGCATTTGAATATTTCTTTCAAATACATTTTCTGAAAAAATTTTCAGAAATAATATGCCAAATCTAAATATTATGAGGAACGAAAACACTGAAATTTTCGAATACATATCCACAATAAATATACATACAGAAAACAAAAGCTTAACATCCATCTGTTTTTCAACAGCAGTTGAGATCGCATTGGGTTTCCTGTATTTGAAAAAATGTTGTGGGATTATATTTAAGAGCTAGTCAGTCACTACAAATATTAATAATAGTAAAACTTCAAAGATAAATCTAAAAAATTATCATAATTATTAACTTCTAATAAGAATGTTTTGAATTGAACGTAGTCTCAAAAAAGCACTGTGATCATTTATTTAATTGAAAATGTCAGAACTGTGCATATTCTGAAATATTCTTACTAAAACATGAATCTTAGCTTATACTCTATTTTCTCTTTTCTTTTAAGGTGTGTCTGTTCATGACATCGTGAAAAGAGGTGCCGGAGGCCATGACTGGAACTACGAAGAAAATGCTGGTAAGTAATACATAAAGACATACACATTCAAATAAAATTTCTTTTCCTCTTCTTTTTATTAGACGACAGAAAAAAATCAGCAGAATCCAGGAAAACTCAGAGAAGCACTTACTTCTCTGTTAAATATAAATAAATTCACTTTTTTTAATTTAAATTTTTGGGCAATAAAAATTATAGACTATTGTAATAAACATTTCATATGTGCTACTTAACTTTTGCAACTTTGTTAATATTGAAACTTTTAGGCACTAGATACTGACATTCTCAAACGCATTGTTTTTGGAGTGATTGAAAACCGAATTGTAGCTATTTGGTTAGTCCTATTGCAGTCATTTCAACAATTCTTGAGACCAGAATCTCAAAAGCACGAATCACCGCTACTCTTCGATTCTCACTTCAGAGCAATACAGTCATAGTAAACCTTAGATTTTTTAGAAATAGAACCTTAGTCATAGAGCCTTAGACATTTAGGTTACCCTTTTTTAAACCTTAAGGTAAATTAGTCCTCTTGTGAAAAAATTACCATGGAACGATAAACCTACCGATTATCAATGACTAAATGTAGCACTATTACAAAGTACCACTGCGACATTACAAGAAGATTTAATGTGTTCTATACACTGTTGTGTTGATTACATATTATTAAATCATTATGATTATTTAACCATAGAAAATAACCACAAAAGGCTCTTTTTAAATATATGAATCAAAAAAAATATATTCTCATAACACTAATCTTATATATGAAAATATATTGGTATATTATATGACAACAAGGCAAAATGGGATTGAAGAAAATGTCTGCTTATCCACTAATGGGTGTCAGCTAATAAATATTTAGATGACTGAAAATGACTTTAGATGACGCAAACATTCTTTTGCTTATTTGAAAGAAAGCATTGGGTTTTAAGTGATGCAGGGTTTCTACATTCATAATATATAGTTTAAAATATACTTTTAGTTGGGAAATATCAATACTAAGTATGCATTACATATAAGAGAGAGAGAGAGAGAAATGTATTGATAGATAAAATACTCTTAAAACTTCCGCTATCTGACAATTTTCAGTTTAGCGCTCTGCTGTCAGGTCAATAACTTGTGAATTCGAAACCCATTTCGAGAGTGACTTCTGTAGTTGTTCAAAAACTAACTTTAATCATAGGTCATTCTGAAATTAACTTTCATGCACAAACAGTGCCTATGGTAAAACGACAAACCCAACCCAGAAACTTACAAGAGTCGCATGAATTTGATACTGTCCAATTTCTCTTAGGATGATTTCTAGAGTTTTGTGTCTAAATTATATTTTCCGATAGATAATACCAAAACACTTAGCGTATTTTTTTCAAAAAATTATGAAACAGTATCTGTATGAATAATTAATAAATTCCAATAGAAATAATATGATGTACACCATTAATATGTTATGATTGGAGGATATTTTAGGTTATATTTTATTAACTAGAGATTAAAATGATTCGAACTAATCTTTTGAGAATCAAAGGCTGTAATTCCAAATTCCAATACCATATTTATAATTTTCTCATGATAGATTCCAGCCCTTTTTCCCTTCTTGATAAATTAAATGTTTCGTTTTTTGTCTTGTCCAATAATCTTGGCTATTTAATCCTATAAGATGGGTTATTTAACCGTTATCTGGCGATAGGTGAAAAAAAAAGCAAATGTTAAGAACAAAAAAAAATATGATGCTAATTGGTGTCAGTGTCGATATTTCCGCCTATCATATAATGAAATATATTAATATTTGTAAAATTTATTATATTGTTATTATTTTTATTTTTTTTATTAACATTTAACCTAAAAATAGTTCATTTTCTGCTTTAATATTACCAATTAAAAATTATAATTGACAACAAACAGTCTTTAAAACCCTAATTATCTTATGAGAAGTCAAAATTTTACTTTCTCTAAATACATTGGCACCATTCTAAAATATATCAGAGAGCAAGTTAAACATTTAACAGAAAATAATATTATCAGATGAATTCAAATTATGCAAATTAGTATTAATAAAATTAATAATTTTAATTAATCGTAAAGCATGATGATTTTCTTTCAATAAAACTCGATTTTTCCTAAAGAGAATAACATCATCGATAAAAGTTGAAGATGTACAAAACACATTACACCATCTGATATTAGTAAAATGACCTACTTTTTTTATATTGACACAAAACCAGGACACCGTGTTGCTTTTCTCGACTCGACAATAGAGAAATAAACATTTTTATTTATAATTATCACTTAAAATGATGTTTTTCTTTTTTATAGTGTTAATTAAAATCCTTTTATAAAATTTTTGAAAATCTATAGATTAAAAAAACACAAAGATAGAAATTTTTTAATCTTAAATATTTTACAGCATTTAAAATAATTTTTACTGCCTCATTACTTCGATGAATACTTTTATGTCTTTATTACATAATAAATATTTCCAAATAATACATCTTACAAAGTCATATTTTGCCTGAATTTGCTTAGAGATTAAAATATTTTCCTTTTATATTTTTAATTAATTATTTCTAAAGAGAATTGTTCCATGAAAAAAATATGTAAAATGCTTAGAAAAACAGACAAATCAACAACTTTTTCAGGAAAGAAAATGCTAAATTATTTTTATACATTTATATTTTTAAAAAATTTCTAAAAATGTAGCATGGTTTTTATTTATTTTTTTCTGAAAGGTGTAAATATATTTTGTTTCAGGTCCGAATAAATGGGCTTCTCATTTTGAGAAATGCAAAGGACATAAACAGTCGCCTATCGATATACAGACGGTTGAAGTAGATTTCAACGAAGAATTAGATGACTTTGAATTCGACAACTACAACGATCCACTGCATGACGCTGTTATTAAAAACAATGGTCACACCAGTAAGTTTCCGTTCAGTTTTGATTTTATCGCATATATATTTTTTAAAGAGATAAAAGTCAGTTATTTCGGAGAATTTGCGAGAAAGTTTGAAGTAAGCTTATCGAAATATAATTAACATTTTTGCCTGAATTTTTAATGATACAAACTCATTTTATTTTGTGTTATCAAAAAGTTATAAAGTGGGTTTGTAGGGCTCACACTAAAGTTCCCATATGCCATTTTAACCCATCAATGATGGGGGAGAACTTTGCAACAAGAAAATTATAATACAAGAACACTCTGATTTGATGAGGATTTGGAAATTAATTTAAAACTCTTATATTATTTGGTATCCATTATTATAACCATAATCATAAAAGTGAGAGTTCTTATTTTTATCATTTGAGAAAGATATTGGTGGTCAATGAATTTTTAGTTGTATCATTCATTTTGCTTATGACTACCTTACATTTATTTTTCAGTTATATATTTTTATATTCCATCAAATTAAAGGTAATGCACAGCATTAATTTGGTATTACGACTCATGCTAATATTTCATGAATTTTGTGGAATTTAAATGCAGTATTTGAAAGCCACTTTTGAGGTTTTTATGCCGGAAGTGATTAAAAGCTCAGTTTTCATTGTGACTGTTTCCTTTCTCAAATGTGCTTTCATATAGACAAAATGTAAAAACTGCGTATATTTGTAATTTCATGTGCTTCAAATATTAGTGATAAAGTACTTATTATTTCTCTTCTACTTGACATTTTGTAGGGGAAAGTATAATGCTACTGAAAATATTTTTAATATTTACCATGCATTACTTGCCTTTCAAGAGAACATTTTACAAAAAGTTATTCGGACTCACGTATTACGCAGTTGGAAATTCGGAAAATATTTTATACCCCTGGAAAATGTGCTAGTTGAAAGCACAAATGAAGCATTCATCTCTCATTATTAAACAGTTTTTGGAATGGAACTTAGAACCTTCCAAACGATTTTACTCATAAACTATCCTCAATGAATGTTCAAATATGTATTATATATGTCAAAGTTTTATTCCAAACAAAAGTAGTTTGAAATCTCATCGATTTATGGCAAAATGATGAAGTAAAAGGAAACATAAGAATACAAAAATCAAAGTATAACATGTTTTTTTTTCATAGCTATGAGAGGAATAGGCATTCTTTTTCAGCAAATCACACTATATAACCCTAACCACAAATCTTAAACATGCATGATGATTTAATTGATTATATATCTGAGGAAATCCCCCGAGGAAGTAACCTAGAATTTCATACTCAACATATTGCTATATCAGCAGTTATTCAGTCTAACGGAATGCTAGAATAGTAGAATGCATTTAATATATATTTGCCTGCGAATTCTCAAAGTAACTTCTAATTTCCCTGTAATTATTTATCTTTAAACAAACTCATTTGACTTGAACTTTAAGAACTGTAAAAAGCATAATAAAACAAATCTTGAATTTACATCACGCCGAGATGTGATGCCTAGAATTAATGGCTGTTTTTGAAGAGTTATATTTATAGGAATTAGTGGGCCCTATGAGCTTCCATTATCTAAAGGAAATACTAAGATGCGTAGAATATTTCTACGATTTCAATTTGTTGCATCATGCGGATGTTTTAAAGCAGTAATTCTCAACCACTGTGCCATCAAATTCCTGAAGTGCACCGTCAAATTTTAGAAATGTATTTAGTTAAAATTATAATGTTTTTTTTTTTTTTTTTTACGAGTAAAGTAATAAATGTACTGCTGTTTTTCGTCGTATATACTATATTATTTTATTTTACATTTAAAATTATTTTCATAAACTGTCTTAAAGTAAATAAACAAATTTTAAACTCATTTTTTTGTGTGTCACCAAATTTCGAAATCCTTGAAAGTGTGCCGTGTCTAAAAAAAAGTTTGAGAATCACTGTTTTAAAGATATGTTATTAGAACTTTACGCAAAATAATGTGCTTCGTTAATCATATAACATTTTCACCCAAGTTAAATCATGACCATTTATAACAGCTTTTGAAGAATTGATTCATTCTGTAATTTTTGTAACTCCGAATTCATCCAAAATAAATTATTATATCATCCAAAATAGTTAATTATTATAAAGTTAAAAGAATAGAACTTTATTACTATCTGACATTCATTCTGCTTCCATTTGGAGAAACCAGCATGATAATAGAAAACAATACATAACAGTGAAAAATGTAAAGCGTCATTCCTATGATTACGTGTGAATAAAAAATGATGCTTATGAGATCGACCTCAATTGGGTGTTTATTCTGATGGCCCAATGATTTCCTCCGCTGACTAAAATGATTGGTATCAGATACTGACTTACCTGTCAATCGAATAAAATATAAATCCAAATATAATTGTTTGTAGAATGCACGAAAATTTAATTAGACATGAGTTTACGTTGAGGATGAACTTGTAATAATAGTATTTCACTTGTAATAATAGTATTCTTCAGTAATAATAGTATTTCATTGTTATTTACACCAACAAAGAGTACGGAAGCATTGTGTGCGGACTATAACTGAAGGTCGTTTGGTTTAAGTGAATCGTATGTCGTGGTTCATCACATTGATGGCCGTCACCTCAAAGCTAAAAGTTACTAAATTTATGTATTACAGATCATAAATAAAAAGTTAGGTGTTATGGTAAGGCTTGGAGAATCTTGACTTGGCTCTTTTTAGATCTTTTAGTGATGATAAACATATCATGAAAATTATGAACTATCCCATCATGGATGTGGTTCAGATGCACTTTTTCAAAGGCATTTGTCTGCCCCACACATGGTAATGCTCCGTGTCGCAATATTGAAATTATGCTGCAGTAGTTCGAGTAACATTGTTGATTTCATTGATGCCTTGAGCATTTAATTCTTTCAATCTTTGTCCAGTAGAGCACATATGCGGATGCATGGAATTAATGTCCTTGAATTTATATCAACCTATTTTGACGAACGCTTTTATTTAATCAAAAGTTGTAGAAATGGCAATAATATTTTATTGATAAACAGTATTATATCCTTTAATAGACTTCCATATTAGTTTAATAGGTTTAAATAAATATTATTAATTTAAACCCTGTTCTGTTTCTTTGTTTATAGTTCAGATTTCCCCAGGAGAGAAAGATGCTCCTCGAACAATTGACAAAGGTGGAATGGATGATAAATACAGATTTCTCCAAGCTCACTTTCACTGGGGATCGGATAGCAAGAAAGGATCAGAGCACACCATTGACGGAAAGCGCTTCCCACTGGAGGTAAAACCATTTTCTAAAACAAAAATTAATTTTAAAATAATTTTTTGAAAAGAGTCTACCATTATTACAATTAAAAACTCTACTATTATTACAATTGAAATTTCTAAATGTACATAAGAGTGTTGTTAAAACCAGAGCGTTAGAAGTACTACTTATCCAATGATATTTTACATGAGTACAGAACATCTTTTATATGAATAAAAATAAGATAAAAGAACACATTCCATCAATCATGAAAAATAGCCTGAACTTTATTGCCAATGGAAAGTATAATTAATGTATATGTAAGAATTGAATTTCGCAGTCTATGATAAAAGTCCTATAAAAATTCATTCAAAATTTGATTTAAACTTTCATATTTTACAGGCACAATGGGAACTGTTTTATTGCAGCTGTAAATAGATTCCCACACACAGAGATGTTTCTTTTTTTTTATCCTACATTTGGAAAAAGTCATTAGATTAAAATTTTCCTCTCACAGCCTACTATTGTTATGAATAGTTTAAATTAATGTTCACAGAAATCGCTTGTCCTAGTGCAGAATAAGTCAGTAAATGATCAAAATTCTTAAAATTTGACTAAGAGCACATATTTCAGTCAAATGAAGGAAGATGTCTAATGCGGAGCAAGTGTCCTCGTAAAAGTCATGTTAAGTTAAAATTGGGAGAGGTCACACGTTTAGGAAGGTTGCCTGGCAGACGATGGGTCAAATGTTTAATCCTAGACTTTCTCTTATGCTGAGTCATTTGACAGTCTCTAGATACTCATTTAAACGTTTTATTAATTTAAGAGTAGATATAAAAATAAGAACAAAGGTAAAATGGTTGAGGTAAGAGTAGCTGGCCTTAGCAAGCCTGTCAGCATATCTATTATCAGGAATATAAATATGGTTTGAGACCCACTAAAAGGTAATGGTCCAGTCATTGTTCCAAATATTATCTAAAAGTATGTGAGTAAACTCTACTCTAACATGATGTTTATAAAAATATTCCAAAGCTTTAATTGCGGCTTGAGAATCAACAAAAGAAACAACCTAAGATGAATAGAAATGGCTGCAAATTTTAAAGCAGCTTGTTCTCTAGCTTCGATTTGTAGTAAACTTAATTTCTGGAGAATCAACAACAAAACAACCTTTCAAGTTTTGCAATAAATAATGGAACCACAGTTACCATTATCAGATTGTGAGCCATCAGTATAATTATGAGGGGAATCTTTAATAGGATATTGAGTGGCGATGGTCTCTAGAGAGCAAGTAAACAAAACAGCTGAGATAGTTTTAGATTTGCTCTCGCTCAAACTAATAATAAGATTACACTTAGAGTTGTGAAAATTCAAGGGTATAGGGGGACCAATGAAGGAATATCTGTGATACTTAACAAACTTTTGTACGAGAGCATATGCAGTATCCAAGCATTGTCTTTGTGTAATCTGTCCAAAATTGATGCCCAAATGTAATTTGTGTGCAAGGAAAGGATATGTGTATATTGTAATTTAAGGATCACATGCGTTTGTTGTTGTAGCTTTACATGTGCGTTTTGTTTAAATAAATACCAATTAACTATTTATATTTACAAGAGAAGTACGACAGTTATTTGTATCTTTTTTATATTCTTTTTGCTTCTTAATCATTAAATATAAAATTTTATCATTATTAATTGTTTCCATTCAGTAAAGACTGCGCAGTCTGTATAAAATTAAAGCTCCAAGTATATTTTGGATATAATTTTGAAGCAAAGGAATATAAATATTGAAATGAATATACGTTAAACAATAATTTATTAAATTTTTATATAATTCTAATACCAAAAATGGCTTTTTACTAAGTAAAATTAAAATTTATTTTTCTTTGCATAATGTGTGTACTTTAAATATTAATTTAATTAAAAAAAATTTTATAAAGAATGTGCTCTAACTTAATTTTAATGTACTTTTCTGCGCAATTTAAGTTTTTATCAGATAATGTTTCACAAGAGTTGCTTATAGTAGCGGAGAAAGTAGGCCTATATGTTGCTGAATTTTCTTACTCAAATACTTCATTGGAGGGATTATATCATAAGTTGCATAAAACAATCTGTAATATAAGGAAAGTTTGAAGACAAAGAAAATTTTTCATTCCGTTAAACCATACGTAAACATAATGCAAAATTTCAAGTGCATTTTGCCACTACCTCTTTTGATTTTTGGTTTAATTTTTTTTAATTTTATTTCACTATTATATTACTTTTTATTTATTTATTTTTTTGTCTTATATAATATCGCGTCTTTTTTTATAATATATTAACTTCTAAGAGAGATGGTTAAAAATAATAAGAAAGAAAAATGGAATAATATTGAGAGTATTTCTACGTTTAACTTATCTGTTATATTGGATATTCCTTTTATTTCAATTACACACAGTTTTGAATTATGATTAACTTATTAATGAGTAAGAACAAATATTTCAGATGTATAGCTGAAAAATTATTGGATCAATAAAAAATGTATAATTATGAAAAAAACATAATACATTTCTACATTATTCTATTTCTCACTTAAGTTTCTCTTTCCAATGGAGTCAAATCATTTTTAATAAGCACTTAATTTTAAATTATTTTCTTTTTATCATCGCGTAATTTAACACTTGCATTTTCTGCATTTAATATAGTAAAAAAAGTTTTTGTACGAAGCTTTATTAAATTTATTTTCATTTTTTAATGCTTAAACGAGTTAAATCCCTGTATGTTCACGAATCAAACTTCCGCGCAGTTTTTTTCCGCAGTGGGGGAAGATTTAACTCCGATCACGTGACTATCCCATTAGATTTGCAGGAGGATGAATTACCATTCTGTCTGGACCGGCAAATCTTGGCCTGACCCGTTTACAAAATTAACTCGTTGCTTGTAAAACAGTGTGAATTGCGTACTACCAAAAGCTTCGTACAAAAACTCTTTTTATTATATTAAATGCAGAAAATGCAAGTGTTAAATTACGCGATGATAAAAAGAAAATAATTTAAAATTAAGTGCTTATTAAAAATGATTTGACTCCATTGAAGAGAGAAACTGTAATTTCCACCTTTCTTTTTCAAAAATATTCCAATTGCAGTGATATGCATTCTCCGCTATATCTTGTAACTTCTGTTCTTTTTTGTAATGAATGATAAGCAACCTTTATTAAAAAATAAAAACTGATAAAGTTTTATTCATGAGATATAAAACTAGTAAGTGAAAATAATTAAATACGACTTAATAAAGTAATTACAACTAAATATTAAAACATAATTTGCAGTTTGAGTTTATAAATAATTGCATGGGATAAATTGAATATTAGTTGCATATTAGATACAAGGAATAAATTCAATACAGTTGCATTAAATTCTAAAAATTTTATAAAATCTATTATGGAAAAAGAAACTAGGAAACAGATGTAAAAAATATTGTCATAAGTCACTAAACCAAACACCTTCTTTGCACTTAGAAAATTTTGGATTTTAAAATTTTTAGTGATCACTATTCTTTTTAAATAGTTTCAATAAATTTTTCTCCGCAATGGATACAGTGATGCATAAATGCATGCAGTTACTTAACTTAATTTTCTCTGATTAAAATTGTGAATGTGTTTAACTGATTTGAAATCGTTCAAACAAATCACAATTTTTAACACTGGTCTTTGATTCAGTTTGAACAAATGTACTCATATTGAATGTGATGATATCCATAAATGTTGCAATGTATTTCAATGCAAGAAAATTTCCTCACAATTGTTTGTAACATTTTATTCTCATTTTATATTATAGCTTCATTTTGTCCACATGAATGAAAATTATAAGACAATAGAAAAAGCTTTGAAAAAAGAAGATGGTCTTGCTGTTTTTGCCATACTTTTCAAAGTAAGTTATAATACATAATAACAATGATTCTTATACAATATTACTACGTATATTTGAATGATGTTATATAAACAAAAATGCTAACTTAGCATAATAAAATACTTTGTTGCTAAATCTGATTTTATGAGAAAGAAAATAATACTTAAAAAGGAAAAGAATTTAATAAAAACCTTTTGCATATATCTGAATTGGAATTACAATATTTTGAGCCATTTAATGTTTATAATAGGATTTAAAAATAATATAAAAATTTTCAACTAAATTATTTCAAAAAATGGAAATGCATTAGAAAATTTAGAAATAAAACTTTCAGAATGCTTCACAATATAAATGAGATATAAAGAATCTGTACTAAAAAACATGTTTTTTTAAATAAGTGATATGAATTTCTCAAAGCAGCATAGCATACATTGCAACACACACACATATATATAATATATATATATATATATATATATATATATATATATATATATATATATATATATATATATATATATATATATATATATATATATATATATATATACATAAATGAATGTAATCCGAGAAGATATTATTTATTTATTTGAAAATAATTTAATACTGGATATAATAGAATACGCTAATAAATTATCAAAGGAATTTTATTAAATACGAGATGTAATATTAGTCGTTGAAATTACTATTTCAAGTTTCATGTTCAATATTTGATTGTAATTCTTTTTTATTATTTAGATCTTGATTTCCACTTAATCAAGAAAATCATTTATTCTCAGAACTTTTTTTTATTTTAGAGAGTCATAAATTTTGTATTAATTATATTTAAGTTTTCCATTAACTAACACGTAATTTATTTAAGTAAATATTTTTTTAATTTATGCCAAAGGAATCATCAATCGGAAATTCAAAATCAAAAATAATAAATCCATCTAACTTTTGTACGCAAATCATAAATTTTTCTTTGATTCTCACATTTTTGAAAAAAAAATTCTTGTATTGCATACTTTGGCCCTGCCTATCGAAATGTTTTACTGTTTATTAATAGAAACATTACTTAAATTAAAACTATTTCAAATCAGCAGATATTTAAAATTATTTTATGAATCCTTGTGTTCATATCATTGTCCAACAATGTTGCAAATACATTTTTTCCCACCTGTGCTAAAAGGCATTCAACTTCATGACGATCGATTCCTCTCTATACCATGTTTCTGATTTAGATAAGTGAAGAAGACAATCCAGACTTAGAACCCATCATTGACAAGCTGGATGAGGTGAGAAAGGAAGGAGCCGAAGCCGAATTGGACGACTTCACCTTGGAATCTCTTCTTCCAGACAACACGATGCCCTATTACCGTTACGAAGGATCTCTTACCACCCCCACATGCGATGAAGTTGTGACTTGGACAGTCTTTAAGAACCATGTTCCAATCAGCGAAAGGCAGGTAAGATCACAGCGTCCACTACTCTCAAAAGATATTCATATGCTTAAACTAAAGTTTCCAGTACTCATTATACTATGAAGTGAAAATGAATACATCATGAACTATATCTATGATTAAAAAATGAAATATAAATTAATCACCTTCTTCTTTCATTCGAGAAAACCTTGCCCCCCACCAAATGATACGAACCTACCATGGATTGTCTGTAATAAAAATTAATCTGTAGTTTTTTTATATTCCAAAATCCGTCATATCAATAAAAGAAATTTAATAGATTATCTGTCATTAAAAAATATATACGCCTATTTTCTTTCCAAAAGGATTCTTGTATCAAAAAGCAAAGTGATAAAAGGACTCTTAATATAGATCCATTAAAGAAAACTTTTAAATTTACTTCATAGTTTTAATTTCTAAAATTTTAGTTAATAGTAACCACGTTTTGTTGGGAGAAAAAAATCTCATTTATATAACAAATTGTTATACATGGCATTCACAAAAAATTATAAAAGATAACAGCTTAAAAGTATTTGTGATGTATATTTAAAAAAAATTTTCAAACAAAGGTATTTTCTACATTTAAAGTCAAAAATAAAATAAAATATTTTATTTTCAGATTGCATCAGGGAAATAAAATAATTGGAAACATTTTACATTACAATACAGCAAACTATCGACGATTAATTTATATAATCCGCAACTTTATCTTAGAACATTTAATCGGATGAAATGCATTTAAAATTGATGTCATCCATGCAGCCAAAACTTTTTGAATGTTCGTGTGCAGAAATTCATGCAAAAATGCTAAGTTCAAATTATCGAATAGAAAAAAGAAAGTTTTTCATTTCTGCATCACAGTAATTTTTTCATAATTTAAATTGCGAATTATCAAGCCAAACATTTTATTTTCAAATAAAAAACAAATTTGATTTTTTTTTAAATTTAGGATAGATGTAGTATTTAGAATAAAAGATATTTCTTAACATTAAATTTGCCTTTTTTCATTAAAGGTGTCCATTATAGATTAATCCAATTGTTTCTTCTCTTGTCACTTGTAGTTACAACAGTTCAGGACCGTAAAGGAAGTGGAACCTGGAGATGATGAAGAACCCCTCGTGGACAACTTCCGTCCGACACAGCCCTTGAATGCACGTGTCGTGGAACTTTCTGGCATGTCCACCGGGGCATCGTCAACCTTCGGAGCCTCTGTGGTGACTGTCCTTGCTTTCCTCTCATTCCTACTCTGAACACCACCTTCGAGTCCTACCAGATGTCGCCCCTGAAGTCACTCTTATGCTCCGGAAGCACATTTCTTCAGTTTCAGTTTGTTTGTATTGACAAGCGGCGGCCGATTCAGACTCGTCGTTTTCTTCGAAATCGAAAGGATGGGGGATAATATCCACACTGAACTTATCACTACTTATCTTGTCCAACCCAAGTTTTCAAGTAGTTCAATCTCTTCACAATACTTAAACAGTAAATATGGATTTACCTTTGGAAAAAGATGATCTGACACCAGAAGACACCGTTTATAAGCTCACTCCTCATTAGCAAGAACAATAATGCTGTAGATTATATTTTCTATACACAAGTTTCTTATCTTTCTCATGAAAATGCATGCATAATATCTCCCTTCTTAAGATTGAAATTTGTTTGCATGTAACAAAATATTGCAAATTTGCTTTTGTACAGTTTTTGATGAAGTGATGTTGAGGCCAATTATATAAAAACAGAGATTTTTTTTTTTTTTTTTTTTTTTTTTTAGCATTTTTCGTGCTATATGATAATTTTCATCTGGAGCTGGGGTTGGCAGACAATGTATTTCTAAATATCATTTTATATCACAAAGTAATTTATTTATGCAATGCATTAATGCAAAGTTGGATTAAAATCCAGCTTTTTGTCAATCTGGTTTGTTTTATAGCCTAATTCAATTAATTAAACCACTAAAATATATATAAACAGATATATCACTGTAGATTTCATATGAAAAGTACATATAGTCAATGTCTGCAAGCATCCAATCAATGTTTATCAAAATGATCTTTCAGTTTAACTTAAAAATATTTCGTTTTGCGAAAAAATATATTCACTAAGCTTCTGCTATAGGTACAAAAATTATCGTTATTTAATATTAAAGGTGCTTTTTTGACAAATGTGATGAACTTTAATTAAAGATTGTGTTTTGTTCTTATTGTGTATTTGTAATATATGTATAGTCATATATGTGTATACTGCCAATGAATGATTGGCATAACAAAATTATGTATTTAATAACTATCAAAACTTGTGTAATGCTTGCTTGACAGAGGCATCCGTCTTTGTAATAAATCATGTTTGAGAAAAGATTTGTCTTTTTTCTTGCACTTACAAAACTGCACAGACATAAGAGACACAATTCACTCATTTATTGAACGGAAGCATATTTTAAGACCACTATCTATATATTTTCTTGGATAAAATATGAGAAGCAACCATTCATGAACAGAAAGTATCTTACTCTGTAAAACTTATCCATGAACAGAATTTCGTTACTATGAGCTTTTCAAGAATTATAGAACTTGTTGACATTCCTTACATAATCTTCTTATGCAATCAGTGGAACAGAGAAAGTCTAGTGAGAAAAAGAATTTTTATAGTTTCAAAAAATGCATAAAGTTACTTAACACAGTTGAAGTTTATTCCACTCAGGTTCTCCATACACTTTAAATATTAATAGAAATCATTATGTTTTTCATAGGTGCGGTACATAAGTTTTTATAAAGAAAAGTTGCAATTCATATATTATCTTTATTCATTAATTCATCCTAGTTCAGAATTTGTAATCGGTTATGTGTTGCAGTTTATATAAGTACAAAATGGCAATTGGAAATGAACTTGTAAAACATCGGGTTGTAATAAAATTTTCAACCATCAATAATATTGTCTGTGCAAACAATTTACATTGGCATGTTTGTCAATATTTTGCCGTACGATAGTTGGAGTTTGAAAGAAGGAGACTTTCGTTAGAACAGTGTATTATGAGATCTGTAAAAACATATGCTTACCATTAATTACAGGATGTTCGAAATGGAGTTATCACATGAAATGGAATAAAATGGAATTGCCAATTTAGAGCCATCATTTATTTTTGTTCTGTTGCAAAACAGCATCTACAGAATGTCATCAAATCAGGTGTACAGCTTTAGATACTACTGTTGTATCCTATGATACAATGAAGGTTTGGTATCGAAATCTCAAAAACGAGGACTATCCAATTCAAAAGAAAATCAAAAAGAATAACGCTCTGCCGGCCTACTGATTTTGATGAGATCTGCCTGAGAGAACTTGTGGAATAAAATTAGCCTTTTAACCTCTTGAAAGCTAGCTAAAGAATTAGATGCTAGAGCAATGTTCAATAGTCGCGCTATGTATGGCATAAGCTTGACGCACAAATTCAATAACTGGGTAGGTGTCTCCTGAGTTCACTCAAGCAGATAAGGACAAACGTGTTCATGTGTGCATTAATCTCCTCGAAAGTCAACGCAAGGACAAAATTCTGGACCGAAATATCACTTGAGACTAAAAGTGCATTTACTTCAACAACATAAACCTAAAAGTGGGGTTGGTCTATTGCCGTGCACTCATAGGTAGGGTCGCGAAACGTAATTTGACTATCGAAAAGATCCTGCTTTTTATATGTTGGGATTACCTTATATTGTTATTAACAAAGAATACCTGATAAGAATAAAACCATTGACAGTAAGGTACAGCGAGATGCTCATCCGTATTGACGCAGCTATCAAATACGTCGAATTGAGTTCTATCTCAAGAAAGTATAGTTTCATCAATATAAACCAAGATCACATGCGTCTGCATTCACTAGCTAGACTTTATTCTGCCGGTGAATGCAGACACATATATAAAAGATAACGCGAATAGGATTTTTGTACACTTACCATACAGACTTGACACATGACTCCTTTGGATTTCTACACTTTTTCTCACCCACAGTTATCTTGCTGGTACTATCTTCGATTCAAAGGATGCCCGCTATGAAGTTGATTTGTCTTTTTTAATTCGTAGTTAAATTTCTGATTTAACATGTTACAAAAACGTTGGCAAAAATCCATGGATTTAAGTGTTATTACTACTCGCAATAAAGGAACTGTTTTCTAGTTGTTGCTCTTTTCTAAAATTAAGAACTTTCTTGGAGGAAAAATTCCGTTACAATTTGATCAACAAGAAGGAGTTTGTACTAAGCTAATTGACATTGACATCTTCATTTGATTACAAATCAAAAGTATAGTATTTCACTGTTTCGGTCAGTAGAACTTGTTAAATGTAAAAATATAGCTATCGTGTATCTTAAGCTCATGTGTTGATTTAAATGCAAAATTAAAAGTCATTTGACTATGCTCAGTCGTTTAGGTTTGTCAAAAATAAGCAGCCTAAGAATGCAAAATGAAATAAGCACAAATTTAATTAATAAAACTTCCGAGACATCATTTTTTAAACATATTTCAAATGATAATTCATTTTCATGTTAGTGAAAAATTTTCCAAATTTTGTTATATTATTCAACAATAATTAGACAACAATTTTACAAATTTTGACTTAAAGAGCTTGAATTGAGTCTCACTCAAATTCTAGATAAATTGAATCAACTTAAGTCAGGAAATTAAATTTTTTTTAACTACAAAAATAGATATATTTTATCATAAAGATCACTTTCTAGTGTTAAAAAAGCAAATACTTTATAGAATTTTTAGTAATGAACAACTTATGCATATATATGTGTGTTGATCAGATTCGAAGCTATTAAGATGCATCGAGTTAAATTAAGAAATTGCCGAACTATAAAAATTGGAGAGAATCGCTTGTGATCGAACGAAATTTCTTGTAGAGGCATTTCAAAAATTTCCTTGCCCAAACATTTAAGCATTGAATTTGATCATAATACCAATGCATTTCAACTTCATATAAGAGCTTTTTAAGAACATGCGAGACTTTTTAAACTCAATCTTCAAAAATGGCATGAAATTCATTATTCTTTTAAGATTTTCAAGATTTCAAATAGGGTGCTCACCGTACCCTTCTGATGGGGTTCTTAAAAATTTCGAAGCTCCAGGTTCATTCCCACTCACTGTCAAACAACGGGAGATATATGAGATGTTTTTTATGCACATCTATCAAGGGTGGAACTTGAGTTTGGGGGGGGGAAGGTCTCGGCGACATATGAATATATCCCTTCTTATGATTTGTCCTTCCGGTGCAAGTTAATAAGCGACGGATGTTAAAACTCCTTACATGACCTTATCTATCTGCTCCCTCATATCAAATTAATCAAAATGATTTATGAGAAATATTAGAGGGTGACTGCAAGATTCAGTGTTTCATAACTATTTGTTAATTTAAATAGTTATTCCATATAGTACTTAATTCATATATGCTTTGCAATTAGTACATTCATTTCACTTTGTAAAACAAATCCTGTTCAAATGTAATTCTGAGAACACACAAACAGGTATATTCAACCTTGAATAAGAATTTACAAATAAGCAATACGTATTATGCAAATACTTTTCATTGAATCATATAACACATGTTCAGTATAGAAAAGAAGCAAAGAGAGTTTGTGGTTGGGAAGAAGTGGAATGATATATGAACATGTAATAATAAATTTTTATTAAGACAAATATGATATTTATCAGATATTAAGGTATGCCTCAATTTTTTCTTAATAACATTGTCGTTGTAAAGTGATTAATAACATTGTTGTTGTAGCCTTCTGAAAATCGTTATTCAAGACTAGGCATGAGATAATGAATAAACAGGAGAGCGAGGGAGGCACTCAAAATAAAATCAGTTTCAGTTTTGAATGAAATCAAAACAGAAACTGATGTTCTACATTGGTTATAAATATTCTACTAGGTAAAAAAAAATTTCCAGTATAGAAATTCAATAGGCAAGCAACATAAATTCAAGAGAGATAAAAGACGATTTTTGGTCCTTTAGGTTTGGCAATCCTGCACATTATACTTCGAGAGCCGAGAAATATTCGTTAGAATTCATTTTAGTTCGTTATCCGAATGTGTGTTCGAGGTTCGAACACAAAATTATTCGTGTTCCGATTTGTTCGATAACCGAACTGTTCGATAACCAATCTTCCACTGTATTTACTCATTAAGGTAATTTGATTGGAGCTAATGCTTTAAAAAGAATTCCGTAAAGCTAGAACAACCTCTGTCCTGGTGGAAAACAAAGTCATAAGCTATTGAAATACACAAAAGCCTTAACCAATCATCTAGCATTTAGACAAAGACCAGATTTACGTGCATTTTATAATTACTTGAAACAAATTTTAAATATAAAAAATATCTTTAATAACTTAAGTTAAATTCATTAAATCAGAATGAAACAGTCTAAAAAAGTAAAAAATGCACTTTAAACGATAGAATCATTTAAAAAAGTCAAGAAATGAAATGGAATAGAAATTGAATATTTTATTACGTAGAAAAAATGTGAAGTCCACAAAATATACTGCAACGCAGTAATTAAAATCACACGCCATTTGAACTCATTAATGAATTAAGACTGCATGCAGTCAAGCTAAGCTTTGCATGTAAGAGTACAGAATGCTGTCATTTAATTTTTTAAAATCAGTAAAAAAAAAAAAAAAAAAAAAAAGAACCAACCACGAAATATGTGCTTTGAAAATATTAAATTCGGTTTCTATATTTTTCAACGACTCCCATTCAGATTTTTTACTTTAAATATTAAATTCTGTAAGCATTTAATATCTAAGCATCATTTTATTACTTCAATCATTAAAATCTATTTAATTTTTGAAATAATGCTATTTTTTTAAAATTTAATTGTTTAATATTCTATTAAATATTTCATAAATATTTGTAGGTTATTTTTAACTTATTGTTATTTACTTAGCATGAAACTCTAAAATCCTCTGATTATATCAATGATATTGTAATTAAAAGGAATCTCAAAATAGTTTCTTAGATTTTAATTTACGCTTCAACAAAAATAATTTATAAGATCTTCATGCAAATTTTTCTCTCTAGCACCATGGAATCATCTCAAATATTTTTATTTTATATTCGCTTAACTTTGGAATAACTTTTTATCATTTTGTAAATTAAATTAAAATAATAAAAAGGCTTCAACATGGCCTAATGGTAGCGCTGTGTTCTTTTAAGTGGAGGGTTTCAGACTCGATTGCAAACGCAGTTATAAAATAATATTCTTCCACAACCACAGGAACTAATGGACCCAGACCAAATCATGAGAAACTTTCCCACACCATTATACTGCTTGCATCAAATTTAACAGTCCATACAATGCAGTCTCTAGAGAAACGTTTGTCGATGAACCACCAAACCCAGACGCGTCAATCCGACTGACAGACTGTAAAGTGGGATTCATCACTCCAAAGAACAGTTTTCCACATGTCCCCTATCCAATGACCATTGCAATCGATGCTTCGCATTCCGAAAAGTTATGTTCGTCTTGAGCGCGGCTGCAGGACCATGTGATTCCAAGTTGCTTAGTTATCAACGGTCAATCCTGTAACTAATACTGCCTGATGAACTTTGGAACTCCTGAGAAATTTCCACCAACGAGGACTTACGAGATTGTCTCACTACCCTTTTCAGAGTTCTTCGGCCACATTCACCAAAGCTTTTTCGGTTTACTTCGTGTCTCTTCCTCGACGTCTCCACTTCACAACTACGTCACTCGCAATCAATTTAGGCTCATGTACCATGTCTACAATCTGATGTACTATGCCTACATCTACGAATTGATTTCCCACAAAGGTGGTATCTCACAATACTACCACGTTCAAACTCAGTTAACTTCTTTAATTCATCATTGTCTCAAAAACGCATAATACAACCTGACAAACCACTACCAACGTTTTTATAGCTTTCGATTAGGAATCACGCGCCAGAGCCGTTTTCTCAGGAGGTATCCGTATACTTTTGACCAGATAGAGTATATATAGATATTGAAAAACAAAGACTTGATGATCCAAACAGTTAATCATTTCCCTTATCTTTCAATATTTTTTTATATGTTATGTTGAAATTAAATGAGAATCATAAATGGCAATTCACCTAAATTTTATCGCATAATCAGCAAAAATTTATCGATCGCAGTATAATAAAAACATATTCTGTACTCTTCTCTGTAAAAAATTGCCTACAATAACTTTAATCGATATTTTAAGATGAGATTTTATTGATATGATGGGGAAAAGGGACTTTCTTGTGCATGAAAGTGTTAATGAGTTCGATACTTGACCCCGATGAAAGGGGATGAAAATGCCTAATCGATTTATAATATCTTAAAATCCATTGCCTCTCATCTGGTATGATATAAAGAGGAAAGAAATATGCTTATGAAAGTTTTGATTTTATCAATTCAATATCTTTCAAAATTCGGGACAAATGCCTATGTCTAGCTGGTTCGGTGGAAAGAAATAAGAAAGTGTTAATTCCTCGAAATATCCTAGCTTAACTAAATTTCAAAACTATATTGTGATAGCATAATGCAAGTAGAATCTTCCGCTGAAGCTTTCAAATGCATACGAACTGTATAAATCAAGTAACAATTCAAGTACCTTATTTAAATCAAACTAAACTAATTTTGCTTCAGCAAAAACACGGCGAGTGTCATAACAATTCATTCAAATGAATCGTTTGGGCATTTAATAAAAAAAAAGCCAAACGCCTAAAAAAGTACTAAAGTTAATCAACTAGAAAATTGTAGTAAAAACATTAAAAAATATCATCAAGAATAACTAATTTTAATTAAATAATAAGAATCTGTTTTTTTAAGTAAAATTTAAAATAATCTGAGTTACTTCAAATCCGGTAAAAAGCAAAATAATTGATATTTTAAGCTGAAAAAATAAGTTCTAAGCAAATTCTGTTGTATAAAATGCACATCAAAAAAACCATTATGATAGGCAATTTTCATTTATAATTCATAACTGCAGTTAAGAAAAATATTTATTTGTCTGAAACATAAAAATAGATTATATCATATCATGAAAATATCAAACTTTTGTTTTTAAGCTGAGTTTACTCTTTTATTAATTGATTGAAATAATTAAACTCAGCGCATTTTTAGATTACTCTTTTAAACTAATCTTGAACAACGTCTAGATAAAATTTAAATTATGTACATTTGCTTTTGAAATGCAAATGTCTGAAATTCAAATAGTTTTCTGAAAATAAAGTTTTTAAAATTTCTTAAGATTTATGTGTTACGCCAAAATGTAATTTATATTTCTCATTTTAATTATGCAATCTCAATATATTTTTTAATACTATTTATGTGAGAAATAACAAAAAAATTCAATTTTACAAAATCCTATTATTTAAGAATCAAACTAATTTCTTTGACATAAGTGAATAATTCAGTCAAAAGTCGTGTCCCTTCCAGTCGTGTTCTTTCTTCAGTCCCTTCCTTTAATAAGTCAAGAGTCGTG
Source organism: Latrodectus elegans (assembly GCA_030067965.1). Lineage (NCBI taxonomy): Eukaryota > Metazoa > Arthropoda > Arachnida > Araneae > Theridiidae > Latrodectus > Latrodectus elegans. The sequence goes on from CM057820.1 coordinate 55,143,466, forward strand.
GTTTTCTTACATTCACCTCTTACTTAATACACTATACAAGTGTGTTTTCCCAAAGTATTATAAATTTCTTTTAATTATATAGATTTCTTACTTTTTTTTGTTTTCGATAAATAAAATGAAGTTTTATATTTTTCAAAGAAAATAATATTATTTGATTATGCATTTTTCATCCTTTGGAAATTTTTTTAGATTTTTATGATAATTTTCAGCTTTGAAATATGCAGCCCATGGGAGAGCATAAATAATTTTTTTTTAGTTCTGACTCAATCAAAGAATTTTGAATGTTAATCCTATTACTAATTAATAAATCAAGTAATTTTACACACTATTAGTCTTAAAATTATGTGCTGAAAAGTGATTCTTATTTATTTATTTATTGAGATTTTTTAATCTTTTAACTCAATTTAAAAAAAAAATAGCTTAAAGTATTAATTTTTAAGAAAACGTAAATAATAAAAAAATGAAATTTTAACATGTAAATTCCAAGAAAAATCGAAATTTTAAAATAGAGAAAATTTGTATTATTATTAATTATACAGTATTATAAATTCACAGTTGGAATTATAAAATTAATATGTGTTACTTCCTCATACAAAATCAAATTTAATTGGACATACTTATACAATAATTATATACTATAACAATAATCTATATTTAATAAATACACCCTTTTAAAAATGATCTGTGAATGCATTTAAATAATTTATTTTCAAAAATAACAAAATCCCCGTCTCTATTACTGTTAAGAATTAATAAATACTTTTCACAAAATGCGCAAGCAACATTTTATGCTAATTCCTTGTGACGTCAATAGCTCAATGCTTTACAATTCACTGGAGAACCTCTGGAAATATTTTCTAGGTATTTATTTTTGCTGCCTTCTTATATATATATATATATATATATATATATATATATATATATATATATATATATATATATATATATATATATATATATATATATATATAAATGCTAAGACAAAGTAGATGAAACAAAAAAGATAAAAAGGAAGATCTATTTTGAAAAGAAAACCAATTTTATAGAGTGATAAATTAATTTAAAGAATTTTTTTGTTGATATTGTACAAAAATTATCAAAAATATATGTAGATATATTTCAAAAAAGTAGAAGGAAAAAGATACTAAGCAAAGTAAAAAAAAAACTTTAGTATAAAATAAATAAGCAAGCAATTTCTTTATATCCTTTTTTTTTAAATACCTCCAAAACAGTTTCTATTATTTTAAGACCACATATAAATGTTAAAATAAGTTAAATTGGAAATCAAATTAATGCTAACTGATAAGCTTAAAAAATGCAAAATTATTGTAAAAGTTCATATTGATATAAATCGAATAAGCACTCTATTTATAAAGGGTCCAACAGTAACAAAGATTAGTGGTTAGATTTGGAGATGTGATTTAAAGAATTTCGAGCAAGCAATTTAGTCTACATATGGTTATATTAAGGACAGGAATATTGCTTGAAGCCTAAATTTACCAGAACAATCGTTTGACACTAATTATCTTTGAATGTATTTAGATTAGATATTTTAATCCAATAATTATAAAAAGGCATTGAGATGGTTTTTTAAATGATAAATATTTAAGTTAGCCGACGCGTTTGTTTGTATAAACCTAGATATTGTTTGAAATCTAAAATTGTTTTAATTGTAAATTTATGCATAACCAACTAACATATAAAATCAAATATTTCTAAGAATATACTCTTTGATAATTTTGACGGTAGTGTAAATGAAATCTAAAGAATATTTACTAACAAATTTTGTTCCAAAGAATTTGTAACCACATGTAAATGAAATCTACGGAACTTTAAGTAGCAAGCGACATGTAATGATGCTGCTAGCAAGGATGATATTTGAAACAAAGTATTGTAATAACCAACTAACAGTTGATTTAAATACTTGTGTTAAGAGGCTCTTTGAATACTTTTTGTTAATCATTTTGAGAAAATAATGGTTGTATTTTCTAAAATTATAATACGAATTAGATCTAAAGAATGTATCGTTGTTAAGTTGACTGATGTGCACGGACGATATGTGGATGTGGATGTTACTTAAAATCTAACATTGTATTAATTGACTAACATATGACATGAGATATTTATGAATATAATCTCTGATAATTTTATTGTTTTTAAGTACTATAAAAAATATAATCACATATTTTTTTAAAAGGATTATGTTCTAAATTACAGCAAAGTATAAGTTCATAAGATAGATATAATTAACATCAATGATTCCCTTGTTTGAGTTCAAGCTAAAGTCATGGATTGGTTGTTGACCTTTATTTAGGTTTAATCATTAAATAAATCCCTGATAGTCAAATATAGCATTCCTGAAGCAGTCTAGAAAATCTAGTTTATGTTAAAATATATTCTTCTACAAATGTACTCCCATCTAATAAGATGTTACTAAGAGAAATCTGTAATGTTTGTTAAAATGCCAAAATTACTAAAAAGATAAGAGTTTTCTTTTCTTATATATTATACGAATATAAATTTAAATGTTAAAATTAAATTGATTAATTTTCTTCATCAACATTCATTTATGTACGCATTAGTCACAATAAATGTTTACAACACACATTTACAGTGATGACACCTTTAATTACAATAAATCTGTACTGGAATTATATAATTTTACTTTATAAAGTATGAAACTGCATGTTAAATATATTTGCACTGATAAAAATTTTTACAAATATTTAGTAGACTTTTTAATAAATTATTTTATCCATTATTTAATTCTAAATTGCTTATTTTAAGAACTTATATGATTATTTAAAATTATAACATATTTCATTGTTTTATATTGAACCAAAGAGTAATTGACAATGCCCAACATTGAAAAAGCAACACTAAGAAGAAGTAGCCAGAAAATTATTTAAATTTTAAAATAGACGTACCTTACCGAGTTAAACCGAGGATATGAAAAATGCAAATCTCCAGCGCATATAAGATTAGATATAAGGTACGGAATCAGCAGATGGGTAATATTCACGCCGTTATTTCTGCTTAGAAAACAATCATTGAAAGTTTGTTCTTGTCGCAAAGGACGCCTATCATTGTAGAGAATGCCGGGACATGGTCGATAGAGTCAGTTCCAGCAGATAAACAAGTTACGAGGGGCATGGTGATTAGATTGAGAAGGGTAGGTTAATCCTTATGACAAATAGCAGCTGACAACATCTGGACGCGTGCACAGTGCACCGGTTGTGGCGACGATAGCAGAAACGAAGAACTATGAAACGTTTGCGGGGTGCCGGTGCAGCCAAAGTAACACCAGCCTGGTTGGATTTACCTCGCGACATCAGGATTTGGGGCGCCATTGCGTACGATTCTAGATCAACTCTAGTTCGTAATTACGGTACTATCACAGACCAACGTTACGTGGATGTTGTGCTGCGGCCGTTGACACTCCCCAACTTATAGGGGATGCCAAATCCCCTTTATCAGCAGGATAACGCCCAACCGCACATTGCTTGCTTCAACCAACATGCCCTGTTAGGTGTACAGCTGATTCCCTGGCCACCGTGCTCGCCGGATCTCTCACCAGTTGAAGATGTTTGGTATATCATTGGACGCCTTTGCAGACCCGGCCATTGCCTACTTCAGAAGACGCACTTCATGCAAATGGTTGACAGAGTTCAGAAGTACCACTCAGGACGCCAGTCGTATTCCGTATCCGTACTCTGTCCCTAGACGTGTTGCTTTGTGTATCGGCGTCCACGGTAGTCCAACAACCTATTGACCCAACCCTGTTCTCGATCTATGTTAGGCATATCATGTCAATATACAGATTATTTATTGTGTATGTATATATACACGCCCATATATACATAAATATATTATTTATAAGAAAATAGCATAAATACAAAATGTATTCGTTGTATCTTGTTTGCTTAATTATTCATGTTACAAAATTTTATTCAGGAACTATACGAAAGGCTTCTAAAACCAACAGAAAAGTAAATATCAGTCAAGTAAACTCAAAAACTATAAAAACAACCTTTAGAACGGAAAATGTGCTATGGACTAACTGTCCTCTCTACATTATGTGAAAATATATTGAATTTTAACAAACTCAAATTAGGAACAAAGCTATGTATATATATATATTATATTCACATGGAAAAATGTATAATGGAAAAATATTGAATGACCCTTTTGATCTCCCGATTATTCATCTATAAATACATTACTCATAGAGATTTTCAGAATGATTCTATTGAAGCAAGTGTTTTATGAATACTCTACCCAGAAAACAAAGTGGAAAGAGTTGTAGCATCTGCTGGGTGTGTTCAAAATATGATTTCCTTATCACTATATTCTCAATACAAATAATTGCGTTTTGGCACAGGAAGACTAATTAGACCGAAGCCTACAGACTAACGAGAACTACAAATAATCGAACTTTTACCAGATGCAATCACGCGCACTAATAGATAAATTATAACCTCTATTTTTCAAGGCCTTCAAAGACTTTTCAAGGATTTTTTCAAGACCTTCAATTTTTTTAAAAACAGAAATTTATATTTTACTTTTCAAACTAAATATAAACACATAATTTTTAAAAAATATATAAATAATCTTGAAATTCAAAAGTTTCAGCATCTTAAATACTAAATTATAAATTTGCGAAAAAATTAATTTTTCAAGTATTTCTAGACAAAAATAATGATTTCAGTTTTATGTGTGAAACGAAAACTAATTAGGACACTTTACCACAGAAAATGATTTCCCTTCTGAAGATAAGAAAAATTTAATTTTTTTAAGAATATTAAATTTATCCTTATTTGTTGTTCTTGTATTATATATACAATATTTTATGCCATTGATTACTTTTGAATGTGATGCTTAATCCTTTAAGTTCTTAAGTAATATTTATATTAATTTTTCCTTCATAGGGAGAATAATAAGAGAAATTATGCTTTTTATATTAATTTAAATTCCATTGTTAGATGAAAAGTTTATTTTTTTAGTAAAAATGTAACCTATTTGAAAGTACAAACGAAAAGCGAAAAAGATTCTAGTGGTGTTTCGTTTACGGAAAACTTAGAAGTTGGCGGAAATAGCAGAGTTACCAGAATGGCGTAATATCCTCCTTTGACAATAATATGAATCCCTTTGAATAATATGGTTTAGAAGTATTGAAATAGTTGTCCTTCGTATATTTCAGTATTTATCAGGAATCACTTGGAAGATGAATTAAGTCTATAAATTCTTTTTATCTCCCGGAAGATATATTAGATTGGATTAGATTTAAGATAGGTTTAGAGCTTGAAAGCTGTACAATAAAATGCTTTCCTATGAATTCTTTATTGTTGTTACCTGAAAGCTGATAATTGCTGATTGCCTCGGGATATTTTTTTTTCCTTTTATGGCGAGTGTAAATGTATTTTGAAGTTTCTTGATTTTATTTCTGAAATATGGTCAACATTGTGTGTTTCACTACACACTATAAGTTCTTATGTTAAATCTGTGAAACCGATGGAACACAATAATATGGCTCTCACATTAAGTCCTTTAATCGTATTCTTATAAAACGAAAATTTTATCTTTATAAAATGATTTTATTTCAATTATCTCTCCAAATAATTTATGAAACTTAATGATTATAGGTGAAAATCATTATCCCAGAAGCATTTTAATCAAACATTAAGCTATTTCCATTGGAGTTCGGAATAAGACCTTTATGGCATAAAAGGCAAAATAATAATCCCTAGCAGTAGAAACGTGTTTTACGAACTACACTTTTTAATAATTCTAAATTATTTAAACATTTAAAAAATGTAAGGTTTAATTTAATTCGAAGTAAAATGAAGTAAGATAAAAGTGAAAGATTAACGAAAGTAAAATGAAGCAAAAAATGTAAAGTGAAATCATTTTAAAGCTTAAACTAATTTATTAAGTATTGATTTTTTCTTTAATTCTAGGCTTTTTAAATTTCTTTTATTATATGTTTTAATTCTAAATGACTTAAAAAGTTTTCATAAAAAAAAAAAAAAAAAAAAAAACTTCATAAAATGAAACTAACTATCCACAATAATTAAGTATCCTTGTATAATCTGGGATATTATTATTAGAATGAATACAAAAGGTATATGTGTTTTTACAGTGTGTTAATCAATATTTGTTTTTATATTATAATAAATAATTGAATCAATATTAACGTAAAAAGATCAATACATAATTATTTAAAAAATTTTCAACAATGACATAGCACTTAAAAAAGAGAGTCCTTTTTTAGTATCTTCCAATATTTTACTTATGAGTATATTTTGAAGATTTTCTATAACATATCAAAAATTTTACATTTGGGTTTCATATATATTTATTTATTGCACGAACATATGCAGCAAATACAACAGAAAATGTCATAAAGTATTTAAAAAGATACTATATGCCTTCCTGCGCTACAAAATATCAAGAAATATTTATTTCGTTAGGATACCCACAGATTACTATTCCTATAATTGCTCCAATCGACCATAAAATGGAGTTGAAATGCCTAAAACAATGCAATGTACATCATACAATGCATTTGCTGCAATTGGTTTTCGTAAAATTCTGATCAGCATAAATATAATAGAAAAATATTTTTAAAAAATGTAATTTCTCGTTTATATATCTCAGAATATTCAAATCATATATTAATGAATTGAGAGAAGTCATATTTTAATGAATTACTATTACATTGTTTCACCAAATTTTTTGGCATTTAAAAAAATAAAAAGATTAATTTTTTGTATCAGAAAAATCTGAACCAGAAGATTTGCACCTGAGGCAACTTATAAGTAAGGTAATGGTGCTATAAATATATTATAGCAAAATTATGTATGTACTAGTTATAAGTACAAAAATCTACTATTAGATTTATATTTTGAAATCAATTTGCAAACGTTTAAAATTTTATTTTTATTTACTACATAACAAAGTATGTTAAAAAAATATTTTCATTTGATTTTTGTAATGTCTACTTTTTGATTATTTATTTTAATAACTATTTCTGCCAATCAAAGCAATATTAAAATTCAAATTATCATAATATATAATATTAAATTACATATAATTTTCTACCTTGAATCTTGACCAATATCAATTGGTCTTGGTCATCAACTTCAAAGATTTGTAATTCTTCCTTAAAAGCTATTAATCGAAGAGAGAGAAAGAGAGAGAATTTAGCACAAATTCTTATAATTTTAAGCTGAAATTGAAAACCTTTCCTTAAATTAACTAAAAAATTAATCACAATAAGTATGTATATCTGGTTAGAGTAAAATTTTATTATTTAAATATTACTTATACATAAAGATGCATACATAATTATTTTTAAATAAAGTTAGAAAAACTGAATAAAATCTTTAAAAAGTATTTAGCATATTTTATGAATACATAATTTATTTATCTATATTCATTATAAATATATTACCCATTTTCAATGAGTATATTAATCAAGTATTTATGACTCAACTCCCATGGAATTTTGAAAAATATTTTGACGGTTGATAATAACGTGATTACATTTATAAGTAAAAGAAGATGAAAACAAGAATACTCATCTTCTTTTGTATTCTGAGTTTGTGATGTTGCTCTTTGAGGTAAACGAAATAAAATTACATTCCTAAGTGTTTCATTAGATACATTTATTAATTCCAAATTAGGTATCACTTTACTGCTCTCTTGTGTGAAATGATCATGAAAATCATTGTTAGCTAAATAGTTACAATAAGGACATTATACAAATCTGTGAAAACATTTGGGCCGAAAATTAACATGTCATGTGATTTTGGAATGGCACGTTGCAAAGAATCCTAAAATTATAGTTCATAATATTTTGACTTATATACATACATGCATACACTGAAAGATAGAACGTCAGGACATCGCCATCATTTGATCTTGAGCCCGCTTAGATGTCATGGAAGGCCTGTGATTCAGTAAGAACATCCTAAAACTTGTCGTGGATAATGTTGAATCATGTGCTTAGATATACTTATACTTCAACTTGCATTGACAATACCGCTGTTAGCCATCAACAAAGTTGCAGATTTTCACCAAACAAATTTTATAAAGAGGTAAAGCTTCTGACATCGTGCATGGTTACAGATGGATGGACTGACAACTACACTGCTATTGATCTGTGAGTCATTCATCCACTTGGCCTAGGTGCGCACAAAGACAACATATAAACAACCAACGAATAGTGCATTTTCGGAGACAGTCTTTCCGTGTCTTCAAGTCCCAACAATCCACTCAGTCAAAATTAGATCAGCAGTTTTTATCATGAAACACACAATCATAGAAACGATGCATCATATTCCTTATAAAACCATAGGAAACGTTATATTAAGTTGTTTCTGGGTCACATCCCTTCCAAGTTATTAAAGAAGGGTTATAGTATCAAATAGTGCCAATTTTCATAATGCTTTAGCTCTTCAGTGAATATAAGGAATATTAAATAGAAATAATCAAATAAGTGTTCTCAAGCATTGTAAAAATCGACACTTTCGTCTATCTGTTCATTAAATGCAATGTCACGGAACCTAATAAAAAGTTCCAGTTATCTTAACGTCATATGAAACTTTAATGCAAACTGCTATAATATGTGTAATACGTTGACTGGTTTTAAAATAAGTATAACATACATATATGCCACTGTAAAAATCTTTAGAAATTTTTTTATCAAATGAAAAAATAAATTAATTTAAATTGCTCGAACCAGAAAAGATTTTTAAGAAACTATAAAAGCCTTTCGAATAAAAACATGATTAACCATTTAGGTAACAAAAAAGGTATTAGAGAAATAATAGAATAAATAAAAATGGAGATTAAAATAGAATTGCGAAGAAAGTAAAAATTTGAAAATGATAGAAAATTTTTTGTCGCTTTTCCTCAAGGGAACAGAAGAGAGGAAGGTGTTTTGAATTAATTTGTTCAAAGATTCTAACTAATAAACAATCCACAACAAATGCACTGTTCTCGATGCCTTTGAAGGAAAAATAAAAAAAAAAAAGTAAAAATTTTGAAAAAAAGTTATTTAAACTTCAAAAAAAATACAAAACTTGTCAATATAAACTTTTTAAAAAATACTTAAAAATATATAGCGGATGGTAATTAATTATTAAAGTTATTTATTAATCGATGCAAATTTAAGACTTGAAGTAAGTATGAGAATTAAAAATATTTAAATAAAAATTTGGAGAAGGAAACGAAAATGAAGATTAACTTATCAAGAGACACTGAGATGCTTTGTTCCTTTTTCGTTAATGAACATAAAAAAGAAAGAAAAACGTGCTAAAAGTTTATTGCCAAAAGAACGAAGGAAATAAAAAAAATTGATGTTAATGTTAATAAATGATGTTAATATTAAAAGTGAGAAAAACAGAATATTATCATATTGTTAAGATACAGAAAGAAATTATGTAAAAGAAAATTTTAATTATTAAACTTAAACCAATTTATCAAAATTTATGCAGAACACACACGGACAATTCTTGTTTTTAAGAACTTCAAATTTATGAACAGTTACGATTTTACTAACAAGGAACTGGCTTCTAACAAACGAATGGCTAGTCTCATGGGCGAAAATAGCTAAAAGTTCATAAATATCGAAATTTTTTTTTTTTTTTTTTTTTTTTTTTTTTTTACACCTTTATCACCCCGTGTGTGTGTGAATATATACGAGGGTTACTCTGAAATTTTTGAGATACATACACGAGAATTTATAAAATAAAAATAACAGTTTAATTTTAAAATACAAAGTATTTTAACACAGAAGGTGATTTTTTACTGACTTACTTCAACTTGTTTAGTGTAGAATAAATTTTAAACAGAAGAGAAAATGGAGTTGACGCGAGAACATTTTCGTGCTATGATTTTCTACTATTTTAAAGCAGGATTAAATCAAGAAGAATGCGTTCAACGGTTGCAATTAGCATTTGGTGATGAATCTCCAGCTCGTGCTACTGTATTTAGAAGGTTTAGAGAATTTAGAAGAAGTCGCAATTTTCTTCAGGATGAAGAACACACAGGAAGGCCGCCATCAGCAGTAATCCCGGATAATGTGTCAGCCATACGAAAAATGTTAATGGATGATAATCGCTGTACCTATCAAATGATACAGAAGGAAATTATAACATTGGATCCGCAGCCATACACAAAATCATTCATGAAGAATTACATATGAAAAAAGTAGTTTGCAGTTGGGTTCCCCATAGTTTAACTGAGCACCCAAAAGGGGAGCGTGTCAGAATCAGTAAAGAAACTCTTAAATTGCTAAATGATGGCGACTACTGCATCATTTCTAAAATTGTAACAGATGCTGAAACGTACATACTGTTTTTTGACGTTCCAACACGTCAAGAAGGCAAAGTATGGGTCTTTGAAGATGATCCCATGCCGACCATGGTGAAAAAACAACGCGCACTGAAAAAAAAATGATGTATGCCGTTTTCTTCAGAAGTACGGTATTGGTCAAAGCCATCAAGCTGGAAGGACAGAAGACAGAAACAGCAAACTGGTATACCACTAAATGTCTTCCAAAAATTCTACACGAACTGAATATTAAGGGACTAATGCTTCACAATGACAATGCATCTTAACATACAGCATGATTAACAGTTGAGTTTCTTAAGCAAAAACAAATTAAATTGATCGAACATCGGCCGTATTCACCTATGTTAGCTATGTGCGACTTTTGGTTATTTTTTAATCTAGAAAAGAACTTACGTGGACGTCGTTTTCATTCAGCGAAAGAGATTGTTGTGGTTATAAATGCATTTTTTTTCATCTATTCCAAGAAATGTATGGCTTGAAGCATTTAATCTGCGGAAAATTCTTCTACAAAAGTGCATTGATGCTGGAGGAGACTACTTTGAATACACCTAAAATTCTGTAGGTATAACTTTAAAAGTCTAGTTGTATCTCAAACATTTCAGAGTGACCCTCGTAATATAAAATATTAATAAAAATAAAAATGTGGTTATTTTTATTAATTTTTAACTACATTTATGGTTTTAAATATTATAAAATTATATATATATGTATATATATATATATATATATATATTATATATATATATATATATATATATATATATATAATATATATATATATATATATATATATATATATATATATATATATATATATATATATATATAAAATAAAAGTGCCTAGAGAGTACTTGTTTTACAGCATTGAATTCTGTGAGTGACACCCACCTTGGGCATGGATGTTTGTAGTGGTTCGGAATCCACTTTAAGCCGTAGGTCCCGATCTAATTAGCCCTCGTGTGCAAAAAATGACCGTTGAGCGACAAACAAACAAACAAACAATCTGTGAGTGACAAGAATAACAGAGCTTAATGTTTTCCTAAGCAACTTATTATAATTTCTTCTCCAAATTAACTCAAGGTTATGAATTCTGTATCCTCAGTCTTTTCCAATAAAATAAATTTCAATTGAAACCGGATTTATCAAACTGATATTCGTAAAGAAACAAATCTCAATCGATAAAATAATTTAAATAGATGAAAACTATTTGAATTTGTTTTTATAATTCATTAATAATTTGATGAAAATGTGATTCTTTATCTCTAAGATTGTGAAATTAGCTACATTTTACATTTTAAGCATACAGGTACTACGCATTAATAGTTTGTGAAGGCTAATTTCCATTTCTTCAATGTTATTTTATTTGAATAAATATTCATCAAGAGTCAGGTGATAAAACAATAATAGAATAAAACCTCTTTATTTTGTTTTTTAAGCGAACAACAAAACATTAAGATGAACTAATTTTAAAAATTGAAGTATTCAATCGAAATGTTTGTAAGTAATTTTAAATCCTCATATCGAGAAATTTGAAATTAAGATGTTTATCTGTATTTCTACAATTGTGGGAACCACTTTATCATCTTATTTACTTTATAGTGTTTCTTTGAGAAATTTCTTTTGAATAATTTCCACTTGACAACAAAATATTTTTCTCTTTTATTAGTAGTTGTTAGAAAATATACTACAACAATTTTTAATTAAGTTTACATCAATTTTGAAATTTCTATTCCTTATATCAATTGAAAGATTTCAAGAATTTTTTTCTTATTAGAAAAGTTAACTTCTTTCCTTTCCAAAAACAGAGACGCTTTTTATTAATAATCAACAAATTTAATTTTATAAAAATTAAAATATTCATGGACAATGAAAAAATTATTCCAAAAAACACAAAAATATTATCCTTACTATGTCAGAAGTGAAATACTATGCTAATATTTAAATTAAAATAAACTGAATTTTTAGTCTTCTGAATGCATAAAAATTCAACTGTCATTTTGATTAATTTTTTATAAATGGATACACGTTTCATATAATGGTGAAATCTTCGTAAGTATGCTTAAGAATTTTTTCGTATTCCAGGTAAATAAATGTCCTTTGAAACATTAAATGTGATTTAGTTTCATGAATAACAATTGATATAACAAGGATCAGAAATTTTAAAATAAGCATATTTAAATTAATTAGCTCATACCATAAAACCATAAAAACATCAAAAATGTCTTATTAAATCTTCCAATTTTTTTAATTGGATTTATGAAAAAATTGAGAAGGATATCCAACTAAAAACTCATAAAAAAATTTACTTGTAAAATATTTTATCCTTAAAAATTCTATTATCCTTAAAAAGCATTTATAGGTATTAAATGTGTTCAATTTTAATCATAGTAGATGTAAGACATAAGATGCTTTATAGGGATTAACAATGTAAAGGTAAACAAATTAGTTGACATAATTTCAACGGTTTCTGGATATATATCCCGCTTTATTATTTATGGTATTTTTTTAAAAATTTGTAATATTCCTTGCATTTAACTAAGAAATCGAATTGGTAGAATGTATAATAGTATAGTTATCTAAAGTAGTAATCTTAAATTTTAAAATATGAAACGAAACTTTTGTGATCATTGTGACATTAACGCCATCTATCTGCTCTTACAAGACTTTCACCTTTGAAAATCCTTATTAAGTAAAGAATATACCAGTCTCAGATCCAAAATCAACTGAAACAAAAAATTTAATCGTTTTTATGTATCATTAAAATTTATAAGTATTTATACCTAACTGAAACAATCAAGAGATATCACTTTGTGAATTTTATGATATTTAAAAAAAAAACGCCAGTTTAGTTTATATAAAGTGTAACGATGTTTTCAAACACCAAGATTATCCGGTGAGTTCCGTTGGTTCCAAACAATTGATCCTAGGTTTCATTACTTTAAAATTTTTATTTCTTTTAGAACTTTAATAAATAAAATGTTAACGGAATAGAATTCGTAAATTTAGAATATTAATCAGAGAGAATTTATGATACTTTTCCTTCATAGGGGTTTGTAAAACCAATAGTTTGTTTGTATAATACGGATTAAAGTTAAAATATTTCATTCCTTAAAAATAACCCTACTTTTAAAATCAAAATCACGACCATTTGAAGGACGCACAAATGCGCCAAGGCATTTTCGTATGTCATTTGCATTGATAAGATTCAGTACATCTGTGCAGAAACATCTGCTCAAACATGGCAGGCAGATTTCACGCGACTTTACACTATTCATAAGTTCGAAAAAATTGAAAAATCACTGATCCTCGTAATAACTATCGGAAAAAAATTTTCTTGAAATATTATTTCTCATCGATGAACTTTTCCCTACAATTTTTAAAAGAATTAAAAGCTTCAGAATTATATTTTTATTTGCTAATTTTAATAAATATATTGGGAAAATTAATTTTGTCCCAAATACAGCATTTTTCAAATTTAGATTCCAAAAAAATTGCTAAATACTTTACTAAGAATTATTGTTCCAATTTTTGTAATTCAGCTTATTATTCTTATCTAGTAATAAATTATATTTTTAATGAATTATGTTAATACTTACATAGGAACAGTATTTGCGATATTTGAACCTAATATATAATTTTAAATGATAAACTATTAACAAAAAATTGGTTGATTTATTTCGATTATATTTATTCCCTCGATTTTACCCCTAATCGACCCATCTCAATAAAAATTTAAAAAGCAATTTTATTATGCTTGAAATTACAGCAAATCATTTTATATGAAATAAGAAATGTATAAAATTTTAGGCTCAAATAATTAGTGAAATCTTTTTTCTGTATGTATAATTATCAAATTATACACAATCTTCAAAATATCCAAATGAAATTTAACGTTAAAGTGTTTTTGAAAGACATTTGAAATGATGAAAAAAGAAACACAATTACAAATAGTATCTAAATAATACAGGCATGATTTATCCAAGATCGCGCTTCAATAAATTACGCTCTAATTTCCAGATCTACAGTTAAATCATTTGATTTTCTTTTTGGTTATTGAAAATTGTAGCGATTTGAAATTTATGTTAAAATGTTGGTTGCAATTAAATCAGCTTTATTTGAAAAAAAAAGTGACTGCATAATGGCAAACGAAACCATAAGCAATTTATTGTCAAGGAAAGATTTAAAATCCCTCACACTTAAGACAAACTAAAATATTTGTGACGAAATAACTCGTAACATTCAAAACATTCATAAGCAACATTCAGATTTTTGTGAAGAGGATTGAAATCGTAAAAAAGCTGAAAAATTTTAATAAAATAATAATATTCTATAAAATAATACATATGTCTGTATTTTTTTAGAGAGAGAGAGAGAATATATATTGTTCAAAGAATCCAAACATAATTTATCTTTGAAGGGATTTCTCGAGAGATATTTGAAATGGTAAAATAACTTTAATAATTCTTCAAAACAATAATGCTTAAGGGACTTAGAAAAACTTTAATGTTAGGAGATTTTTTGATGGGCGAGAGATAATTGAAAATATCTTAAAATAAACGAAAAATTCTTTAGAATAACACATAATGTTCTCAAAGAATCAATTTAGTGGTAAAGAATATTAAGAAAAGATTTGAAAAATCGTAAGTGATTTACAATCTTAAAGGACGAAAACACAACTAAATCGTTAATTCTTTTTCCAAACAAACGTTATAATACAATTTATCTAAGTTTTTATTCAATTTTCAAATAAAGAGGAAATTCGAAAAATGGATGGTTTCATAAATACGATTTATAAAATACAAATAAGTATCTTTCCTTTTCTTATGATTTTCATCATACGAAAATTATGGATTTGAATTAAAATAATCAATATCTTGGATATAGTTAATTCAGTAATAATTTTAAGGAAAAATGCATGTGCAGGAATTATGTCATTCAGTACAAATGTTATATTTTCCTTTTTTTGTTAATGAGAAAATAGCATAGCTTGATTGGTAAAATTATATTTAACACTGAAATCAAATTTCCATATCAACTGAAATTGAGAAAAGCGATAATTTCATTTAAAATGCAAAACAAAATACATTTAAAATTATTCACCATCAAGAACAGCTACATTGCAAGTTTTTAGAAAATTTCTTTTTTAGCTAAAATCATTAAAAATATTTTTATTGATATTTGTCAGACTCCGTATAATATATATCTCATCTAATGAAAAATGCATTTAAAAAGTGCACTCTTTCCTTTTAGTATTTACCTTTTTTGTTTCTATCAATTCATATAATATTTTGTATTAGAGGATAGAAGTAAAATCTGAGTTAATATAATTATAATAATATTGATAAAAAAATTGCCATGACCCACCGATAAATAATAAAAACGTGATTCCAAAATTATTGTTTTTATTGTATTCGGGAAATTTTAAAGTAAATGGGTCACTTTTAAGAAAAAACATTGTTACAGAGACCCCGATACCGCTGAGTGTCGCAAGTGTAATCAAAATTGAGCCTAAATTCGGAAATTCCCAAAATATTGAAGAATACAGGCGATTCGAGCAAAAGAATTTTGTCGCTTTTACATTATCGACTCTTTTGAATTAAAAATTAAGTATTTGAGTTTAACGTTTAAAAATAAATGTTTAACTGTGAATAAAATTGTTCTTCAAAAAATATCTTTTAATAAACAACTTTTTTATTACATAAATGTAATTTAAACTAAAAGTTTACTCCACAGCTACCACACAATTATAAATTAACAATTTAATTTAACATACAAATAGAAGCTAAATGGCTTTGAGTTTCTAACATTTGAATTATAATTCAAATGTTAAAAACTCAAAGCCATTAAAACAAGTTATAGGTTATATTAACGACAGCTAATCTATTATTGAATACAAATTCTCTCCTAATCCAATATTTTTTCAAAATGAGCAAAAATCTATACAAAAAAAATAAATATTCGCTTGTTTAAAATCTTTAATCTGTTTGCTCTGTCTTTTAGCTCGTATATTTTCCTTTTCTAATTATTTCAAATTTTATGTTTTTTATAACATTCTTCCTTTATTTTTCATTGCATTATACCTTATTTAGTTCGTGAAAATAATTCCTCGTAGAAAGTCAAACTAAGATAGTCATACTCTTGGAACCGAAGGAGGTTGTTGAAAAATCCTAAATCAAATGGTGAAAGAGAGGTCCTCGATGAACCAGCGAAGTACGCAAAGAAAGACTCGAAAGATGAAAAGTGCCAAATGGACGTTTATATAGACTTGAGGATGCACAGATGGGAGCTTGGATATCACATTCTGCAGCTTCAGACCTGCTATTCTCTTAAAATAGTAAAAGTACCGGGCTGCGAGAATACAAAAGACATGAGAGAAACAGTATATCAGAGTCAAATACGAGTCCGTGCTTAACAACCACTTTGCATTCCAGTATAACCTGATGTTCTCATCAAACTATGAGGAAAGCGCATTTTTTTTTTATACCGCGTAGTTTGGTAGCTCAATGGTCAAAAGTTGTTGTAAGGAGTTCAATGCTCACTGTGTAATTAAAACTTCTGAAAGGTCATTTCATAGGGAATGATCAATATTCATGTGTTGCAAAGGATGAAACCGGGAAACATCTCAAGTACAAACCATGACAAGCGTACATTTAGGAAGGAAAAGTGTGACATCCGTTTCCTGTTTTTCAACAGTAGCTGGGATTAAACGCGGGATTTTTCCCTCTAAAGGACGCTGCACATTCGATGGTTTAAAAAAATTGGAGTTTTTTTTCATGAAATTTTTAACGATAAATATTTGGTGATCAATTTAATCCTGATAGCAATAATGCACTCAATTTCTACTATCACATGTTACTTTTGTGATATCATCATTTTGAAAAGAAAGATTCTATACATGAGAACTTCATAACTCAATGATAAATAAAATGTTTTCATAGCAAATTTGTCCTTACAAGACGTATTACTGAATGGTAAATACTTCGGATATGACACTGAAAACAATGTCTTGTCATAATAGAATTCCATTCATTTTAATTGAAATACTACGACTACCACTTATTTACGAAAATTGCTCTGCCTACTCGAATATATATAAAATATTATAAATATGAATATTTATCAATGAATTGGGTATTGTATAAATTAAAAACATTTTTGCTATAAAATTTCTGGAGAAAACTAAATTGTTCACTTTTACAAAATTTAAATAAGAAAAAAATGCAAATATTGAATGCTAGGAATCGAGTTTTGTTAGCTGTCATATGAAAATTCATGAAAGCATCGTCTAATGATGATTTGAATCCAATATGATAATAAATAATATAATGGAAAACATTATACATAAAAAATCTATTGTCAAAAATTTAAAACTTAAAAAAATATATATAAAAGATAAAGAACGTATGTATATAATTTTTAATTCAGAATAAATAAAACAATCAATAAATATTGATCATTTTTTTAAATTTTATTACATTGATTTTAACAGATACATTACTATAAAAGCAAATTAATAAAAAAAACCTAATTGCTTGAGATATTAAGTGTCGAACAAAAAGCGAGTATATATGATTAGCTTGGGCATCGTTCTCCAATTCATTCAAAACGAAACATATTCCTCAGACTGGTAACTATTTCCTTATCACCAGATAACATTCAAAGAGTGTTCCAGTAGGATCATTACAAGGTCATTTATATCAGAGATAGTTTCCTTTTTATTTATATATTTTTCATACGCGAATTTAAAACTTTCGTTCGCAAGGTACACGGGAAACAGGAGCAAAAGATGCAGCTTGTTTGCAAAATACTGTCGTGTGAAATGGGTTCTGCTACGAAAATCAATGGTGGAGAATACATTCCAGAATTCAATGTATTCATTTATTTAACATTTTTACGACTTCAAATTCAAATTTATAAGTGAAAATTTTAAATTCTCGTAAAAGTATATTTTATCCATTAATCATTTTATTCATTTGTTAGAGTTCACACATTATACGTTTAAATATTTTTCTTTAAACACTATAATATCTGTTTCAAGGAAATTGATGTTTGCACCCTAATAATTTTCATCATTCTCTTAAATATAAATTTCTATTTAATTATTTTCGAAAACTTTATGACTACCTTTATTTTTAACTTGATATTCAACTTATTATTTAATTTTTTTTCTTACATCCTTTTATTTATTTTTTTTCTAATTCGACTATATATTAATAAAAATCAACTTCTTACGGAATTTAAGATGACTTAAATTTATATTTCATTATAATATATATTAAACCATTAAAAAAAATTTAATAAAATAAAATTCTTACTACTTTATTTAAAGTCATCATATGGAATTTTTATCCATTTCTTAATATGAATATAAAAATATAATTTATTGATCTGCCTATTAATTTTATCAGCAAAAATATTCTTACTTATTTATTATTAAATTATATAAATATTCATCAAAATTTTAACATTTTTGTATCTTTTAAATATTTTTATTATATTCTTTTTAAACATTTCTTAGTTAGAAAAGATCCATAAGTGCATACTGGAAAAACACAGCAATATGTTTCAATTATTAGAATGTTCATGGAAAATTATGTATAATATTTTGTGGAGTTTGGCATACTGCTTTTCATAACGTTAGTTTATTATACATCAGCCTTACCCTTTAACGTTAATAAAAATAAAATTTTTAAAAATCAATGAGGAAAATTAATAACACATCACTATTTTGCTTAAATCAGAATAATAAAAAGTCATAAATTTCCATTGAATTTTAGTTCGTGGGGAATTCATCAAATTTTATCTTCGACAAATATGTTCCGTAAATTTACGCGGAATGTATTTTAAAGACTTTGTTGCTAAAATATTATACTATGCACACACTTTCATGCATTCGTATTTTACAAAAAATATTTCCCCGATTTTAGTTCTTTATTTAGGTTTGTAGTGGTCTAGTAATTGGGCAGTACTATTCAGATAAAAGTTTCCTTCCACTATTTGGCAATGGAAGATAAAAGTTGCGTGTTTTTTATATAAAGTAACTGTGTGTGTGTGTGACCTCCCCAATATTTCCGCTCGCAGAAGAAAATGTGATTTATCAGAAACCAATTTAATTTTAAAAAATCTCAATTCCCTGTATTTTTAGATAAAAGTTTTCAAATATGTTATGTAAGCAACGAATCCTGATTTTGTGCTGAAAAAAAATCCAACATTGAGCATTATTACACACGAGTTTTAATAAGTGTGCATGGAAAATGCATAGAACTTTGGTAAATTTGGCTTATAACAAATGTGTGTTCTATAGAGAGAGCCCCCAAAAAGTGAATTGATTCTAAGCACTGAACAATATATTGACAGATTGCGTCCAACCTTTTGTTTAACGCATTTTAGCAGAGCAGTAAATTGAAAATTTTATTCGATATTTGGAGTTCCTCATTCCGTCAGTTAACATTCATGAGAAATTCAAACTAATCAACCACTGACAGGTCTAAGGCGGTCAACAAATCAACCATGCTAATTGGTTTGATTTGTTTGCCGCTCTTGGCATGTCACTTGATGGTCATTTTTTGCCCATGACGGCTAATTAGAACAGAACTTACAATTCAAAATACACTCTAAACCATTACAAAATCCAAGCCTTAGGTAGGCATTGAACCCACAAAATGTTGAAACAAATTCTAGAATTCGGCTGTCAGCTTGGTCAAACAGTTGCTGAAAACTTATCTCAAGTTATCTAAAAAGCACTCAACAACTAAAGACTAATATATTGCTGCTGAAGACAAAAAGAATGAGAAGCATGATCTTGGGATGAGGAGAATCTATGGTTGAAACGGGCATTGATACGATGATATATGTCATTTTTATGCACAAAAATAACATCACAGTGTTATTCCTGCTCATAAAAGTTACATATATCATCTTATTATCTTATCAAGACACATTTAGAATAACACTAGAGTGTAAATGAACTGTACACCCGCATTATTCAAGTTAATATCCTTTAATTTGATCAAGCCGAAGGATCATAAGAAAAGTGATGTCACCAATATGTTATTTTAAACTATATTTGATTGCGGATAAGTTGAGATTTTCTTTGCAACACACTACAAGCGTATTAGAGCCTAAAAAATACAAGATACATGGATTATGCCCTTAAACATTATTGAATATCATGCCTTCAGAGTGAAAATTTGTGATCCGTGATTTCGATAGGATGTCGACCAAATTATTTTTGCATTGCTATAGGTATGCAACAAAATGTTAGAAATAAAACATAAAATAACTGTAATAAATACGGTATCGAAAGATCTAATTCTATGGCTTGGCTCTATCTCAGCTACATTGCTCCATAAATAAATTTACAAAAGCTGTTGTCCTCTGTGATTCAAGAGCTGCTCTGATGACCATTGTATCCTCTAATAATCCCTTAACACAGGACATTTTGAACTGCCGCCAACATCTTGAGAACCTGGCATCCCATGAGAAGACCATTGTCTTTCAGTGGATCCCTGCCCATTGCGGAGTCACAGGTAATGAAAATGCAGATTACCTTGCAAAGAAGGGCGCTTTAATAACGCAGACTTCTACACGCGCTATGCCCTTCTGTTCTATTAAGCATCTTGTCAAAAGAACTCTTAAGTCCAGAACTCATGAAGAGCTTACTAACCACATTTCTCTTAAATCTTGGAAGAATGCCCTCCTAAATCTGCGCAATAGCCCAAGACATAGAGCGATGGCTGAATTATGCCTTGCCACCGGGCACGACTGTCTGCGGAAACATCTAACTAGATTTGGTATCGTTCCTTCTCCGGTCTGCACTCTTTGCAACACTGGTGAGGTCATGGACGCAGCGCATCTTCCTCGCTGCCCTACACTTCGTAAGACGTCTCTAACTGAGCGATATTGGGAAGCTAGAGACATGCTAGATTAATAGACTCTGTTGCAGTATTTTTCTGTCTTATTGTTCTATCCTTTTTATTTATTTTGCTGTAACTGCCTATAATCTGCCATTGAAAATTTAAAAAAAATCTAATTCTAGACCCAACTGTAAGATGTAGACTATTGTAAGAAGATTATATGCTATAGCAGTTGGACCATTAATTTAAAAAAGCTGTCATCGATAGTCTGCAGTGTGAGAAGATTGCGTATGTGGAGTGACTGACAAATTCTCTTCACCTAAGTACTACAGACTATCTTTGAGAGTCTTGTTTTTACAGTATGCCCTCGTTTCCCACACCGCAGTCTCAAAT
Source organism: Latrodectus elegans (assembly GCA_030067965.1). NCBI lineage: Eukaryota > Metazoa > Arthropoda > Arachnida > Araneae > Theridiidae > Latrodectus > Latrodectus elegans. Next base: position 55,165,074 of record CM057820.1, read on the forward strand.
ATTTAAAAAGTCTTTTGGAGAAAGAAAAGGAATTTCTTGACACTACGGTAGTTGATCTTCTCAAAGAAAGCGTGGTCTAACTGTGTAAAGTTTATATTCAAAAAGAAAAGCTCTCAAACTCGTTATATTGTATTTTATATCAAATTATTTTCATTTATGATTCCAGTACAGCATCATCTTACAGGACTTATGAAAGCTCAATATTGTTTTCATCTTTGTAATTATTTTTGTTTCATAAATAAGTATTTTTCTCCTACATTTCTTGTTAATCAAAGAAATTCTTATTAGTCTTTTTCTCCACTTCCCCTTTTCATGATAAACGTTCGGCAGTGAGTGGTTTCCGATTAGAAAATACCAATTTATCGAAATCTTCATTTATCGATTCATTTTCGAAATCACCAATTTATCGAAACTAAATTATCGTATGAACATAAAACTTCGAATACAACCTTGAAATTTCTAAGAAGTTCTCTAAAAAATTTCTGTTATTATTGTCGGGAATCTAATATGTGTTCCAATCATAACAAGAAATGAATTTTACAAAAACAATATAGAAATATTATCGAACCTTTCCCGTTAAATAACGTACCCATAATGAATGCAGAGTTTACAGCGAATTTAATAATGGTTTTTCCTGTCGAGGTAAAAAATATGATAATATCCCTATTATCATATTTTTTACCTCTAATGTATAATTTTATCTTTCAAAGCGAATGCTTTAAAATTTACAGAATTTCTTTCTTGTGACATGTGAGAAAAATTCACTATTGGTGTAAAATGGGGGAGAAAATTGCTCACTTAAAAGAAAATGTCTTACAATAACTTTAAGATATCAAGCTGTCAGAATGAGGAATTAAATTTTAATTCTCTGCTAATTCATTTTTACATTGATTTCCTGTTCACTTTACATTGTTTTTATTCCATTCAGAACACCGGAAGGACAAAAACGTTTCGGTAAAAATATCGAAGTTATTAAGAGTTATCTGTCAAATGACTTTCATTCAATAAGTTCTTGAAATAGGTACATAGTGTAACGTCTCCTACTCAGCGCTTTCGATTTCCATAGCCTTTGATGGGGAGGGTGAGTAGGGAGACGATTGGTGCGAGGAGCAGGCTGAAGAAGCTGCGTTTTTCAGTTTTGGAAATTGAGATTGACTCTTTGGTACGCTACGCAAGCGCGAGAGTTTTATGAACCCAAATATGACTCCTTAAAATAATTTTTTGTTAATTAAATGTTTTGTTTCTAAATTTGGAGTCGTTAGTTTGTTTCATAACAAACTTATGTTTTTGGTGGCAGCGGTTTTGGATGTTTTTATAATGCTTTGCATTAGCATCCACTGTGAAAATTAATGATGTGCACTATAATGGATTACGTGCCGAAATGTTGGAATACAGGTAGGCCATTTTGATCAATCCTTCTCTGGCTACAATTAAAAATAAATAGTTGGTATGTTATAAATTTATAGAATATTTAGTTCCAATCTTATTTACGTGAATTTTCATGTTACATCAATTAATTTTGTTTATAAGTTGTAAATGGTGTATTCCATATTACAAAAGATAATTTCTGTATTTCGTGTATTCGAATTTACAGTGTAATATTTTTTTTAAACGAAAAGTGTGTATCTTATTAAATGTGTATTTCATAATTTTTATGTGGTTGATGTATTTCAATTCACTTAGGAATATGTGTTAAAATAACTATGTTGTTATAGATTAAGGTGTAAAATCAAAAGTACAATTATATACTTAGTTTTTTGATTGTTCAACTGATATATAAAGTAGATTTTAAGAAAGAAAGGAATATATTTTTTTAAAAGGTTTTGATTTCGTTATGTGAAAACGAAAGTATATTATTACAAATAGGTTTGAATTTAATGTAATGTGAAATTTTTATTGATGTGTTTGATTGTTCTTTGCAATGTTTTATATGATATAAAACTGATTTATTTGATATTTAAATCGTATATGTTTTTACATTGTTAAGAATTTGAAAAAGATATATTCTTAATGTTTAAAATACCTTACGTTATTAACATTATTTGATGTCGTGTATGATTAACTAAGTTTATTGATTTGAAATCGAAAGCTGATTTCTGGTTTAGATTAGTTAAAGCTGTTAATTTGTATTGTTCTTAAGAATTGTAGTGTTCTATATTTTGAATTAAAAATATGTATAATTTCATTTTTGGATTTAATATAGTGGTATCTATATAAGAATATGATTTTATATAATTTATACATATAATATATTTACATTTTTGATTAATGATTCAATTTATCTGAGTATCAATCATTAGCTTGGGGATAATAACTTGAAATCGAGTGTAGATTTAATATTAAACATTTTCTTCTTTTTGAAATAATTGATTTTCCATTTTATACTTTTTTGTATTATAATATAGTTTGTTTCATTTAGTCTTTTAAACGTTATTGATATGTTTATATTAGTAGTGTGTGATAAATAATTTCAATAGTTATTTAATAAATTTTGCATATTGGTGGGTATAGTCTGTTTTTTCTCTCATTATTGCATCTCTTCTGAGATAAAACGTTTAGTAATTAAAATGGCTTTTTTAGCACGAGGAAAAAAGGGAGATTTAATAGAAGTAGCGGAAGAGTTAGGGGAAATAGTTCCAGATTCTTTTAAAATCCCAGACATTAAAAAATTAATTTTAGCTAGTAAAAACTTCAACGAGGAAGAAGTAAAATGTATATTAGATAGGGTAATCGATGAAAGAGTTAAAAGGGAACAAGAAGAAAAAGAGGAAAAAATTAGGCGAGAAGAACTAGAAAAAGAGGAGAGAATTAGGCGCGAAGAACTAGAAAAAGAGGAAAGGATTAGACGTGAAGAAAGAGAACATATTTTGGAAATGAAACGTCTGGAAATCTCTTCAAATGCCACAATTTCGAACAGAGAATCAGTTACAAATAGGACTGAACAAGCTCAAAAAATTCAATTAATGCAAAATAACGCTAAAGTATGATGAAAAGAAAAATGAGATGAGTTTATACTTAATAAATTTTGAGCGTAGAGCAGAAATGGCTCATATTCCAAAAAACGAATGGGTAGTTTATCTTGTCAGTGCTTTACCTTCAGAAATATCTAACATGTTAGCTAGAGAACCTCCAGAAAGGGCTGATGATTACGATTATGTGAAGGAACTTATTCTTAAACGATTCAAGTTAAATAGCGAAAAATTAAGACAATTGTTTCTTAAACACCAGAAAACGACAGAAAAATCATGGAGAAATTATGCACAAGAATTGAATAGTTACTTTACGGAATGGCTTGCGGATTTAGAAATAACGACGTTTGAACAGCTTAAGGAGCTAATGGTAACAGATCAATTGAAACGTCGAGTGCCAATTGAAATTAAAGAACATTTTTTGGCGGAATGGCTTAAAATAAATTCTCCGTATGATCTGGCAGAGAAAATAGATGAATATGAAAGCTTAAGAGATAGTTTTAAGACTAAAGATTTTACAAAACTCCCTCGAAATAATTTTGGTTTTCGTCAACAAAACGAAAACCGTGCCTTTAAGTTTAATGAAGTAATTCGAAATAATAAATCTCATGTTCCTAAAAGAGTCGAGAATAAAAATTCAAATTATGCACATGAAAGGGAATTTGAAAAACGAAAACAACTCCGATGTTATGAGTGTGGTTCTTATAGTCATTTGCGGCCTCAGTGTGACAAAATAAAAGAACTTAGAATCGGTAGCATCTAATGAAATTGCTAAAAGTACATTTAATGAGTTGATGGCTCCCTACACTAGTATCGGCACTGTTAATGGAATTCAAATGCCAATCTTAAGAGACACTGGAGCAACTCTTGATTTGATTTGTGGAAAATACGTTAAACCTGATATGTTCACTAAGGAAAAGGTTTGGCTAAGAACACCTCATGATGAAACTTTAGTATGCTTACCTATTGCCGAGGTTGAAATAAATTGTGAATTAGGTCACGTTTTGACAAAGGCAGCAGTTCTTCGAGATTCTTTGGATCAAGGAAGGTATTTACTAGATAACAAAACCGCCGCTTTAATTGAAGAAACCAAAAAACACGAAGAGGTGAAAGTACATATGATAAATGCTATAGAAACTCGAGCTCAAAAAAGACGCAAGGAAAATAGCACGAATAAAGAGATAATTGTCTCTGAAATAAAATCCTCTAGGTCTTGCCTCAAAACTAAACAAAATGAAGAATTAGAGGAAAATGCAATGTTGCCACCATTAGAAACCGAAGTTAAAGGTCTGGATTTGATAAAGACATCCCCAGAAGAATTCGCTCGTGAACAAAAAGTGTGCGAAGATTTGAAACCTCTTTTTGAGCAAGCTAAACGACAATCTTCAAAAGACAATAAATATGTTATACTAAATCAAATGTTGTTTTTTAATAAAATGGACAATGATGGAACCATAAGAAGATTATTAGTTGTGCCCAAGAAGTTTCGCAACCAGCTAAAAGGAATCTGCCATGAGGTAACTGCAGCTCATTTAGGTGTAACTAAAACAAAAGATATGTTGGGTAAAACTTTCTACTGGCCAAACTGCTTTAAAGACATAGAAAATTTTGTTAAATCTTGTGACAAATGTCAACGTGTAGGAAAGCCTCAAGATAAGAAAAAGTCTCCTTTGAAACTGGTTCCAGTAATTCCGGAAATATTTACTAGAATTAATGTTGATGCCTGTGGACCTTTACCTTTAACTTCAAGCGGCAACCGGTATATTATAACAGCCATTTGCATGTCAGCCAAGTATCCAGATGCCATCCCAGTACCAGATATTCGTTCTACTACTGTGGTTGATGCTTTTCTTCAGATATTTAGCCGTATGGGTTTTCCTAGGGAGTTGCAAAGTGATCAAGGAACATCTTTCATGAGTGTCCTGACATCAGAATTTTTAGAAAAATTTGGTATTAAAGTAGTGCATAGTTCTGTACAGCATCCCCAAAGCAATCCTGTTGAAAGATTGCATAGAACTTTAAAGAGAATACTGAAAGTCCTTTGTTTAGAAAAGGGTACAGATTGGGAGAAAATTTTACCTCAGGCACTTTTTGCGCTTAGAACTTGCATTCATGATAGCACTGGATTTTCTCCTGCAGTATTAGTCCATGGTCGGAACCTAAGAACTCCCGTAACACTATTATATGAAAATTTAACTGGTAAAACCATTGAAGAAGATAGTGTGATTGCTTACGTTTTTAATCTTTTAAATAGAATGAAAAGATGTCAAGAATTAGCTGTGCAAAATATGACAGATGCTAAAGAAAAACAGAAACTTTGGTATGACCGTAAGGCTACGAAAAGAGAATTTAAAGAAAATGATTTTGTGTTAGTCGTTGCCCCTTCTAGGTCAAGTAAATTTTCTGTTCATTGGATAGGTCCAGGAAAAGTAGTAAAACGACTATCGGAAACAAATTATATAATACAATTTCCCGATAAAGAAAAATTACATGTATACCATGTAAATATGTTAAAACCCTATTTTCAGCGTCCAGAAGATGTTAATTTAATTTTTACCTCTAATTCTGATAATGAAGATATTGATTCTGAGAATGAAGATATCCCAAGTTTTGAAATTAATTCATCCACCCTTTTAGAGACTTTCCCTGAAAGCTGTTTTAATGAAAAATTAGAGGATGAGCAGAAGAAGCAATTGAGTAGACTTTTGATTCAATTTATTGATATTTTTTCAAATGAACCGGGTTGTACTGAACTAGCTGAACTGGACATCGAGTTGGAATCTGATAAACCTATTATAGCTAAACCATATCGAATGTCCCCACGACAGACAGAAATCTTGAAATCGGAAGTAGACAAGATGTTGAAATTGAAGGTGGTGGAACCAGGTGAATCCGATTACACATCACCTTTAATATTAGTTGAAGCTCCTGGAAAAGAACCTCGTCCGTGCATTGATTATCGCCGGTTAAATGAGGTTACCAGAACACAATATTATCCATTGCCAAATATTGAAGAGCGCGTTGAATCTGTTTCGAAAGCGAATTTCATATCTCTATTAGACTTAACACGAGGTTATTGGCAAATACCTTTGAGTCCGAAGGCTCAAAGATATGCTGCATTTACTACGACATTTGGTGTTTATAAACCTTTGAGAATGGCATTCGGTTTGAAGAATGCCCCTTATTATTTCAGTAAGTTAATGGCTGAGATATTAAAAAATTGCGAACATTTTGCTGTACCTTATTTAGATGACATAGCTATATATTCATTTACTTAGTCTGATCACATCCAACATCTTAAATGTGTTCTAGAGAAGATTCGATTTGCGAAATTGACTGTAAACCCTTAATATTTAACACGAAGTTGAGCGAATTAACCTTATGTTAATTCGCTCAACTTCGTGTTAAATATTTGGGACACTTTGTAGGACAAGGTCAAAGAACACCAGGTGATATTAAAGTGAAAGCTGTTACCGATTTCGAACGTCCCTCAAGCAAAACCGAAGTACGTGCTTTCCTAGGTCTTGTTGGATACTATCGTAAGTATATACCAGACTTTTCGGTAGTTGCTGCGCCTTTAACTGACTTACTAAAAGGGAAATCCAAGAAGGGAACTGTAATATGGAATAATAACTGTGAAAAGGCATTCATAGAATTAAAGAATGCTTTAATAAAGAAGCCTGTACTTTACAGTCCAGACTTTCAAAAACCATTTATTATTCAATGTGATGCCTCAAACTTAGGAATAGGAGTAGTTTTATCTCAGAGAGATCAAAAACTAAATGAACACCCTATCCTGTTTCTGAGTAGAAAATTTTCAAAGTCTGAAAAAAATTATACTACTATAGAAAAGGAATGTGCAGCAATAATTTTTGCTGTTACTAAATTAAAATATTATTTAGATAGTCAGTATAAATTTGTTATAGAAACTGATCACAACCCATTAGTTTGGTTAAAACATCATACAGGATCTAATCCCAGACTTTTAAGATGGGCTTTGGTTCTTCAAAGCCTAAATTTCGATATTGTTCACAAAAAGGGCAAATTACATCAGAATGCTGATAGTCTCAGTAGAATGCTGAATAACCAAACATAATTATTTTCTTTTTATTACTCAGATATTAATTTTTTTTAAAAAATATTTTCTATTAATACAAATTTCAATTGTTTCATAATTTTTTAAAAAAAATTATATTGTTTTTATAATATTAATGTGTATATTTGTAAATTTATCTATTGTTGCAGATTCTGTTGTATTACATAATTATTTTGTGCTCTTTTGATATATTTTTATATTATATAATGCCATATATTTTGTGTATCAGCCAGAGTCCGATTGATCAGGGCTATCTGTAATACTAAATTTTGCTTTTGTTGCTTGTGTGTGTGTGTTTTTTTCTTTTTCATTGCTGGTTGATTTCCATAGAAAAAAAAAAAAAAAAAAAAGAAAAAAACTCCGGGGAAGGAAGGAATAATTTAGTCTGTAACGTCTCCTACTCAGCGCTTTCGATTTCCAGAGCCTTTGATGGGGAGGGTGAGTAGGGAGACGATTGGTGCGAGGAGCAGGCTGAAGAAGCTGCGTTTTTCAGTTTTGGAAATTGAGATTGACTCTTTGGTACGCTACGCAAGCGCGAGAGTTTTATGAACCCAAATATGACTCCTTGTAAATTTTTTGTTAATTAAATGTTTTGTTTCTAAATTTGGAGTCGTTAGTTTGTTTCATAACAATAGTTAATTCATAGTAGGCAAAATAACAAAATTGTCTTTTCCAGATTATTAATAACTTTAGGGAAAAAATAAAACATTTAATAATATAAAATTTTTATTTTACTCTAAAACTTTCAGTGAAATGATAATTTTAGAGTTTTAAAAAATATCAAAGAGGGAGCGAGAAAGCGTTAAAATGCGAAGATAAAATTGTTATAACATCCACATATAAATATAATACCGACATAATTTTAACTATAAACAAAACACTAATGCTTATTTTATGAAACGTTTCAGTTGAAGCCTTATTAAAAGCTTATATATCTAAAAACAACTAAAACATTAAAATAATTTAAATGATTGTTCATTAACATTTTTAAATTCTTCGAATATGAATTCATTTTATTTGGCAAAATTATATTATTTGAATATAAAGGGTATGTTAAGTACGTTTTATAACTTAATACTTTTAAAAATAGCTCCATTTTCATCATTTAACTGGTTAAATCATTTGAAACCTTTTTATAGAGAAATAATATTTCATTTCTTAAAGATCTTGAAAAAAATGTTCTATGAAATTAAATAGATCATTAAATAATATAAGAAAAAAGTTTTTAAATGGAAATTTCAAATACCACGAGGAAAAAAGTATATTCTTTGTTTACCCTCTAATTAAATTGAAATTCTGGTCTTTATTACAAAATTAATAGTTCATGTTAGTTTTTTGTATAATTTATTCAACACTATTGTATACAGTAAAACAACAAATATTACAATTCAGTGGACTAGATGATAAAAAAGCATCAGAGGATGCCGATAATAATTTATTTATAATAAAAATAAACAAAGTATTAAAAATTTAAAAAGAGAATATGAAGGGGAAAAAACCACGATAAAATTAAATAATTTTATTTTTGATTATGTTTGTTTGCGCTATGCATACATATATTAGAAATGTTTACTTTTCTATTCAACACACTATTTCCTTCATTTTTTTCATCATTAATTTTTTTATAGTTCCAGGTAGATATATGTTCAAGTCTGAGGTTGGACTCGAACCCACGAACTGTTGAACTTTAAACTATATCGCTAATTACTCCACTGCCAGCGTGGTACAAGTAGTCAGACGAATTATGAATTGAAATTCAAATGATCCAAAAAAAAATTATAGTGAAAAATTGTGACGTAATAAAACATCTTTCATTCATTCTCGACAAGTAAAACACTATTAAACAATAGAACAGACTCTTTAATCTCTTAATATAGTACAAAATTACATTAATCAATAGAAAAAGATTATTTAAAAGAAAATAACAGTTTAGCATGTGCAAAAAATTTAACTCAAATTTGTATGAAAGTTTATTTTGCACCATTCAGTAATATGAATTTTGTATGATATACAAATGATGAAGACATCAAACTGATAATTTTAAAATCAAGAGTTTCAGAATATTTTATTTCAAATTACATCCGATGATATAAACGCTTCATAACCATTAATTTAATAAGTCCATTTCTATATTTTAATTCTTATTGCTTTCAAAAATGGTGAGTTAGTTATTATTTATATTAGAAAGTTCAAAATTACATTTAAAGCTTTTAATCTTTCTCGAAAAATGATTAGATAGTAAGCTTCAAAGTCGATCATGACGAAATGGACTTAATTTTAAATTAAAAGATATTGATGATCTTATGGAGGCATTATCAATAACACATGGATCAGCAATTTATCAAAAACAATAACATATTTTGACATTTAATTTCAAAATAACCGAAATGGAATTCAGGAAAGTGGAACGAAAGGCATATTTAACTTTCTAAGAAGTGTTCTCATAGAAATATAATTATTAAGAATTCATAAATGTCTCTTTTAAAATTCAAAATTTGTTTTGAAAGATACGAAGAAATGCTTAATATTTTTATTCACTATTGTTAATCCTTAAAATTAATTTAATACATTTTCTTAATCGCAAAATTTCCTAAGTTTTAGAAAATTATAAGCAGAAAATTTCACAAATTAATCAGGAAATTAAAATTAATTAATTAATTAACGACCCATTTGTATTTCTAAATGTATTGAATTTTGTAATTTAGAAAGGTCTATTTTGCCATGTTTTAAAGATGACTAATATAAGCTTTTAAATTAAATAGTTTATTCTGATTACGTTGTTGGAAATAATGAAATAACTTTTGGTCTTTTTAATGTACTACTGTATTTTATCTCATTATCATTTTACCAATTTCTTTTATACTTGAAACAATGGTTTTATCAAAGATTTTGCATTAATTTATTTATCAAATGAAAGAATACTTAGCAAAAATTATTTAATTACTATAAAAATTTATGCTTAATTTATCAATTCTTTTTAAATATTTAGCTATTTTTATAAAAAGATATGATTTATACATATTTCAATACAAAATTTGAAGATTGGGATGTATTCAATATTTTCGATAACATTGGGAATTAAGTTTGCAAGGGTCTAATGAATTTAATTACTGAAGCAATTTTAAACTCCTTAAAAATATTTCAATAATTTAATGAAAGTGTTAAATTGTAAATATTCGAATTCTGCGAATCTCTCACAGATGTTCAAACATACACATTTCCAAACAATTCATTATAAAAAAAAATCATATTGAATTTTGTAACGTTATTACTTTGGCCGAAATGAGCATTACTGTTGCAGGTCACCAAGGCAAGAAACAGTCAAATGTAACAAATTTTGATTCTTTTTATTGCCAAGCAAAATTACTAAAAGCAATTCCTCGCCAAAAATAGGTTTATATTGGCGGTAAAAATTAATTATAGTACACTAATACGCGCGGATAATTTTTAACTAGCGATATTTATAATTCTAATTTACGGCATTAGCATTCTTAAATTTGCACTAGGAAGTACGAAAATTAATTTTGATATTCGATATCACTGTAATTTATTGCGTACTTAACTCATAATAAACTTTTAAAAAATAACTTAAGAGCTTTATATTTAATTTTCAACGAAGTTAAAATTGCATTCTAATATTTAACAAATTTCATTGATCGATTGAAATCGAGTAATACTTGATTATTGAAAAATTATTTTTATGCCAGGATTTTCATGATAATTTTCTTACCTAAAAATATCAAAAATTCCTTAATTTCGCAATTTTCTATTATCATAAGATAGCGTAGTATAATCAATAGATGAGATCGGAAAAAAATATTGTTGAATTATAATTTATAAATTCAATTTAAAAAAACAATCATTTTTTAAATACTTATCATTAGCTATAATTAAAATAATTTATATTACCGGCAGGATACAGCATCACTTAACACACTTTGGACTGGACTGGGAAGATATCCATAATTGTCCACTTCTTGTATCAGACTTCATTGATATCAACGATTTCATTGATCTAATCTGACTCCGTCAGAGAAGATGGGAGATTAAAAACAATATCATTTATTTGGAGAATCTAAAGAGCTCGTAATTTTATAATTATCCATTTCTGAAAATGTTATCAACTAGGATTCTAATTAAGAAAATTTGTTTCAGAAATCGTTTTATAATCATGTAATGAAATTTCATATATTTCATTTTTAGTAGCACTTTCTTAAATATCTGCTTTTTCATTTTATTTTTAAAATTTTTTATCAGTTTTTAATGTTTATCATGTTTTTACATGTCACTCGAGTTAGCGATTTAAAAATATTATCATTTTTTTCTATTACATGGTTGATATATTGATCAAAAGAATCAATTACACCTATTATATATATATAATCAGAGTGCTGACCATTCGGTTATCAGTCCGGCATTGTTAAAAGCAAAATAGGTAAGAGCTTAGATCTAAGTACATTTAATCCTTACCAAAATGTCATAATCTCACGAGAAAGTCGGTCATTTTTTTCTGAACTAGTACAAGCACTTGGACTTCCACGCATCACTTTGTTAAAGGTGTATCCCGAGTATGTCAACCCGTAAGTCCATTATTGACCGTTGAATTGGAACTGACAACAAAATATGGATGACTGAGGTCATTGGCGATTAAATTTAATGGTGGGGACGGGGGTATATTGCAACAGATTCACGATCGATTTCATTCTGGTGCACTTTAACGTGTAAATTGATATAATATAAAGACATCTCCTTCTAATGATGTACAATTATCTTACGAGAGTGCCTTTTTTGTTGCACGATATACAAAGCATCCCAGATGCGATTGTCTTATGCTGTACAAGTACTCTGGTATCACCAAGTGTAAAATAAATATTGATTCATCCATCACTCCAGGCAACATTCTTTTACATTTCGACGATCTGTTAGCGATATTCCCATGAACATACAAACTATGCTATTTTGAGCTGTCAGCAAAAATGAATGACTCCTACATCCCGCTGAAAGAACTTTGTATGATGTTGCAACTCACCCGCTGCTTGCACTAGAATTAAATCTATGAGGGATCTGTTGCACTGCGAACTGTTTATCTATTGTTCAAATGCGGATTAATCGCAGATGATTTTATGAAGTACATGTATCACAATGTATGGATATACACTGTTGTCAATGACAGACATTATGGACAAACTTGTCTTTACCATAATCGACTTATTCATGACCCAACTTTCATACAATGATGCGTAAAAATCTGACAGCTTTCACTATTTCCGAAACGGAATGATTTATTCGTCGGATACCAACAATTTAGTATCGATCCAAGTCGCTTAGGTCACTTTGCTTTTGAGTATTACTGATACCATGAGCTAAGATTAAAAAAAGTGGCACAACATATGGGGAACCAAGACCTACAGTGCCTATACCAGTTTTCATGACCAAGGGCCCTAATGTGCAAAGTATATGTCTTCATTAATTGGTCAGCCTAATGCGAATACCCCAGTGCTTAGTTTTATCGACCCACTGATGGATGAGCAACAAAGTCGACCTTGCGCAGCCCAAGGATTGAACCTTGGACTTGTGCCTTGAGAGCGAAGAGCAGTATACCTTATTTTGTCAAACATCATAGTGCAAGTCATTTCCAGACTTATGCAGAGCTGAAAATTCCATAACACTAGCTATTTTTAATTCATTTGTTCTTCAGTGCATTTCGAGTACCCCTTTCTCTCTTAAACACACCTTCCATCTCACTAACGAATATATCAGTAGTCGTAATTTTTATATATGCCTATCAACAGTCCTTTATACACATCAATAGTTGTAATTATAAAACCACTTAAGAATAAAGTCTTGTTTGATAGCAGCTACTGTTGAACAAATAGCGTTTCTGCAAGAAAACCTGACTAGATGAGTGTTCAAGGGATTTTCAAGTTTCTATTCTTGTGATTGGTGAGTATGGCCATTGTTGGAAAGATGAGAACAGTTTCTGATTATATTGTTTAGTAAAATGATTTCATAAATTATTCAGCAATTTTCAGAAAAGTGTACAAGTGATTAGTGGATACATTTAAGATAATTTGCTAGAATTACTCTCTAGATGGTCTTAACAAACTGTTAAAATGCCTTTCATAATGCTATTGATGCTTCAAAAAAATAATCCATAAAAAGTTCTAACTGGCATCCAAACATCTTACAACTTTTAGCAATTAAACCAGCCAATGGCAGGAATATAGAGAAAAAGAAAAAAAAGAAAGAAAACGCATGAACAAGAAACAACGACTTCTCCAAAAAAAAGAATCCATTGATATTCCAATCCAGACACACTGGCAGTTTGTTGAGACCATCTGGAATAATTTATCATATCATAAATTTATCAATAGTCCACAATACTACACAATGCTGAATAGTTTTATAATTACTCTATTATAATAAAAATATCATTGAATAAGAAAAAAATAATGGCATGACATATTCATTGGAAAACGATTGTCACCCTTCCTTTGAATTGTCTGTTCATTGATTTTAAATTGGACAAAAAAGTAATATAATAATAAAATGCGTGTTACCTTTCTCACTCAATTAATCTGATCTTCCCTAAAACAGCTGATTTTGATAATGCAAAATGTTATTGAGAGATCATCAATATGACAACCAGCTCATTCTTGCTGCTCACTTTGGCATGGTGAGGACTTGTATGTGCCAATCATCCTATGGACAATGTTGGAAGTAGCACCATTATTGGTAGGGTCTCATCTGCCACAAGTGTCAGACAGAAATGAGACAACTGACTCTACAGATAAGGCTTTTGAGCATTGGACCAATCAAAATCTCATAAATTCCTAATAGATACAGAATTCATAGATTCAATTATTTCAAACAAGCTCAGGACTTGAGAAATGGAATGTGAGAACATAAATTAAACATTTTAGGTATTAGCTTGGAATATCCTGAAAAAAGAAATTAGGAATTATCTTTGCTTCACAGCTGTAATAACATTAGTTGTGAATTTAGCCTTTGTATTATAGTCCATAGAAATGAAAAGATTTTGCACTGTTTTCAAACTGAAAGAAGATTTTACAAAAGATTATCATTAAAACAGATTTATAATTAAATTTTAATCTATGCTCATGCACATTCAGCAAATAAAAACCAAGATAAAATGATTGTTTGATGATGAGTTGGAAAAATTATTAGATAAATGAACCACAAGGAAGTTAAAAATGTCATTGAAGATTTTAATGCAATACTGGAAAAAAACAAAAAATGGTACAAATGTAAATTGAATATTCGTCTGGGAAGTCTACACATTGATAAAGACTCAAATGGGGAAAAAACTTGCTGACTTAAGAATTTCAGAAATTTTATATCATGTGGCTGTTGTATTGTCCCAGACATCAATCGAGTAACTTGGAGGTCAAAAGAAAGAAATATATACAATCAAATAGATTATAATAGTACATGAGACAGAAGAAATCTCTCAAATATATGAAGTGATGAAATAAAAAATGACAAGAACAAGTATAATTTTTAAAAAATACTTTTTCTCACTGAATCAGGATTTCTTTAATGCAGCTAATTTCTTTAATGTTGCAATAAAATATAGAATATGAAACTTTAAAAATAAATGCCAATAATTAATTCATTTTAATAATTAAAATTGAATGTCAGTTTTTTCAACAAGAATAATTTTCAATTTTCTTAAAAATTTTACAAATAAGACTTTGAATTTGAGAATATTATATATAAATATTTAAAATCTTTGAACAAAGTGAAAATGTTTTAAGCTCATTTGTCAATAATAAGCACAGAATTAGTCTAAAATTTTTGTGAAAATAGGTATGATAAATTCAAATTTAAGCAAAAAATCAAGAAGGAAAAATTGTTAACATAATTTTTGTTTGGATATTTCAGATATAATATGACAAAATAAATTGTACTGTAAAATAAATGCGCAAAACATCCACAAACTGAACTGACAGTTAAAATAAGACTTCATTTATGCTTTCTCAACAAAATGCTTTACTCTTTTTCAATAAAAATTAATTCCATGCATACACAATAAATCATTACAATAATTTATTTGAACAACAAAGTTTATTTAAAATGTATCATTTAAGCAATTGTTCAACAAGCTATTTGAAAGAACATGTATTTAAAAACTGTACAACTTATTTGATGAAATATAATTTGAAATGAATATACAAATGATGGTACAAAAACAAAGCAATAAAATATTCATAAATATAATTCAAAATCAATTCTTTTTGAACTATAAAATTCGGCATCTGGTTTGTCAACTTGTCGTACCATAACCCCGCCCTCAAAATATTTATCTGCAACCCATTGCTGCATTTGTGAAGTAGGAAATGGTCCATAAACTTTTGAGTCTTCCGAAGCATCCCATTTAAATTCCCACATAACTTCCCCCTCAGTATTGACAGCATCTGGAATAGTAAAATATATCAGTATAAAGTCATATTAAATTTCTAAATAAGAAATCTCACACTAATTATAATTTCATAAATAAAAGATTTCAGGTTCACCAATATAAATCTAGATAACAGCTTACAGAAACTATGTTATTCCAAACACATAATGCTAATGACACATGGATAATGAAATATAAAACTTTCAATTCAAGTCGATAAGTCAAATTCAGAATTCAATAATTTTTTTACAAATTTAATTTTAAAAACTGCTTATATTTATATTTTACTTCTTACAAAAACATATTTAGATTTTTATGAAAATTTGGCCATACAATTTTCTATTGGAAGGAAATATTATGAATAAAATAATTTTTTTATAGTTAAATTATTATTATATATATTTTTAATTCCACAATTTTATTAATTAAATATCCTATTGTAAGTAAAAAAAGACATTTAAATTTTAAAAAGTTTTCATTACCATTTCCTAAGAAAAACCAAAAAAGATTATATCCGAATTGCCAGCTAACTTTTAAAAGGAAAAGTCAAGAATTGAAGAAACTGAGTTTCTCAAGAAAAAAATTAATTATAACAATTATAACTACAATAAAATTTTCTAATATAACTTAATATTACAAAATTACAGTAGAAAAAAACTACTTGGAGACAATATAATGTTACACTATCAATATTTCTAATTAAGAAATAATTCTAAATGAGAATTTGCACAACATTATTTAAATATATTAAATTTTAAAAACAGAATTTAATAAACTGTCTTCAAATATTGTTTCAATAAAAAATTTATTACCTAAATAATTAGAATTTTTTTCCTTTTCAAGATATTAATCTTAACAATTAGTATAAAACTAAAATACTAAGAAAAAGTTGGGCTGAATTTAAAAATATAACAATGTGAATATTACATTTAAAATATAGCAATGACTACACAAAAAGTACAATGAACTATTAAATTATAATATTTCTGAAAAATGAAAAATTTGAATTTGCAATTCATTTTAAAAGCAATTCTTTAATCTGATGGGGAAAAAATTAAAATACACTTATTTTTTCAAAAATTTACAGTTTTTAGTTTTGTAGACAATTTATTGTTTTAGCAAAATGATCACAATGAAAGTAATTCTAATTTTCTAATTAAATTCTTTTTCAATAAAAAAATATATATCATAAAATTCCCATAAAAATTTTATCAAAAATTTTTTTCAATATCTTAAATTATTTATATATTATTTAGTTATTACTTAATAAATATTTGCTTCTTTTAAATAAATGTTATTTTATATGAATAGTTAAAATAAATATTTAAAAAGAAATCTTCTTAGTGAGGTAACAGATATTGAATTATTTTTAAAAGTTTAGTTACATTTTTAATTTACATGCACTTGATTAAATTAGTGCATAAAAAGCAATTTTTTTGGTCTCATACGAAACTCAAACCTAATACACAAAGGTGTATCAATGTTAATGAATTAAATTATCAAATATTTTTAATAAGTTGCACTTGAAATATATAATAAATATTAAATAACCATTTGAAAAAAATGTTTTTTCTTATAACCAAAATAGATTGATCACAGATTGACTATAATGAATGTATTAAAATTTAATAACAAACAAGATTACAAAATCAAAAATTTTCATAACAAATAAAATTCACATTTTATAAGCTACTAAAAAAAAGAATGATAATTAAATTTACATTATATTTACAAAATGCATTTGACAAATGCATCAGCAAACAATAATAAAAGAAATCAAGATGAAATATTTCATTTGAGAAATTTTGCTTTGCATATATTTTTATTAATTTAGAAAAATCAATAAATTAATAAAATATTACATAAAACATTGCTAATTAGATAATATCAATACAAAAAAACAAGATATTTTTTACTATATAAACTCTTTTACTTATTACTTAGAATACCTTTATATCAAATGAAACTATTATATACAAACCTCCTGAAGGGGAAGGGGTACGATGTCCAGGGAGTGAAGCTTTGTTTTCATCAACAGTTTCTTCAAATTCCTCTCCAAACATATCTGAAGTAGGCTCAGCATCCATAGCACTTTTCGTATCTGTTTTATCAGAATTTAGTTTTGAGTTAACAAAAAACGACATTTTTTCATATGTTTGCTGATAAATGTCCATATCCCCGGAGTGAATAATATTGTCTGCTAAACTTGTCAATGTTCTCAATTTTTCTACATCTTCTTCAGATGGTGCAGGATTTTCTTCTGTGTTTGAATCTTTTTTCTTTTTCCAACGGCTACTAGCACTTTTTGAAGCAGTGGAGCCTCCTAATCTACAAATTGCTTTTTGAACAGTTTCTTTAGGTTTCATCAATGACAGCATTTGAGTATAATGAGAAACAAGGTCAATTGGGGGTCGCTCATCATCACTGTCTTCTTCTTCTTCAGATTGCTTCCTTTTAATATTATTTTCGGAAGCTTTCACCTGAATAACAATGCAAACAAAAGCTCAGTTTGAATACTACTACTACTATTCATATCAAAAAGGTTACAAAATTTTGCCACAATAAATTTTATTACAAATTTTTAAGATAAAAAATGTGTTGACTTTCCCTAATTTCTTTTATTTATTATATGCATTTATCGATAATATATATATTACATAAATAAAAAATAAATTATAAAAATTAATTTAGTGCAAATTAATATTCTACTAATATAATAATATACATGACATCAGAAAACATATACATCTATATCAAACATAATTAATTACGACATCATATTATGTCAGAATCGTAAATCTGACTTCTTGACAAATTGGTTGCCAGCCTTCAAATCACATTCTTCAAGCAGCAGCAAGCAAGGTGAAGTTCTCCATCAAATATATCAGTATTGTCAGTGATGAGAAAAAATCTGTTAAAGATTTTTACCAGCAATATAAAAAAACATATTTTAATTATGATTTTCTCTGCTAAAAGTTTTCAAAATCATGAAAATTACCCTTTCTTCTAAATATAATTAGTTTTCATATTTTCGAGCATTTAGCAATATTGCTTCCAAAATTTCCTAAAATTAATATATTTTCTAATTTATGTCTTTGACCAATTCAGGTTTCCTTGTCTGTCTTTTAGGCTCACCAATTTCCCTAGTGTTTGGCTCACCAAAATCTCTTGTGTCACTTCAGGTTCTCTAGAAATCCATTAAAGTTTCTCTACTTCTTTTTTATTTTTTATTTGATTAACATTTTATGCGTAAAATAGATTGTTACAAGTATGAAAATTGATGATTCTGGAAGTCGTTTCGAATCGCTTTGAGCCAAATGCTCTTAACAATATAGAAACTGATTTAGTTATGACACCCATATCAAGTAAAGACTCCCCAGCTTCAACTCTTTGGAATCAAAATTAAAAATGTTTAAGTTCAATTTGTAAATAAAGTGGTTTCTAATATAAAAATCTAAACATTGATTTGAGAAGCTGTTTTGAATTTATTAAAACCATTAACATATTGACAATAGAATAGAAGGAAAAGCAAAATGAAAAAAAGACAAAACACCCACGTTATGGTTAGTTTAAATCGACAAAGACTTCTTTTTGCATAATCAATATATATTCTGTTTGAATTTCAAGAACACAATGTACCAATCTTTTGTAAATGACAGAAGAATATTTTCATGCATTCATATAACTTATTGATAAATATGCAATAATATTTCCTTGGTTTCCTTTCATAGAAAACAATAAAATCTGTACAGTATAGAAGAATTATTTTTTGAAACAATGCACTCTTACTGCTAATTGAAATTTAATAGAAAAAGATATACTTTAACAAATCTTGATTGAATCAGACAATAAGAGTTGCTTTCCAGCATATTTTCAAGTGGAAAGTTCAATTTACATTTAAAAATATATTAGTCATATTCTTATGCACAAGGAAGTAGTCATATCTTCTTGCACATAAAAATTCCAAGGGTGCTTGCTTTTTTATCTTAAATAACTCAACAAAAAAATTACTAAAACATAAAGATTTTTTGGACAGAAATTTAAAATCTGTCATTATTATTAAGTCACACAATTGTTTTCATCGAAATTTCTTTTCTGATGTTAGCCTATTTAACTTTCTTCAACATTAAAAAGAAATTTGATTTGCTTGATATAATCCTTAGTTATATTCAACACCATTTACTTTTTACACTAAAATCAGGAAAATTAATGTATTCAATTAATTCTTAGAACTGATATTGCTTTAATACACTAAATCAAATTCCATATAATGATGAAATAAACAAAAGAGGTGCATATATATTAACAAAATCTAACTTAACATAATGAGAATTTACTACTTAATAAGAAGCATGTAAATTTCAAGAATACACATTACTGCTAATATAATAAAGTAATTAACAAAATCTTTTGTTCAGGAAGAACAAATCTTGCATTGCAAATTCCAGTGAAATCAAACACAACTAATCTTGACAAGTACATGCATTGTTTTAACATTGTATGTTTAAACAATTCATGTTTTTGTTAAGATTGAATGTTGTTGTACATGTATGAAAATTGTATGATTTCTAAAATAAAATTCTGTTAAAGTTTTAGAATTCTATATTATTTTATAAAGATCTTTCTTTGGATAAGCAAATTTACCTTAAAAATATTTAAAAGACAAAAATTAATTTGAAGGATAAAGTTTTGTTTTCTTGATTAACATAAATGCAATAGAACAATTTTATGTATATCTCAATAATTCCATAAAAAAAAAAAAGTAATTTTACTATTTTACAGGGAAAAAAACTAGCAACGATCATTTTGGAAAATAAAAAATTATAATAACCAATATCAATAAATTAGCTTAAGATCAATGTATATAGGTATATATTCTTAAAAGCAAAGATTAAACTGTTAAAAATGCTAAACTAATCAAGCAAATCTTAAGTAATGAAATTTAAATCATTTTTTAAAATTAGCACAAATATTGATACTATAGAAAAACAACAATGTAATATACTTCTTTAACTGCTGACATAACTTATTTTGGCAAAGTATTAAAGTGTTTATTGCAATTTTCCTTTCAAAATTATTGTATCAAGGAAATAAAAATATTTTATCACGTTTCTAAACTTTTTAGAAAAACATATACATTGAGAATTAACACTGGTTTAAGAATGAGAACAAAAATAAGGCAATTTTATGCTGAATATTAATAACTTTCGTAATTTGAAGCTCATTATTATTATTAACTTTTAATAATTAAAAAAAATTAATTATTATTTCAGTACCATAATAAAATGTTATAACAATATTCTTTGATAAAATATTATACAAATAATTTTATCAAAGAAATCTATACAAACTTAAGTTCAAGTATTACAACAAGCATAAAATATAAAATTCATAATATAAAGATATTACCTTTATCCAATCTATATCATCTAACCATTGATCTTTAACAACATCTTCTTCTTTTTGAAAAATATATGTACCCTCCTTATCAAAATAACCTTCTTCTAATTCTTCTTTCATATTAAAAGGTGTTATACGAATTTCTCCATCATAATCAATGGTTCTATCTTCTTGACCTAAGATATTATAAAAATAATATAATAAATTTCACACCAAAAATAAGTATTTCTTCTTTTATTGCTGATTCATATCTTGAATTCTTATAAAGGTGGAAAGATGTTCTCCATTTAGAGAATTTCTCTTTTATAAATAAAAATAATTGTATATTATTAACTAAGCATTCTTTATTAGAAAAATTTATATTTCTTTGTATAAATCCCCAAACATTAATATAAAATCTAGAATGACAAAAATTTTAATTTCTATACCTAAAATACTATTATCAACCATTTAATTTATTAAAACTTTTAATTTATAATATTAAAATCAATCAAATAAGATGAAAAATTTATTGAATTCATTTAAATTCATTGCATTGAAAATAACATCAAATAAAGTAATTTCATTTGAAATTCTACTAAAATTGTTGGAGTTTCACATTTGGTTTAAATAATATAGTAATTTAATCCAATAATAATCCATTCAAAATTATTTTAAATGTAGAATAAAGAAAACGATTAGAAGAACAAATAATTTACACATCTTCTATTAACATGACATGAATTTTCTCTGGAAACTTTCACTGTAGAAACATCTGATAGTTAAGTTATAGAAGTTGATTATGAAAATATAGTGCTAGAATGATTAAGATATTATAACAGGACTGCTTTTACTTTTTAAACTATCCTGTTTAACATGAACTGAACAAATCTCAAAATAATACTCTAATTATCTTTGTAGAAGTTGTTCATTAATCAAACTGCTGAAAGACTATCACATATTTATTTATTTTCTAGGTATTATTTGAATAGAAATGTCTTCTTAGAAAGATGATGTATATATTTTTACGCACTAGTAATTATAAAATATTTAAATTAAGAAAACACAAATACACATGATTCATCAAACTTACATTCAAGAAAACAGAAAAGAATATCTTGAAGATTCTCAATGGGGCACTGTTTTCAATATTGTTTAGCAATTTTTTCCAGCAATAACTTTATTTTATTAAGACCATTAAAGTCAATTTGAAGTTATTTTTATACATAAGGTTGAAAATTTTACATTCATCTAAGCTTTTCATTGATTTGCATAAAAGCTTTACCTTATTAACTTTCCAACTTTTCTTTTGAAAATCTATTGTTTTTAATTTTATGAATAGTAAAGAAATACTATTGAAAGTGGAATTTTTAATAGTATGTTTTTAAGATATTTTTATATACATATTTTTTTATTTCAGATGTCAAATATCAATAAAGTTTCATGCATAATTACGATTAGATAAGCCATAATTATTTCTAAAACTTATTTGTAAAAAGTTAAGTTTCCATACAAAACTTTCCAGCAATTCCATGCAGCTCAAATTTTACAGATTCTTTCAAAAAATCTAAATCACCTTAGCTGGCTTTAATTTGTTAATTTCACAATCACAGAACCATTAATTATGCACAGAAAAAATGCCACTTTAGTTCATTTTGGTTATTTTCTTAAGTCCAAATAGCAACATTTTCTTAGAAAATTGTCCCCGTCATTATTACTTTGCATAAAGCATTTTAATTTTGTAATATTAATTCTAAAACATTTTCTTCCTTCCTATTCATAAGTAGAACAATCCTAAATTTGAATATTTTAATAGCAATACAATAGCTATTTTTTTACAAATGAAATTACCTTAAATAAAAAACCGGTAATGTACTGGTTTTGTTTTAAGAAAACCTTGTACTATAGTATAAAGCTAGTCAAATATTTAATACTTTTGAGCTAAAATGACTCATAGAATCTAGTATAAAAATAATTTTACAGTTTATATGCTTCATCATTAAATAACAATAATATTAAATACATCATAATTGTGTAAAGAGAAAAATATGGATAAGAATGACATTATTCCTTGAAATTATATATGTATGTTTATATATATATATATATATATATATATATATATATATATATATACATATATGCTTTTTTTTTTTTACAAATAGGAAGTCATAATACATACTAAAATTAAAGTTGTATTGATGAATATCAATAAAATATGTACAATGCATTATGGAATTACAAAATCTGTTCCAGGGGTAGGAGTACAGAAAATTTTTTTTCAGGACACTATTTTCAAGAAATATCAGGACATTTTTCAGGACATGTTTTAATAATTAAACAAAACCAATGTTACTTTTACATATTAATTTCTGTTTTATGCATGAAACACATTTTAGAAAGGAATAAACTATTTAATAAATTCTGAGTTTTTTAATTTTTAATACAACAATATGAAAAATGATACAGAAATTTAAACTATACTGAACTGAACATTCTTTGAAAATTAATAAGTTACATGATAAATGCTTTAAATTAACAATTAATTTATGTATAATTGAATAATGTTCATTTTGAACTGGATGCATTAGCATTTAATTCCGATAATTTAATACTGCACTTTTTTAACATATCATTCACAGATGCAATCTCTGCATTAGCAGCAGACAGCATAATTTGTCTATCTTTCACATCACTCTTATTATCATCACTGACAGCACATATTTTTGAGTTGCATCATCCAAAAGTTTTTGAGCTACACACTGATTGTCAAGCAAATTTTTCTTTTCTTTCTCAAGTTCATTAATTTTTTCTAATAGGTGCAATTGTTTAAACTTTCTTTCACAAGTAGCTTCTATGTCTTCCTCATCCTTTCTTTTCTTCTCTAATTGTGTTACATCTTTTGATTTTTCCATATATGATGCATATTCTGAATGAGATTTCTGAATATAATGCATCATTTCTTTGGTATATGGAATGGAGGATACAGAATTGCCATGCATTCGAATAACATCATGACAAACTGCAGAAACTTTGAACTGTTAATTCCGATAAAGAAGCTCTCTCCTTTGTCACAAGAGAATTGTTAGCTGAAAAACCTCTTTCTAGTTGGGAATTAACATTCAATAACGACAAACATGCTTTAACCACTCTAGAAAGAGTAGGATATTTTATATAACCGCCAGCATCTTTTATATTGAAAACTGAATTCCAATATTTACAGATATTTTGATTATTATCATAATCATTCACAATCAAAGTCACATCTTCACGCATGTAAAGAATCCACTCTTCATTCATCTTATCAATATCTGAAGAAGTTTTATTCACATGAGGAATATGTTGAATTTATCTGCTAAATGAACTCCTATACTCTTCCTTTTTTCTATTATAAGGAAACAAACACTGGAGATCTGTGAGTAAAGGATTTGTTATAGGAAGTTTTTGAAGCAAATGCTTTGAAGTTGCTATGTAGCAGCTTCTGACACTTTGTAGAAATGTTGTTTTATCAATAAGCTCTTCCAGTATTGCTGTTGCACTATGACCTATTTCAATCTTGTTTAAACTTAACCAATTTTTTCCTGAATCAACATTAATTTGTAGCAACGTTACTCCATTTTTTTTCACAGATTTCTTTTTGGGTTTAAAAATTTAAACATAATACTGCGAACAAGTTCATTTAACTTACTGTATATCACATGTACTAAAGGTTCGACTTTTTGCATTAGAAGTAAATATGGTTCAAAAATTTTACAAAAAAATGAAACAAAATGCAGATATGCCAGAGTCTTAGGGTCTTTCAAATGTTTTATAATCCGAAGATGTCTATCAAAAAGAGGAGATTTCGACTCTTTAGGTACTTTAACAATAAAATATTCCTTTAGAACATCATATTGCTCAACAATTCTCTCACAAACTGAGCCCAAAGTTAACAAACGGCTCTCAACATGACGAAGGAAACTATGTCTAGCTAAAGTTTCTTCCAGTATTTCTAACTGTAAGGAATGATAATCTTCCCTTCTTGCAGGAGATAGTTTGAAAAACTGATGAATATGAGCCCAAAGTTAACCAACCGCTCTCAACATGACGAAGGAAACTATGTCTAGCTAAAGTTTCTTCCAGTATTTCTAACTGTAAGGAATGATAATCTTCCCTTCTTGCAGGAGATAGTTTGAAAAATTGATGAATATCTATGGCAAATCCATCAATATTACAATCAATTTTATCAATACCCTTACATAGTGCTCCATGGATTATGTGTAAGCAACATGTACCCAAATCAATTAGTACTGGTAAACTTTGCTTACTCAGTTCACTATTTATTTGCTTTAAAATAGCTAAATTAACACTTGGTCCATGCATTGACAACTCCATTAATTTTTCTAAATTCAAACCATTATTTTGAATAAAACTTAATAAACTTTTTACAATTTTATTGGCTTCAGCATGCCCTAAAGAATGTGATTCGAGGTAGCAAATGACATTTTTACCTTGTTTATCAGATCAGTATGAGATGTAAATATCCAACTGTTTCTTTATTTGTTTTGTTGTAGTTTCATCGAAAAGTAAAACAAAATATGAAGTGCCGATATCCCGAAACAAAAGAGTTTTAAAATACAGACCTAATCCAAAATTAATCATATACATGACTTTTATGTCAGATAATTTGAGATTTTTTGCTATGGAGGGATCATCAAAAATTTCTTCGTAAATGTTAGCTAAATCATTCAAAGATGAAAAAGAATAATTATTTTTTATTGCCACCAAAAGTAAAATGGTTTCAGCTTTAATGGTTTTCTCTGATATCGTTTTAGGAAGCCATGATTTGTTATTCACTACTACAGTCGAAGTCGAGGATTCAGATGAAGTTGATTACTTGATAGTAGATAGTGTTTAATTCTTGTAACAGTTCACAGCTTTTTTGTGTCTTAATCCATCTGAATGAGCAAGCACTTATCTAAAACCCATATTTGAAACACAGAATTTGCTTTTGCATACAAAGCACTCCACAGAATGAACATCGTCAAGTATTCGGCACCAGGTCTTGATTAGGCATTTATTCCCATTTTGCAGTTCCGACCATCTATTGGAAAATTTTGTTTTCCTTGGCATTTTTAAAAGAAAATTAATTGTTTTCAAAAAATAAAATTTTGAGCTTGCTAATAAACATTCTTCAAAACACCCATCAAAATCTTTCAAAATGCCGCGATAAGCATTTCACGCATGCGCATAAACGTAGGCGAATAATTCTCACAATTTTCGCCATCATTATAAATAGTTGTGCACTACTAAAACCAGAATCGTTGTCTGTAAAGGCAGAAAATAGAATTTAATGATAAACCCAAACCTAAATTTTTTGACGTCGGATATTCGTGAGCAATGGCTGAAAATGAGGCGGAGACAAATGTATGACAACCCTATTTCCAATTTGAAGGAGAACAAAAAAGGGGGAAATTTTTCTCTTTCTTCTTGCATAGAAAGCAGTTAAACAAAAATATATATTCCACTGGAAGAAAAGTTTACTAATGAAAAATATAAAATTATTAATTAAAATTAAACTTTCAAAAGAATGTAATAAAAAATAAGGAATTCCAGGATTTATTTTGAAAAATAAGGACATTTCAGGACGTTTTTTAAAAAATCAGGAAATTCAGGAATATCAGGACAACTCCGAGCCCTGCTGTTCTTCAAAAAAGTAATAAAGAAAGCACACAGTATAAGAAATTTTTGGTTTTAATACATTTGAGTTTCATCAACATTTTAATAAACATAGATTTATCCATCTTAACTCTTTCAGAACAGCTTGTTAATCTAAAATACCCACAAAGTGGAACAGAAATGAATGGCACAATTCTATAGGGTGAAGGTTTCTAATCAATAAGTCAAACTTGGTAAAAAAAAAAAAAAAAAAAATCTATTAGGAATCGCTTAAATCTTAAGCAAGTAATTTTTGATACCATTTGAAATTATATAAGCTGACAGATGTATACCAAAACTAATATGTATTAATAATTTTTGTTTTACTTTAAAATATAACAAATATGAACATTTATAATTTTTGAAAGTGACATTTAAATTTAGAGGTTTTAAATGACAAACTACATTGATTAACTTTTAAAGTAAATCACAATGATAAAAACTAGGATAAACAATAAAATTTAAAATGAAAATTGACATGGAAAATCTTCTGGACATTGAAAACTAGTCTTCTCAGACATTAAGAAGAAAAATGATCATACCACAAAGTTAATGTGAGCTTACAATTTATATATAGATACTTTTTTCATTAAAAAAATGAATAGTATGAACACCAGTAAATTATTCATTATATGAAGAAATAAACTGTTCATATTGATACTTTTTAACATAAATAATTTAACATCAGTAATAGTTTTTGTCAATACTACTGAACGTTTATAAGAACATGATTATTAGATTAATAGCCAGTGAGCTGGATATAGTTGATATAGAAACTCATCAATTTGGACCAAGTAATGAATATTTTTAAACTCGAAGTAAACTTATACAAGTATTTCTTAAGACAATTATGGCAAGTTATATTAAATTAATATTCAATAACTAATTACAATGAATAAGAAAAATCCTTGTAATTTTATTTTCAAATTACTTTAATAAAAAAGTTATATATTTTATTAGAAAGGAATAAAATGTTTAATACAAAGATATAATATATGTAAACATATTTTAAAAACAAAAAATGAACAAGAAAACTTACAATAATGAATCATTTTTAAAATGTTATTTTTTATATAATTTTGTATATTAAAATATAATATTTACCTTCTAAATCATTAGGATCAAGTATATTATATTTTTCTGCTTCAACCTTTTCATCTTCTTCATCACTATCAAGGGAATGCTTTGACTGTTTAGAATTCAAAACATTTTGTGATTGTTTAGACTGTTTCTGAATTTCAGCTTCAAGTTCATCATGATTGTAAATTTTGTTTCTATTATTCATCTTAACAGCAGTAATGCCTAAGAAAATATGAATTATATCAAGCACATAATGGAATCATAAAATTAATCAATTAAGTGATACAAATGTTAAAAACTAAAATAAAATGATTATAAAAACCATTGAAAAGATATTAAAGGTTGAAAAGATATTATAGAAAAGATATTATATTCCACAAAGGCTAAAAAAGGATTCATGGATTATTACAATATATTAAAATTTTTGAATCTATTAATTTTGTATTATTGTTTATAACAGAAGTTTCTGCTTTTTTCTTATCTTATTTCACATAATCAAAAAAATCATAATTCAAATCTTGTTTTTCATTCATTAATATCCAAACAATTAATTTACATGGCATAAGTGATTGTTTTGGAGCAATAAGATTAATGAAAAAAGAAATAACATAAAACTTATTATCTTGAATCAAAAATCATATCATTTAAAAATTAAGTTCAAATGTAATCATGTTAAATAATATAACAATTACAAATAATCAATTCACACTTTTAATCATTTATTATTTTCATTAATGTTTTTTATGGATATATTTTCAAACAGATAAGGCTTCTCTGGTAGAATTTTCATGATTTGGAAAAATTTTCAGTCATTATTAATTCAATGTATCACTGCAAATATTACATATCAGTGTAAGCAAACAAGCAAAACAGTTATCATAATATATTGTCACAAAATAGAGCTGTGAAAAAGAATAAGACTTCACAAACATTTTATTACTAGTTTGATAACTGCTTTTGTTTTCAAAAAATTATTGTTTAAGATTTGGAATATTTTAGGAGCATTTCTGCTATCCAATTAGCATCTACTTATTGATTACTTTTAAAAATTGTATGACATATGATTAGTCGATTTAATATACTGCTTTCATGACAGAAAAAAATTCAAATATGGAGTTATATTCTATCAGATTTTAAAACTTTCAGCAAAATTTGATTGATTTAAAAATACAGCAATAAAACATTTTACAAATGACTAAAAATTCTCATTTCTTATATATACATTGCTTTTTGAGTTTAATATTAATAAAGTAAACTTTATAATCTAAAAAATTATGTTAACAAAATCAAATAATATCACAAGACTACTAGGAACTTAATTTCAATAAATCTATTTAAAGAATTTTTACATGTTAAGAACATAAATTTTGATCAAGAAAATACTGAATAAAATTAGTTTAATAATTCCAATGAGTTCATAAACAATTTAACTAGTCAACTTTAAAAGATATATATTTATAGATAGATGAAACAAAATCCAACAACTAAACTAGATAAATGTAAATTATACAACTGAATTTTAATTAAAATATTTGCAGCTTGAATTAGGTTCATGTAAATTAGAAACATTTTTATTTCATGCAATTGCATTTGATAAATATTAATTAACAATTCTTAGTTAAATTTTGATAACAAAAATACCATAATTGGTAGCTTTCATGATTGAATAAGGGAAACTTAGTTAATATTATTAAACAGTGTTTAGGGCCAGGGACAGCAATTTATTCTGATTCTTAGAAGGTTTATGATTCATTAGGAAGCAATGGCTATGAACATTTTACTGTTAATCACGGTGTCATTTTCATGGATGCAACTACAGGATGCCATACAAGTACTATTGAAAACATATGGAGACAAGTTAAAAACAAATTGCTAATACATAATCGCCAAATGGATTTTAAATTTTATTTACTCCATTAATCCTGTGAAGAAAAGAAACTGGACCCATTTAAAATTGTGTCGACATATTCTTTAATTTATATATGTCACTTTTATAACTTATAATATTAAAATATAATTCTATATAATTTGTATATACATTTTTAAAATTATTTCTTCATTTAATTTCTGAACACTATTATAATTAACAGTTTAAATTATACCTTATAATCTTTTAATTAAAATATTTGCAGCTTGAATTAGGTTCATGTAAATAAATCATTGAAAAATAAAAAAACATTCGCAAAAGAATTTATTCTTTTGCGAATGTTTTTTTATTTTTCATGTTTATTCGTACTCTGATTCTTCTGGAATTTTCGTTAAAATTCCTATTTCGATTTTCTTAGAATCCGTGTTTACTTTTCATATAATTCATTATAATTATTCTAATGTTTCCCTTACTAATGTTTCATTTGTTAAAAAAAAAAAAAAAAAAAAAAAAAAAAAAGCTTATTACTACAAAAATATATATTCACGCTTCTAACTTATCAGGTTTAAATTTAATATTTAAATATGTAAGTTTTTCAAAAACAATTTATTACGTCACAATTACAACAAATCGCACAGCATTACATCAGAATTATTATCTTGGCATCATTTCGTTGTCACCAAAAAAATTAAAAATTTGAAATCCTGGATTATACGGTGACGAAATTGGAATTTTTAAATGATTGATCATGTTTGTGTTTGTTAACAGTTACTTTTTAAACAAAGGTCATATTCAGTTAATTTGAAGAAAGTTTTGATTACACACTTTTCTGAAAATTATCCATGATAAAGACAAGTAATTTATAACAGAAAGTATGTGAAATCAAATAATAGTAAATAATTAAAAGAATACATACGTTATTCAAATTTAACACGAATTTTTCGAGAAAAAATTATTTTGTTTTGATGCCATTCTCAAATACCAAATAATGAATGAAAATCTGCTAATTTTTAAACACAAGCCAACTTTAAGTTCTCATAATTTTGTGACTTCAAATACTGCGTTATCTAGCGGCGAGAAAGAAAACAGGACTACATCGCAAATATTATTTAATTTTAAATTAATAACAAATTTAATGGATTAATCCAAAATAAAAAATTTGTTTTTATATTTCCGCTTATCTTGGATGAGAAATAAGTTTGCAAGAGTGAGATTAGAATATCTATTACAATTTGAAGTCAGTGAAGCATTTAGAAGAATATTAATTATTTATTTTTTTAAAACTTTTAAATGCTTTACCAATTCCATCGATGTTAATAAACATATTTAAAGAGAATCCATTATTTTAATTGTAATTTTATTTTGTTTTAGCATTTTTAGTATTTTATATCATAAATTAAATGTACCTTATATGAAATATTATCTTTTTAATAAATATATAATAAATATCTATAATTTTTTAATAAATATCTTTTTTATAAATATGCTTATAGATATCAGTATAAGCATTTTTATATTGATATAAGTACAGCTAATCCACGATATTCATACTTATTCTTTATAATTAATACAACTAAAATTTTTTAATTAATTCTTTAATATTTCTCCCTTTTCTTGGGGTGATTCTTCGTTGTCAAATCAAAGTTTCGATTTTTCATTTCTTCTATTTTCTGATTGCAATAAAACTGTAAATATATTTTTACTGATAAGAATTATATCCCAGTTTATATTCATAAGGCATTACTAAATTAATTTTCGCTAATTAACTAAAATTTAGTAGTATTATTAATTATTTTTGATAATAAAAATATAATATTTAAAACATGTAAAAAATTAAAGCATTTATTTTAGTATTCGTTAAAAAATTTAATGATTGACATTTTAATCTTATAGCTTGAAAATGCATTGAAAAAAATAATTCAACTTACAAATGTAATTGTAGATATATTTTTTAGATTTATATTTTTAATTAGTATTAATCTTCAACTAATCTCAATACTTAATACAAAATAGTCAAACTTTAGTTTATGGAAACCTAAACAACATAATTTATTAACAATGTACGAGTTTTTAATCACATTGATTTTTTTCATTGTACGTTTTTATTTGTAATTTTAAGTTATTTTATAAATTTTCTTTCAACTTTCTTAATTGTTAGGAAGAAAGGAAAATTTGGGAACGAAATACTTCAACTGTTATTAAAAATCCTTTCGAAATTCTAAGAATTTTCATTAAACTATAGAAAGAAAATGGTTTAAAAATATAATTTTGTTGCTTATTTCCAAGGGTTTGACGGAGTCATACCAAATCTAGGAATCCGTTGACTGAGAAGAAATCGATGACAAGGAAGGGAGAAGTGTAGATTTCGTCCCATAGTATATTCATACAATTCAGGATATGCTCAAGAAAAGATTCAAATGGAGAAAAAGTGCAGCTTCTGTAATCCGAAGAATGGAGCACCGTGAGGAAGAAGACAAAATATAATGTAGATCTTATTAAATACTGTCATGATAGGTAAATGTCAATGAAACTTCACTAATTTCTCTTTAACCAAAATAAAGTTTGAAATTATCAGTTTTAGAAGATTATCACAAACTCTTAATTAAATCAATCTTGTTCAAATTTTTAAGAATTCTGTTCTCTCACCATGTCAAATTGTTATTGAAGAGTCTCAATAAATAAATAAAATACCTAAATATTAGATAAATAATAAAGTACAAAGATATTTAGGGTAATTTTTTTTAAATTAAAACAAATGCAACTATTTTTAAATTGAGTATTTATATATTTCATTAATTTTAAAATGTATATTAAAACTATATTGCTTATTGTATAACATTTCTTAAAATATAATTTATTTTTTCGATTTATGATTAAAATATAGTTGATTTCTTAAAAAATAATAACATTTATTAAAATATAATTGATTAACTGAATATTAAATTAAATTTTTATAGTATTATACATATAAATTAAGGAAAAATAATGCCTAATGAAGAAAATATCCATTTTGTGGAAAAAATTAGTATTTCAACTCTATCACCACAAATATGCATCTTCTTATTCATTTTGAAGAATTAATAAAAAGAGCTCGGTTCTTCACATAAGATTGTTGTGGAATTTAAAGACTCATAAAAAAATTTCTTTTGTTTCTTTATTGAATTAATTTCTGAGCACAGTGATGTATGTCAAAGTCTTTCGCTTGCAAATAGTTATGGGCACCTTCACGATTACCAGAGATCCAAGATATACAGAAATTAAAATTTTGCAACACAAAGAAAGTTTTTTTTTTTTTTTTTTAAAAAAAAGAAAAGGCAGTCAATTCAAATATCACCAACTTTGTAACTTAAATAGGGATTCAGAACAATGAAATGTTTGTCTATGCTTAGCAACATTGATCTACATATCTATACGAATACATAATACCAATACCAAAAAAATGGAAAATCCGTGATATTAAAACACTTAAAGATAATTTACACTCATAATCATAATATGCAGAATTTCTTGCTGCAACGACACGATTAGATTAATTACTTTTAATAGCAGATAGTTTCCCCACAACTTTGATCCCAATAGGATATCAGGATAATTCTAATATGATGTCTGGATAATATTATTATTTCATTTAAATGGAAGCAAAATATTTGTTTGGTACTTTATTTTTCATTTGTTATTTAAAATAAAATATAAAGAGAAAATATATAAGAAAATACATTTTTTTTATTTTGCAAGGAAATAAAATTTTTCAAATAAGCTATATAAGAATCTATTATGAATATATTTAAATATTAATTTCAATTCTCAGAATGCTGAATGCATTTAACAGACATTATAAAAAAAGTTATCATATATTGCTTGTTCACAAAATAGAATTTTTAGAAAAAATGGACTTATATTTAATATATATATTTTATTTAACATATTATTATAAATACTGGCAAGTGAAAGGTATTTCATATAACTGCAAATTTATTGCAGAGTAAGTTATTATTAAATATATGTTTCTAAATTACACTGTTTTTTTTTTTTTTTTTTTTTTTAAAAAAAAAAGAAAATATTTTTAAATACCATAGCAATTTAGAAATCAGAATATGTAATTTGTTTAAACAGATACTGAATGCAAATAACTTCGATGGAATACATTTTCAACATTATAATCTTAGTCATTAAAGATTTCACACATAAAAATGGCTTAGATTTGGCATTAAATGGTAAATAAATTATAAGCGCGACATTTAAAATTTTTATATTAAAAACTGATCAAAAATTGTGTTGGAACTGTATAATTAATAATTCCATAAAACATAAGATCTGAAAATTCAAAGAATATACAAAATAATCATTTAAAAGTTTTTCTCATTTTCTTTTTCAATTAATTTCAAATAAAATGTTTCTGGTTAGAATATAAATAAAAATAGAAAATCTGTCAATCAATATATATATATATATATATATATATATATATATATATATATATATATATATATATATATATATATATATATATATATATATATATATATATATATATATATATATATATATATATATATAATGTGTATTATCATTATGGAATATATTTTCTATGAAACTATGGAGTAATACCATAAAAATTAGATTATAAAATTTCTCATGAAGAATAATATAGCATCTTACATAATAATTCCATTTTATTTATAGTACAAAAAAAGAATGTATCTGGTATATACATATATTCTTTTCTTAATTATTTGCTATTTTAATAATCATAAATAGAAGAACTAATTTTTAAATTTTTAAAATGGAGGACCAATTGTAGCATTTAAATTCATGTAATGATTACTAAGATTACATATTTGATTATAGAGTTTTTTTCTAACAAAATTTTCAGAACATAGTATACCAATATTAAGTCAATAATTTAGTTTTTAACCTAATATAAAAACTTGACTGAACATCACTGAACTGAAATGCAATTTCCTCAAACTATAATAGATAAGGATTTTTTATTCGTAGTTAATTTAGGAAGATCATTTTGAAAATTTTAATAACAAGTTACATTTAAAAATCATTGTATTGTCTTTAATTAGTATTCGATAAACAAAAGGAATAAATGTTCGCATTGAAAAAAAAATATCCGTTTATAATCTCAGCTGCGAATTAATTAATATTTATGATTTAATATCTGAGTCAAAGCAAAATATCGGGATTGTTTCTAATTATATTGCCAGAAAATCTATTAATTGGAATTTTATTCTTAATTTGGAGCAACAAACCAGTAAGAGTGAATTATCTTCATTTCTCATGGAAAACAAGAGTAATTTGCGATCCATGTTCGAGATCAGGTTGCCTGAATTGTGACTCCAAAATATATTCATGAAGTAGTACTTTGTCTCCTGTAGCAAATTTCCTGGATTGAAACATGTTGTATTTCAAGTGATGAGATGGTTAATTGAGGTGGTACTTTATCCTTATGCCATGCTTCATCTATGGTAAAGGGCAATGGAATTTTAACGAGAATAGTTACTCAGTCAGGCTAATTTAGATTCGAATCCGATACTTTTCGGACACGATGAAAATTCATCTACAAGCTACCGCATCACTACGAATATTGAATAGATTAAACCAACGAAAATAAATTCTGTATAAATGCATTAAAATATGCTGACGTCTATTTCTAACATTTAAAATATATCATTGTTATATTTTTATAAAAATTTCCTATATTAATAAGTAAAAACAATTTGTTAACTATTATAATTATACTGTGATTATACATTATTTTTTTTATATTATATTTTGCTTAATATTACTTTTATATCGATGCAGTACTAAAATGATTTTTCTTCATCACGTAAAGTTATAAATTAAGAATAAATTCCTCGCAAAAGTAAATATAAAGAATAACATTATATTATAATTTTATATATATATATATTATATATATATATATACACACACACACACAAAATGACAACTTTATCTGGTTGACAAAAAAATATTATATAAAACCAAAAACAAGGAATTTATTTCCAAAAAACTAACTTTGCTTAAGTCGTTTGTTACTTAGATACAACATATTTAAGTATTTTCAAAATGGCTGCCTTGAGCATCGATACAGAGCATTAAACCTCGCCTAAAATTTTCTGCAATGGGCCGCAGTTCATCTGGCATTAATTTAGCCTATTCTTCCTTAAGAATAGACTTTTGGCATTCCAAACTTCCATGTGGCTTAGAGCATACTCTTGATTGCAGAATAGATCAAACACTATAGGCCATGGGGCTTAAGTCAGGTAAATAGGAGAGCCACATTTCCACACTCTGAATTTGTTTTAATCCAGCCTCAAATAAAGCAATTATTTGGCATATTATTTCGTCTATTTGGCATATTATTTCAAACAAGGAAATAAAAACTACCTATTTGTTTTACTAACGTTAAGATCTTTTAAGCGAATGAAATTTTTACAAAAAGCGGTGGACATGAATTAAGCCAATTGAAAGCAGTGCAATTTTGTCAACAGAATAAAGTTGTCACCCTGTATATATATATATTAATAATTATATATATATACATACATATATATATATATATATATATATATATATATATCACATATTAATGTTATATTCTATATATTATAATATAAGGAATAACATTAATATGTGTGATATTAATATTATTGTTAATTTTTATTATTTGAAATATCATAATATTTCTTTATAGATAGAGACTTCAGATGAAAATCATAAAACAAATTTTGTTTATAGCAATCTTTATATTTATTTTCCCAAATATCTCTGAACTTAATCTTAAAAGATTTTTTATTATTATTATTATTATTATTTATTTATAAATTAAAGAGTTTTAAGCACAAAATTGTATTTTTTAAATTTAAAAATCATTTTAAGTAAATTACATTTATTTTAATTAAAAATTTCACTTACAAACTTTCAAAAATATAATAAGACGCATTCTTAAAATGGTTGCATGAATATAATCTTAAATTATTTATTATTAAATAAATTTTTAAACTTGTTTTAAACACAACGAAAAGCGTTTTATAACATTTGTAGGAATTAGAAAATTGATATTTTAGCTTTAACCATGATTTAACAACTTGAGAATTTGCAAAAATATATTTATTCGACATCAAAAGATCCAAATTTTTCCAAATATCAATTTAAAATTTCTAACATTTATCTTTCTCTCATTGTATCATAGAATATAAAAATCCAATGGGAGAAAGGAAATCCAAAAATTTCAACAAAAGCACAAGAAAAAATTATTTGTGTGAGTTTGTATTTAAATTGAATAATATCCATAATATCTAAATTCTCTATTAAATTGAAAAGATTATATTAAGACAAACATTTATTCTTGTTTCCTCAAATCAAATGAAAATTATTTTTTCATCACCTTAAAAATATTATTACTTTGAAAATGGAATGAAGAAGAAGAAGGAAAAATGAAACTATTTGTTTCATTCAATTTTCCGCATTTACTGTTCATGAAATCAAGGTTAGACTTTTTATTCTCTAAAATTGCCTTCAAATGAGAGCATCCCTTATTTTTATTTACTTTTTTGCTTGGTTTTCTTCCGTTAAACTTTTATTTAAAAGAATAATATTTTAAATATTAAATTGCGAGATATTTCTTTCTTAGTTTTAAAAATGAATATTATATTGAGAGGATTTCAAATCTCTTTTCATAAGAAATACCCTTTACTTCCTAGAGAACAAGCATTTAATTTAAGAGCCAGAAATTGTATCGAGTTTCAAATATTTACCAGAAGATGGCAGCACAGCAGAAATTGTTTCTGTCATTGTTCTAATCCTTCGTTCAGAATGGCCAATCCAGTGATGGTAGAAAGTGAGCGGTTTAATGGTGGGTGGGTGTGTGAGTAAAAAAGCCGAAGCGGCAGGTGCCGAAACGAAAACATTTCGCGCTGAACTTGACACAGAGCACGAGTCGACGTCTCGTTTGATCAGAAAGGAGCGCCGCATTTGAAAATTTTCAGTGTTTACATTTTGCGGCGCGCGGTAAAAGAATATTGTTCTCAACATTCTTTTTCTATCAACAAAAAAGGATTATTAACGGCATTTTCGCGAAATGAATTTTTATTAAAAATTTTTTTAATTAAAAGAATAAATAAATAATTTTTGAAATTTTATTTTTAAATACTGTCAACAATGTTTTGGTGCTTCGGAAAGAAACCGCAGAATTACCACTGCAAAATTGTACTTTTGGACGAAACAGAATTCATACAAGACATACAGGTATGTTGTTATTATATTAAGTTGTATAAAATATTATATACGTTTACTGGAGAATATTTGGATAGTTATTTTTTATAACAGAATTTTTTCATTTATTTTTAAATTGATTCTTTAATATTTAATAAAATTTTTCATTGTGAATAACAATCAACTCTAATAAAAATGATTTAATATCTTTCTTAATATGTATTTACTTAGTATTTAATTAATTCTTTTTAAGTTTCCCTACATAAATGTTATTTTTATTATTTATATTTTCATGGACTAAATAAAAATTTATAGAATAGTTATAAAAGTAAAATACTAATTGAGCATAATTTTAATAACATTACATGGTAATAATGATAGCTAATTTATTGACAAAAATTATGAATTCATGTTAATTTTATACTTGCCTCAATCCAGACAGTCTTACTGAAAAAACATATGCAAATAAAAAGTTCTGTTGAATCTTTTAACCCTGTGCTGATGATGCGCAGAGAAAATCGTACCAGCCTAGAAGTAGGCATCGTCATTTGATTATAATTCTAAATAGAGGGATAGTTAACTCTATTTAGTGACTGACTGATACAAATAAATAGTTGGAAATAACATAAGTAAACTAATACGTGTTTTTCAATTTAAAATTATTTAGTTTAAAAATAATTTAGTATATGATTTAATTTAAAAATAATTTAGTATATATGTAGAAATTTTAAATTAAATTAAATCTTTAAATTACTTTAAATTGTTATTTTTTTAAAGGTGGGAGGGAAAATTTTAAATATCTTTTTTTCTTGTTGTATTTCTAATCACTGACTTATATAATGAAAATTTTCTTCTGATACTGAATAAATATATGTACCATTTTTTTAAAAATTCATTCATTTAATTTCCATCTGATTTTTGCAATTTAGTTTTACTCAACCATGAAATTTAATTTCTGCATGATTGAACGATGCAAAACTATCGAATTATTTAAACAAACATCATATTTAGGAAATTGATACTTAATTATTGATGACGCAGAGGTCCAGAAAATTACAGCGATTTTTTATTTTATTCATTGAAACGAAGTACTGCAGTAAGTATTTAACATTTTCTTTGCTGATTTGATGATATTTCATCGTATGTTTTTATTTTAAATACTTATTGGTAAATTATTATATTGTATATCTATTTATAAAATAAAAGTAAATATCCTTCACATAAAAGAATCTTTTAACTCCAATTAAAAACAAGACAAAATTTCGTTTTAAAAAATTTCAAAATTTTAAATTTGGCGTGAAAGATTAATTGGTTGGAACAAAATATTTCTCAATTTAGCTGGAATTTGAAATTTTATTTAGCTTTTATGAAATGTTACTTTACGGTAATTCATAATTAAGAAGCGTCAGATTATGTATAGCAGCTTTGGCTAGAATACATATACAGCCGAAAATATATAGCAAGAACGTAACTTCACTATGTGGAAGATTATCATTTATATACAAATTTAAAAGATTATAAAAGACCTCTAATCATTCAAACTGCCCAAGCAAAATTTTGTAAAAAATCCTTTCTAACATTATTATTTAGAGAATCGCTAGATAATAACTTTAGAAAGCAATGTATGAAGAAAGACAGTTAAGTAATGGCTGGAAAGATGGAGTGACGAATGTATCCATGGTGTTTCATTTAGTAATAATTACGCGGCATCAATCATGAATGGGTTGCAATTAACTGCTAATTTTGGTTCTCATAATAAGTGAAATGTAATTTAGTCATAAAATATGCAACACAATTATAGTATATAAAATTTTCAGTATATTATTTAGAGCATGCTTGTTAGATCATGTTATTTAACTGATTCATTATATATGAAGTCTTGTTTAATGCTGATTTTTAATTTTATTTTTTGCATAAAAATAAGGATAGATCCTGGTAATTATACGATGCAAATCGATTGAATAATTGTTTTATATTAATTAATGTACTTGAAATCCAACTTCATTGCTGATTATTCGGAGAAACACAAATTAGTCCAATAACTAATTTGATTTAATAATGGATTCATTACCTTAATGAATGTCCCTCCTTGTAATTAATTTCAATATTGTATTGAAATCAATATAATACTATGACCCGAATTTCTAATCTATCTCAGAATAAAAAAATGCTGAAGTTTTCTGAAAAGAAATTTAAAAAGATTTAAAATGTCAAAATTTAATAATATGTATACAAAATTTCGGATGCATAAAATAGAAATATAAGGTTTAAAAATACTTCAAAATTGAAATTACATCACATATAAATTATTATAAAACTGAATGTTATATATTTTTTAATTATTTTGATACAGTCTTATTATATTAGTCTTTTATTTTGATTAATTATTTCTGGTCATCTGCTAGTATGTGGAAACAATTACAAATAAAAATAAAATTCATTTTCTAAGTAACCATAAAATTATATATATTTTTCAGTGAAATATCATCAAAATATTTAATTTATAATGTAAATATTATTGGATTGTTATGAAATATGATTATATTCCCTTCTGTTATAGTCTAGGTAAGGTTTCAGAATCTGACCATGTAAAATTCATAAATAAGTTTTCTCGACGTCCTGGGAAACAAGTGCGAAAACGAATTACTTTTGCTAGTTTAGGCAGAATAGTGGTAAAACATAAACATACTACTTTTCGTGTTCTGTTTCTTCTTTTTCCATTCTTTTTTAAATAGCTTTTTGGCATTTGATGATTAAAATTAATTCTCCCTTACAAGGAAGGGTTCCAAGCATTACTTTACCCGCATTTCTTTTTCAGACAGAAATTTTCATTTTATTCTTGTCAGAATCAAGATTTTATTCATTAAATCTATTTTTAAATTTTCTCATTTTGTATTGACTCGATCAATGGGACTTGCTCTTTGTGCTCTCGCCAAAAAAATATGCAACGAAATATTTTGAAAAATCTTCAAATGAGCGAGAAAAAGCAATTCAGAATTGTAGCTTCCCGATCGAGGGATGCTGTGCGTTTCTCTCTGGAATGCATTTGTTTATTTATATTAACCATTTCTTTCATCGTTCGAGTCTCATCATTTCGAAGATTGTGAAAACGATTCTGTCATTCGCGGCTCTGTTGCCCGTCACTCTTCACCACTGAAAACACTGCTCATCCCCCGAGTTCTTTTCCTGATTTAGCTTCACTTCCTGGATTTGGGCTTCGGGAAATATTCATGTAAATTTTACAGCGGATGCTGTGTAAGTGCGAACTCCCCCCCCCCCTTTTTTTTTTTTTTTCTTTTTCTCTCTCTCTCTCTCTCACTCTGTTGGGTTTCTGTTAAGTTATTCTTTTCTTGTTTCCTACAAATCACAGGCTGAACGAGTTTCAATAAGTTTACTCTCCAATGTTCTGTTTGTTCCATTGCATTTTTTTTTCTCTCAATGATACGTGAGAGACAATTCTTCACTTCTTTGTACTTATAATTAATTCTTGCAACGTATTAATGGAACATAATTTGGTTTGTAAAACATTGTTACGACAAGAACAAAATGGGAATTGCCGGAGGTTCTCGGAACAGATATCTTCTTTGTGTTGACATTGCGTACAAAAGGAAGCTGTCAAAATATTTCAGCTCTCAACTCAGGTACCTGTCATCATCCCCGGATGTTAGATATCAGAATTAAGATAGAC
The DNA here is from genome assembly GCA_030067965.1 of Latrodectus elegans. Taxonomy (NCBI): domain Eukaryota; kingdom Metazoa; phylum Arthropoda; class Arachnida; order Araneae; family Theridiidae; genus Latrodectus; species Latrodectus elegans. Next base: position 55,206,498 of record CM057820.1, read on the forward strand.
TTCATATAAATATGCTGATATTAACTATGCTTTGTAAATATACGCTTTATAAAAGTTATTTCATTTAAAAATAAAAATTTGGTGGTCAATTTGAACTGGTTAAAAAAAGTTTATTTTTTATTTTGTAGTATTACGTTTTTTGCAAGAGTTTTCTTCTAGTATTCCAAGATGTTAACTATAGTTTAGAGTCTTTTAAGAAAACTAAATTTATAGCCTTGAGTAAAACTGAAAGATTTGTGAAAAAATATGATAAATCAAATCAGTTTTAGAATGGCTTGTTTGAAATCTCATTTTGAAACTTAATTTGAGAATTTGTGCTGTAGCCATCATGTTTCAAATAATAATAATAATAAATAAATAAATAAATTTTCGGCGTTCATTCATAAAAAAAATATTCTTGTTATATTTTTGATTTATTATTAAGTAAAATCCATCCCTATGCAAAATAAAGAGTATTCTTAAATTACATCTTTCCTTAAATTTTCATTAGAGACGAAGCATTTCTAAATTTGACTTATTAAGCCGACAGCGATAAAAGTAATATATATATATATATATATATATATATATATATATATATATATATATATATATTAATGAAAATTTAAGGAAAGATGTAATTTAATATATATATATATATATATATATATATATATATAGATAGATAGATAGATAGATAGATAGATAGATAGATATAATTTCGAATGAATCTAAGTGACTAATTGATATTTGAGTATTTATTACACCTTTATTTAAAAGTGTTATGAATCATATCCGAAATCATTTAATAGGGATTTTTTTTTTTAATTGTTTCCTATCTTGTTCACTTTTGTAGCTAGGAATATCTGTTTATATTTGTCATCTCTTTCTCTTTAACCCTACTTCCTTTTTATCTATATCTACTTCCACAATATTTATTGCAGGCTGACAAAAGAACACAAGCGCACTTGGTCGCTTAATCTGTCACCCACTTGTTTCATTCTGCTTTCAACCCTTTGTTTGCAAGCTCAGTGAATGGAAACCGTGTCAGTCTGGCTCACAATGCCTTTCTAATAACAAGCCACAACGGAATGCATCCCCTGAGCTAACTTGTTTACTCACGAACACGGTTGTTACACGATCTCAGTGTTCTTTTAAAACACCCAGTGTTATTGACAGTCGAAATTCAACCCCTGAAAAACGAGCATCCTATTTTACTCACCTGATTAGTTTTGGAGTAGCGTTGAAAACAAACAACACTTTAGCAGCCCACCTATCTCTGTCGAATTTTTTTTTTCCTTTCAAGACTTCTTATCACCAGAGATCATTTTGCAACAATCTATCAACTTTTGAAGTTTCACGGTCATATTTTGACTATATTTTGAATATTTTCCTCATTTATTATTATTTTTGTTTTTATATTGTAAGATCAGGCTACTAAAAATTTACTTTTAAATGTGCATTGAGTTATTTTAAATAGAAATTTAATATCAAGTATATGCATTTTATAGTTTTTATTATGCTATTACATATGCTGTGCCCTACATTTTCTTAAAAAATATCTTGGAAGGTATTTCTACCTTGAATACTTTCCAAATAAGCTGAGATATTTTTTTTATGACTAAAGCTGCCAAAACATTCTTATTAAAGTTAATAATTATATTATAACTTCAGGAAAAACTATTTCGTTTGGATTTAATATTTCACTTAAAGCTCTTATTTAAACACATATTTTTCTCAGTAAACTATTTTTCAAAGAAAAACCTTTATCGGTAAAATGGAAGATATCATTTTAAAAGTTGCTAATCTTTTTTTTTTATCCACACTTGCTCTGAGATATATACGCTTAGGTAAATGATACAACGACACAATCTTAAAATCTTAAGCATATTAATTTATAATTGTACTGTAGACCTATTTTAGTTCTGAGGGTTAAAAATTATTTTAATTTAAAATAATGATGTCATTAAAAATGTATACATATCGTTCGTTTAAAAGCAATCATTAAAATATTTGTATTTAAACGAAAATCTGTTAAGTGCAGAATTTTGAATTATTTTCTTAGCTCACCCAAAAATATTTTAAATCACTACATTACTTTAAATGACAATGGAAAGAAAATACATTGTTATTTATTCTTGAGCTCTTCTGCTTGTTCAATTGAGATTTCATCTGAAACAAACTGATTAAAAGTTAAGGGAATTTAAAATAAAACTTCTGTAATCTTATTATCGGTTTTTACTTAAATCTTATGTCCTTTTTCTCAGAAAGTATTTTATAAATTGTGACTCTATTTCTTATTCATTAATTTAATTGCAGGTTCTGCATCTTAATGCTTGTATTGATCGCCTTGTTTTTTCAAGTTAGAGTCTCAATTAATTACTTCTACTTGATTATTGCAAATCGCGGCAATCCAAAACAAAACCATCGAAGGAAAACCATCAATATTTGGTTCCGTGACTCAAGCATGAAATAATCGCCATCAACCTAACATACAATTATTTTTTCTCTTTTCTTTTCCTCAGATGAAACTACCCTTGTAAAAAACACTTGATTGAAATATTTGTTGGAAATATAGTTCTTTTTATTGTGGTTGTATTTGCTGCTGTTTTTATTTCTTTTTCGTGAAGGGTTACTTTTTCTTTTTTGATTGTCATTTCGAGTGTGTTGCCCCTTAAGTCAGAGGTTAGTGTCATTGTACTCTTCTTTTTTTAATCAGCATGTCTAGGGCTAACCACTTTTTTTCCTGGCTTTTTTTGAATACAGAATATGATTTAATGGCGTCTCTCATTATTTAAAGTTTATTATTCTTATGACTATCGCTAATTATATGATATTACAAGCCATTTCTGAAAGTAATTCGCAGTGGCGTCAAATATTCATAGTACAATTTAATCACTAATCAAAAGGTTATTCATATATCATTATTTATAATTTCTGATATGCAAATAAAGTGTGAGCTGTTCCTAATACAGTTATATATATATATATATATGTACGTACAATAGTTTGTTAAGTCGAAAAGTTATTTCGGTTTCATTATTTGTAATTTCGATATAATTATTTGTTCAACTTTGTCCTGTAAAATAAGCAATGATTAAAGTAAATATTGACTCAAATTGATTTGTTAATTTTTTAAGAAAGGAATTGTATATTTTTTATTGATTTATTTGTTTTTTATGTTTGCGTGAAACCAAATGCATTAACAGATTTCCTATTGACGAGTACATCTAATTTTGGAAATATCTTACTATAGCGCTTAATTTTGATGATTCATCTAGTTTCTAGAACAAATTAATAATTTTATATCGCTTCCATTTTCTTTTCAGCCATTCGACACTATCGAGGAACACAGAAGTTATTGTCCATAAAATTGACACATGAATTCGTTCACGTGTACAGAATGTACAGACATCTGAATATGGATTACTGGCTTAAATAGATAAAATTACGCTTAGCACAAGTTCAGTTTCTTATTTTTATTATGAAATCAGAATCAAGCTGTCCCTTTTGTTCTAAAACATTCAAAATAATTATTCGAAATTCGCCAGGAGAAATGGCGCAGCATGTCCATATTTGGACCTTGCGCCATAAAACCCAACCAACCAAACCAACCATCGCCAGGAGAAATAATTTTTTAGTTTAACTTGTAGATTTCTCTTATACAATTTATAGTTATTTTTACTTTGTACTTGTGAAATGTATTTCATGTACCTTTGAAAATTGACTTCTGTTTTAGAAATCCAAGACTTAAAAAACTAAATTAAGTACAGTTCAGACATTTTTTAAATATCTCAAGCTTTTCCAAATATAATATGTATTTTAATATTGATGAATGATAAAGAGTCTATCATATAAATCTTAGTATTCATAGGCCGAGAATCGAAGGGCATACCGTACATTAAAGCATTCAAATTTTAGATTTTGATTCCAATCTAAACAAAAGTACTATACTAAGAAGTACAAATCATATTAATATAAATACCACTTTTTAATTATTATATTAGTTTTAAAATTCGACGAAATTAAACCTGTATTTGTTTTAAATGCCATAAATACTTTGAAATTTATTTACTGCTATTTGTTTCATTTTACTGAAAACTTTCTCTGTACCGTAAAGAAAGTTTCAAATGTATCCAAGTGGTATATACTGAAAGTAAATGTTGTTTCTTAATGTGGTTTTCTGAGCGCGTAGTGTAGAGTGGAGTGCCTACTTAAATTAGTTCTTATATGCAGTAGGCTGTTGCATTAGTAATAACTGCTATAGCTAAGCCGAAGAAAAGATTTTTAGCGCTGATATGTAAATAATTCAAGATAAAAACGGAGATAATTGTACATATTCATATCACGCGAAGAGGCGGAAAGCTACTAGCTATTTATTAATCTTACGTGGCGAATAAAGTAGTCTTCTCAGATATTATTTACCCTTTTTGCAATTGTTATAAATACATTTGTATTTTACGTAAAAAAAAATTGCTTAAAAATGATTTTAAATTAAAAGAGAAGAAGTGACCAATTAAATTTTTTCTTTCACACTAGTCTTTGAACTTCAAATAAAATGCAAAAAGCTCTAGTAAAAAGAAAATGAAAAAAAAATAGTAAAAAGTGAAAAAATACAATAAAAGAAAGTGAAAAAAAAATCTTTACAAACAAAAAGTTTTTTTTTCTCATAATAAAAACAAAAAACGTATTCATCTTAAATTGTAATATTAAAAGTTTATTAAAATATCCTTATGTTTGAAAATATTATATATTCTGGTCGATGTTCTTTCTACTGTTTGTTTTTAATTCCCAGTGACAACTAAATAAAATCGCGTAACTTTTTCACAAATTTTATTCACTTACTTTTAACAACGCTATTTAGTGACGGTTATTTCTGACTCACGAGAGATAAATTAAACTAGTACTGTACAGTTAAAAATATATTTTTAATCACTGCAAACGCTTGTGTTAAGAATTGAAATCAAGAACTGATAAATTAAAAGCTGGAAGCCAACTTTTAATGACGTGATTTTAATGCAGAAATTACTTCAATACTAAGATTAATCCAATATAAACTTTGCACTTATACAACAGGCCTGATTATAATCATTGGAGAATTTCTATACAGTTAGAAAATCCTCAAAGGAGCAAAAATTTTGTTGAGATAGCGGATTGACTAGCAAAGAAGATTTTTAGTTTCACGACTCATTTTTAATTTAACAAATCGTTATGAAAAAATAATATCTTATCTTTAAACCTTATGAATTATTTTTAATGAAATTGAATTTGGCTATTGAAGAAGAACCACGATTATGACGAATAATAAAATTTCTTTTATGTTATATATTTTAGGAAAACAAAAACTTTTTTCAATTCATTTTTCATCTTTATATTTACATGAAATTTTAAATTATTCACTAATCGTTGGTCGTTTGGTCCAGCGGATCCTTATTGCTTTTTAATGGTACTTCCTGTTCCAGCCTATCCTTTAGACGTGCCACACTAAATGTTCCGAAATTCTACATTTTTTGTGAAGAATCAAAGGTTGAATGTCACGCCAAGATGATGATCCAGAACCAGCTTAATGTGCTTGTCCGGTCTTTAGTTGATGAAAAGTTAATGTAGATTCAAATGTTCTTTCCTGTGATTTGAGACCTGAAACTGCTTTAAAATAAGATTAGATTAAATTATGTATTTGTATATATAATATCATCATGTTACATTACAAAATTGTAGATTGTAATGCCATGGTTAAAATGAAAAGTATACAAATTGTGACTAATGTATTTGGAAAATGTAAATTTTGATTTACAATACTATTAGATACAATTGAAGAACTTTGACAAGGAAAAGGACTTTAATCTTATTAAGTATTAGTTTTTGAAGTTTTAAACTTATTAATTTTATTTCGTGTGTGTATTTTTATAAAATATATCATCGATCTTATAAGAATGTTTACTAGTAGACAAGCGAAAATAGTATTAAAAAATAATTATTATACATATATTATATATAATATAATTATTCCATGCAATTATGGGAAAAAAGAGATAATCCTTAAACTTATTTACTAAATACAAATTCTGAATTTTTGATATAATAGTTTTTAAAAAATTCAGCTTTGAAATTTTACGAATCACTTGATGTAATTTATAAAATATGTAAATAATATCCTATAAATAAAAAAATAAGGCATTTCCATTTATTATTTTAATTTTGTTTTTATACGTATGATAATATGAAACCCATTTATTTTAAGTCTGAGACATTTGATTGAAAATTAGAGTAGATTAAATGATATAGATTATAAAATAGGAATAATGTAAAAAATAACTTATTAGAAAACTAATGCTTAAAAATAGCTATAAAACACAATCATCAACGTACTTTTTTTTATTCAAAATTAAATCATTTTCTGTTGATTTTCTATTTTAGGAGATTAATGATCACTGAGAGGGAGTTGGGAGTCGTTTGCTTGAGGGACTTCCCATGTTGTGGTATTTTAATAGCCCTCTCGGGTTATCTTGATTTGTTTTCGAAATATGTTTAATAGAAATGCATTTAGCAGGCAAAGTTAATGATATATCGTTACTTGCTTTTCATTTTTTACCAATCTGTCGCAATTACAGAAGACGTGTTAACCGCAGTACCATATTTATTTTAGTAAAGATATAAGCAACGAAAGATCACTATTTCCATTTTCTGTAAGGATAAAAATCTTATCTATAACCGACTGTCAAGTTATTGCGTCATTTATTATTCTGAAGACAAATAATTAAATTTCAAAATAAAAATTTAAGTTTGATAAAGAGTAAAACGCGGCACTACCGAAGTCACGAAAAGAATATAGGCAAAGCAAACGTGATCCACGTAGCCTTGCTTAAAACTTTCTTAGTGACATTTCCAAACTAAAATTGCTTTTGCATCATGATGTCAGCTTCATTTATTTTTCACATCCTTATCTCTTAAACTCATCAGTATTCTTTACTACGATACTTTGGAAAAAGCAAAATATGATGAAGTATATCATATTTAAAAATATTAAGTAGAGTTTTCATTTAGAACATGTATCACTCTTTTCTCTTCATTTAGCTACTTCTCGAAAATCGAGTAATGTCTCTATTCTTGGCGACAAATGGATTTTTGTCGTGTGCTACTTTTTGTTTAAGAAAAGGTGAAAAAATTTTACCAAATAAATTTCGTTTAAAATATTTTATTTTCTAAATTTATTTTCCATTTACAAAATTTCAAAGGAAAAGGAAGAACTGTTCTATATCACGAAGACTTTCTTTCTATGCCTGTGCTTCGGTTTGAGAAACATTTTTAATTCGGTAGTTTTTTTTTTATTACATTTTAATTTTTGAAGCTATCATTTTAATATCATTCTTAAATCTTTTTTATATATATTTTATTTGGAAACTTATGCTTACTTATTATTAATCTTTCCATCTCAATCTCTGATCAGTGCAGAATTTAGAATTACGAGGACAAATAAATACAGAGCAATTGCATATCCATCCTATCATTATTTACTTAGCTTATTTTTTCTTCTTCATCCCTAATTCAAATGAAAGGGCTTTAATTGCTTCCGACATTCAGACGTGGGCTGATAATGGGACATTAACGAAAAATGTGCTTTCGGCTACTTGAAAGCGAAGGAAGAAATGTCGAGTTTGTTAAAGACCATTAATATCGGCTTGTTAAAAGTGCCTTAAAGAAACATTGAATTTAGAAAATAATTTCCCCTCAATTTTTATGTGCTCAATCAGAATATAAAATTTTTATAGTGCTTCTGTTTATGTTCATTTAAGTTATTTGGAACATCTAAAATCCTTTTTCTTTTATGTGCCGCAGATTGAGAAATTATGGTTTGCAACAGAGTAAATTGTCTTTAATTTTTCAACCTTTCTGAATTACTCTAACCTCTTTCTCGATAAAACGCAGTTATTAAATGAATTATATCTTCAAATTCACAACAAATTTACGATATATATATGCATTTGTTTCATCAACAATCATTTTCGAAATCAAATATTGTAGGATATACATAAAACTTACAGGACTTTTATAAATTAAAAATTAAATATTTCTGGACTTTTGTTACGTTTGTGTGTATATACTTTTTGTACTAAATTCCTTATTATCCGAGATTTTTCGTAACAGAAGAAGTTTCGTAACAGGAGTCACTACTACGGTTATAATAACCACAATTGTCTGGTCAATTCTTATGCCAATACAATTTTCCATTAGTTTTGGTTTAATACATTTTATGATTTTATTCCTTTTGAATATTAAAGTTTCATGTATATAACGTAACTATGTTGCATTTGTAATGGAATTAGGGAAACATTTACTTAACTTTAAGATTTCAGATTTTCCTACAGAAAATGATTGTTTGAATATTTTTTATTCTTTTATAAGTCCTATCTATTGCTAACAGAACAAAGAGAAAGGGCGATATAAGATTATGCATTTGTATTTAAAATTAGAAACCCATACAGTAAATAAAGGCTATTAATTCAGGATGCCAATAGAAAGCATGAATTAATTCCAATTATATATAATAAGAAACCAAAGTGAAAATCAATTTAGAATTAAAAGAAATATATATTAATTTGATTTGATGCAAGTGTCTGTAATGTACATATTCCTTCTTCACAAATTTTAATAAACATTCCTTTATTAAAAGAAAATGATGTTCTTCAATATTCTCTGTAAAATAATGAGTCACACACACACACAATTGGAAACATTTTTATGCATAAATTTTCATATTCATTAACTGATTTATGATGTGATTGAATTTATTTTTGCATTACTGGAACCATTTTATTCCATCCTCGTTCTTTTTACAATTCTGAGTGAGATTTCAGCTTCCCTCAATTCGAAAATTAGCCGTTTGCAATTCTTCGCAAATATATACCTTTTTTTTATTATTATTTTACTGATGGAAAACTTTTGATCGTTGTTCTTTTTTCAGAAAGCTATATTTGGAAATGGCTTGTGTGTGGATGTCTCGAGGGGGCGATTGAATATCTAAACGACTATTATTCGATATTCCTCTTTCCGAATAAAATGAAAGTGAATCAAAAAAAGTTTTTAAGTTTTCCCTTCACAATAACTGTAACCCAAAACAATGCATTTTATTTCCCCTTTCTTAGGGGAATGGAAAATGGCACCTCTGTTTCATTCTTTTATGCGTCTATTTTGCATTCCTGTGTAAGAATTTCAAACATTTTTTTTTTTTTTTTTTACCGTTACGTACTTAAAGTACCTCTTGCGAATGAAGAATTTTTGCAAAGTAACAAAGTTTATTTTGCTTATTTGATTTTTTAATTATCAGTGCATTTAAATATCAGTATCATTAATTCTTTCTTTCTTTTTTTTTTTTTTAATTTTTCTCAATTTTAAATTGAAAATCTTTATCGTTCTTTAATTTTTTCTCATTGAATTTTAATTGAAAATATTCTGAAATATTTACATGCTTAACATTAAAAAAAAATTGTATCGAAGTGTAAATATTCTTTTCCACAGTACTAAATCTAATATTCTAAGTTATTTGTTCCTTCAAGGCGTGTTTTTGCAAATATTTCATACATCAAACGTAATTGTTTGAATAATTTATAGAGTGCACTTTTGATATACATAATTTAATTTAACTTGAATGTCGTGTTCGAATTGCTTCAGTTCCTTTGCACTGTAACATAAAATTTGCTGGAATAAATTTTGTAATGCAATATTCCCAGAATACGGAATGTCTCACTATGTCACAAATGACATTTCCTCGTATATATATTTTTTAATGTTTTGGGTCTTTGATAGCAGAAATCTGGCATAATTGCAAGTTCAAAAACAATTAAAAGACTGTATATTTATATATTCGCAAATAAATGTAAAATAAAGGATTTAAAAAAAGTATCATACTTACAATGAGATATTTATGGAGTCGCTTGCTTTCATTATCTGGAATCGTATACCGATAAGTTATGCTGTGAAAAACGTATAATCTGCTATTGTTCATATTATAGTATTACTGAGTGTTTGAAATAAATATGTTACTTACTGTAAAAAAATGTGTTGTATTTAAAATAATTAACACTAAATCTTAATATAAAATAATATTTCCCTCATGCTATAAGGTCACTTCAAGTGAGGAGTATCATCAATAATTTTTGGAAAAAAATGTTCTTTTTAAGAATCACAATATTTATGAAAGCATATAAATATCGTTCCCTGTGTACAATTTGTGGAATTAGCTATCGGTAATTTTTACTTACATACGAGATAACACTAGAGACTATGGTAAAGGATAAGAATGTGTTGATGGAGAAGTATTTGAATACATTTCTGTCAAGTAGACATATACGCCTACTCCAGAAAAATCAAAAATATTGTCGACCTACTCATTCCTCGAAATTGAAGTCATCAACAAATGTCTCTAGGTTTGACATGACTACAGTAAGCTTTTAAAAATTACCTTCCAGACTGCAAATCAAAGTTCTTTTATAGTGATAGATGCATTTATTTGATAGAAGAAATTAACACAAAATAAAATAAAATTCATCAGAAATATTAAATATTAAAACTCTTGTGATGTCTTAAATTAGTGTGATATATAATTTTCTCTATTTAATTTATCTATCTGTCTATATATATATATATATATATATATATATATATATATATATATATATATATATATATATATATATATATATATATATATATATATATATATATATATATATTCCTGCAAACCATTCTTGTCTCCTGATTAAGGTATTATAGTTGATTGAATGGTTAGATTGATTAAATACCAATCTTATTATCTCAAACCAATCAATACTATGATTTTTAGCGCCTGTTTCAGATATCATTGATTAACTTGAGATACCATCTTTAATGTCTAAAATCTACGAATATCACCATTCTTGGTATTGGTTGAGGTATCATTCTTATGTCAAGATAGTTTTAATCTACATTCATATTTAGATCAAATGTTCTTTATTAATAGAAACATTTTTTTTCATAATTATTTATTTTACAGGCATTATCTTAGATAAAGAACACTTAATAAAATGTTAATTCAGCGTTACTATCATGAAATAATTTTCCATTAACTTTTTCTAAAAACAAAGCAATGAGTAACAGCGCTTAACATGGCATGCACCTTAGTAATAAATCGACAGTTTATTAACTGTGTCTCGCTTGTAAGTCTCATAAATCCGGATGCACCATCGTAAAAATTTGGGTTAACGACCGTACTTTGATGTTCATTCCACCAAAAGCAGGAAAACCTGCATTTACATAAACGTATCAACAAGCGAATCGTTCCGTTTTGTCACATGAAATCAGAGATCTCCTTGAATGCCAAGGAGGAACATTATTTATCCCCATTTCCCAGTTAGAAAAATATATATCCTAGTGGCACATTCTCAGAATTTATGGCAAAACGGCGCCCATTTTCTTTCTCTTATCGTCCACGCATCGTTCGAATTACGTAAGGGGATACGGTTATATTCGTCTGTATTAAAAATGGTCTCTCCAGTGATGTGGTGACGTTTTGTTCGCAAAAACGAATTTGTACACCTAAAGTGGTGGACTTCACTCTATCTCTCAAATTGCATAACATATTCATGACTATAAATGAATGAGTTGCTTATTTCAAAAAGGTGCAAATGGACTGGTACTTAACAAACGCTTGGATGATGTGTAGAGGACGATATATTAGGAAAGATGTTCGAAACGATATGCGCTTAAATGACTCTGTCTGTAAAGCCATCTTTTTTACTTTATGGTTTAGGCAGGAAATTTAAGCGTGGATGAGGTTTTGTCATATTTATCTTCTTTGATTCTTTTTAAAGCTGTCACAACGGTTAAGTATAATCCATAGGTTAATTGAATATACCTTCCATTTTTTTTAGATTAATCTAAGAGTGTTGCATTTCAAATAAATGACTAAAGTAGAATGGTTAAACATCTATCTTCAGTTATGATGTTATTCAAATAAAAAGGCTGTATTTTCTTTGAGTTATAAATACGCCTTTTTCTAAAAACTGTATATTAAATCATTCTGTGAAAATAGCTCTTAAAAATTTCTTTTTGATGAGTTAAAATTGTTGAAAGCTAACTTTTATCTAAAAAAAAAGGATAATATCATTTTAAAATTTGATTAAATAAAATGTTCAACGTCATTTCAATGTATTAGATAAACTAACGAGTATTAGGTGATTTACATGTGCATTAGATTACTTAATGATTTCCAAATAGTCATTAGTGCTAATTATATCACAATTAAAATTTTCTAATTATAATACATTGATTTTCATTTAAAATATTGACTCGTAATTTTCTTAAAAACGTAGTTGATGTCTTTAAATGGCTATTCCATTCTAATTTACTTTATTGATTTTTGTAATTTTTGACTATATGCAAATAAATTAATTAAGCCAAAGTTGTTATTTATACATTTCCTTTGATAGTGCGAAATTTGTGCAATGATAAATCTGTCTGTGCTTGTTTACACGACACTAGAAGATTTGAATTCTGTTCAAACATTGCGGTAAAAATACGATCAAATCTCTTTCCATGTTTGATTTAGCGTTAAAGAATTCAAATTTTATTTATTAATTATATGATTTACATTAGAAAGATTATAAGCACAATAGATGTAAAAAAGATTTCTACAATACGTAAAAAGTATATTCCTGTTGTATTTTAATGAAATTCACTTCATTTTTGTTATTTTATTTATTGTATTAGGATCATAATTATATTTCATTTTTTTTTCTAGAAATTAAATAATTTTATTTTTAAACTCTTATTAGATGAGTAAATAAAAGTGCAACTATTTTCTACATTGTTAATATCTAGTTAATTATTTGTTTTTTCTCCCTTCGGAAAAGTATGATAAACCCAGGAATTAATTTACTAAATTAAAAATTTAAGGAAACTTTATTTAATAAAAAGTACATTCTATGAGTAAAAATTGCAAAACTTTAGGAGAGAATAAGACTTAATTTGTTACAGGTAGACAACAAAATATTTTTCTATGTGGTTTTTTAATTCAGTTCAGAAATGATAAGAAGTTTTCTTTTTTTGATTTAACTAAACGTATTTTTTTTTATTTAATATTAAGCAAAGTTATTTCTTCCGTATGAAATTAATTTCAAAAAAGTAAAAACTTGGAAAAATAAATGAAAATTTTGGGATGAAATCTGCCTTAAAAAATTATTTATGTTTAAAATTATAATATATAACTATGGATTCCAAAGAAATATATTTTACGCACTTTTCGACGTTCTCAATGGATTCAGAAAAGTCCGAATCCACAACTTCAAATTCAATACAGACTTTAAAATAAAATATCTAGTTTAAGACAAAGCGAATTCACATATTTCAGAACGACAGGTTAGTAAACATGGATTTCGTTTTGAAATATTCAATCCTAAAAAGATCTGAGTGTCAAAATTTTATTACACCTTATATTTAAAGCACGTGACCTTATACATGTATTCTTTCGAAATCTCTGTCCGTCAGTTCCTTATCTTTAACTAAAACTTATATCTCAGTTTTAGCCATCATTTTTTTCTAAGTGAATTGAAAAGAAAAGAAAAAAAAAAAAAAAAAAAAAAAAAAAAAGTAGAAGCAGTTAACGGGGGAGTGACATCTTATTCGCCAAAGGAAAGCGACTACAATTTATCTCTTATTTGTACTGCTGTCACACTGTATCTTTTTTCCCGGAGAACTTCCAACTCTACTGACACATCGGGTACGGTTAACGTTAAATCAAACTTGAAATGACAGAGGAAATAAAATGGTTTCCTTGTAAGACGTGAACGCCAACTGGAATGTTTTTTATGAGCATGTGGGGGGAGTGAAAATGGGATTGAGGATTGCCTTCGCAATTTCAATTTTTCATTCGAATTATAAGTCTTTGAGTTAGAAAAGTTACAGAAGAGAAAAATACAGTGAAAAGAATCACAAATTGATTAATTTATCATATTTTCCAATAATATGGAAGTGGTGAACATCAATGGAATCATAAAGATGGTATTGGTTATTGTTCTTTGTTTTCGAATATTTCTTGTTACCGTAGGCAACATCATTTTAATCACTGCTATTCAACATAAGTAAACATTTCCATTGACCCGAAACATGAATGTTGATGCAAAAGAAAATACTACATTGAAAAATATACTTCAGTCAAAAAATTTATTCATATTGTTGTTTCTATGTTTATTACTTTCTAAAAATACTTTTCTCTCTCTAGCTATTTTAAATGACGTATGTTGCCGTTGATGTGTTAATAAATGTAGTCTATTTGTTTGATTGTTCATCTATCTTTTTGAATGAAAAATATTGAATATATTCAACTATCTTTGATTGTGTGTGTGTGTGTGTGTGTGAAGTTATTTATACTTATAAGAGCAGTTTTTTTACATTCATTCCTGCAAACTTTCATACAAATTATTGCTGTCAGAATTTTCTATTATATGATTGTTTTTTAAACAGTATAATTTTTTAATAACACGATAAAACTCTTTAATTCTTATTTAAAAAAAGCAATAATTGTACTGTCGTTATCAAATTCGGAATATGTTTTCAAAAAATTAAAGAAAAAAAAAATTCTCTTGACGATAGGAATATTTCAAGAAATAAGTAGTATATGTGGAAACAAGAGGAAAGTGGGTTTTTAATGATTAAGTATTGAAGTCACAGTGACACTAAATCAATTCATACATTCGGTTGAAATTTATTAAGAAATGTGTAAATTTACGCACTAATATAACAAAATATTCTTATAACTATTTGTTGTTATCTTCATGGTAATTAAATGTTCGTCATGTATGAATTTCAACGTTATTTTTATAAGCAATATAAATTAAATTATAAGCTTGAATTAACCTTTGCGCCATCGACATTACGTTATAAATTTAAATAAATTCATGTTGAAAATTTAATATAAGTAAAATTAAATCGTACTGAAATATGTGTTCTTTCAATTATATTGAATGTTTTTATATCGTGATGTTATTTTTCAGTTATACACTGTCTTTATATAATCGTAAGAAATGTTCAGTTATAAGAAATTTTATGTGAATACGTGCATTTAGGATGAGTCATACCATGATTCATGAACTATAAGCAATGATCTAAAAAACCCTAGTTATGCCTGCAATTTTGACCTGTGGAAAGATTCTTAGTTTATTTCTCTTGAAAATGACTCTGAACGCACTGAAAATGTTCAGTTTGGAATAAATGAGATTCGTATAAAACCAATAATGTTTAGTATATAATAGAAATAATATAATAGTAATAATGTTTTTTTTATTCCACATAATTTCTTCTTTCCTATAATACCTATAATTTTCCAGAATATACTTTGCGTTCTTTCTTATTTGCAAAATTTGTGGGGTAACTTAAGTAATCGAAATTTTTGTCATTTGAGAAGATTTCTTGCTGTCAATGAAAGCGATGTTATGTATTTTCAGATGTTGAAGTTCTTTTCTTTGATGTTTGCATTCGTTTTCGCAGTCTCCAACATTTTACGAAGTAAAATAAAGCGATATGAGAACAATTAAAGCACTTCTTCATAACACGTGTCAATATTTTACCCACTTCAACCTGTCGTTCTTATTAGTTCACATTTTACTTCTCAAATGGAAAGGAAATGAAGAGAGACAAGGACAACGAACTCTTCGTCGCACCACAACTAGAAATACCGAAGAACGCTACTATTATACAAGTCCCACTTGATGCCAGTAAAAATGACTTCAACATGTAACATTTTATCCCCTTCATAAAAAAGCGTCATAACCCTAAATCGAAGAAGTGCATTTTTTATGATACAGCACTCCTCTGCATTCCGCACTTTCACTTGAAAATGGTTTTTCCACCTAGTTCCCCTCCCTCATTGCATTTGTTTTGTTTATAAGCCATCGTTTTTAGCTTAAGGCTGCAAAAGCAAAGGGGGAAATACATTCCAATTTTATGATAAGTTTTTGAAACAAAAAAAATTATATCGGTTATAAAGAGGGGACCGGATTTTATTAGAGCGAGCCGGCTCCGAGGGGAGCGATGATTATAAATCAGAATTCAAAGATAGAATCGAGTGCTCCATGCAGAAAGTTCGACTCCATTTCCGAATGGAGCGAAGATGTGAAATTGTCCGGCGGAGGCACTTAGTCACATGTTCAATTATCTTAGAAGACGGTGTGTGGCAGTAAATTCTCAAGTGAGGAGGGGTCGGGAATTGGCTCGGGAAAATAAAAGGTAGTTGTGTTTGTTTTCGACCCTGATCGCTGAAAAAGTTTAAAACTGCTCTAAGGAGGAGCATTGCGTGTCGCATTTGGTGTAGCATTAAAGTCTTTTTATGGGGGAAATCGCGTTTTGTTCTGAGTGGCTCTATGGGGGAAAAAATTCTTTTTGTTTCCGGTCTAACTAAAGATTTTGGAATGGGATTTGTCCTGATAAAGTAATCATACGACTAAAAATATTTAAAATATTAGGAAATGTAGGAATATGTAGTGATAATTGTCGTTACCTTGTTTAAAGGACACAATACATTAATCCAAATGGAAATAAATCTTGAAACATTTTCAGTATTATAATAACACATCATAAAGCTTAACTTCAGAAGGCTTCTTAATTAAAAATGCATTGCAAGAATTTTAAGGAAGGAAAGGAAAATTTTGTTTAACATTAAAGTTAAGTTCTGCTAAAATACATATTTAAATAATAATATATTCTTTTAAAAGAAGATTAAAGTAATAGGATACCATGTAAAGAAATCGTAAAAATCAAGAATTCTATTGCAAAGACATCAAAATTGCAACCCCTTTTTTATATGTGTGTGAGATACTACTTTTATTTCTTTATTTAAAATGTATTAAATTAATTACAGTATTCCTTAGTCAGTTTCATATTTGTGATGCTAATTTTAGTTTCACAATTATTACACTGATTAAGGCAATTATACACAATTTTTTTTAAATATGTTATTATTTTTTTAAATTGTTGAGACGACGACGTAAATTAGAAATAGTAAAATAAATTGACGTTTAAATTTGAAGAGGTGAACTAATTTATCGCAATAGATGATATTTTAATTGGTGAATTGCTTTTAATATAAAGTAGAAATTTTAAACACAATCAAAAATGGAACAGGTTCCAGAAACATTATCGAGATGTGATTTTAAAATGAGATTAAGTAAAAAGGAATGCACACCTGTTCCCAAATTCTCTTCAGGATAAAGAACGTATATGAAGGTCTATAATTCCAGAAAATGTGTCTCAATGATAATCGCAGTATCAAATGACACAGAATGAATCATATTTAAATGAATGACATTGAATCACTTTCTATAATGAAAAGCACTATGAAAAATATTATGTATATAAATTGTATTGGAAATAATAGTTTACCAATGAATTTCTTTAATTAAGTACCATCAAAAAGAGGAGTGTTTCAAAATCAATAAAGAAATCTTTAACACTCAAAGATGATGCACACAGCATCGATTTTACAATAGTAATTGATAATAGAACATAGATATCACTTTTTTTGGATATTTCAGAATGTGAAGAAAGTAAAACTTTGAAGGTGCTCCCAATATCCCTTAGTAGTAGAAAGACAACATACCATAAAAAAATTATATATGCTGTTTCCTTTTGATGTAAAGGACTATTCAAAGCTATCAATCTAAAACGACGAAAGAGAGTCACAGCTCACTAGTATATTATATAAGTATACAGCTTACTGGTACACTTGTATAACTGGTATAGTATATTAGAATACTGATTCTCTATTGTGCCAGTGCATTTTTCTCTTTCAATAAGATTGTCACTTGAGTTTCATGAAAGTAAAATATTAAAGTAATTGAATATATACCTTATTCATTTGATATACATGTTTATGTTCTATATTTTAGTCTAAAAAATAGCTTGCGTTTATATCAATTTCATTTCGAAAAGTATTTGAATGAAAATGTAAACGTAATTTTTTTCACGAATTTCCATAAATAGATAGCTTGGTGTGCTTAATCTTTTATAAATTCGCATACAAAATTGAATTGATGTTCAATGATAGTATTTTGGACTCTTCTAAAATTTCATAAGTAATTTAAAATCATAATTGTATCTCAAAAATTCAGAGAAATCATCGCAAGTAGAGTAAAAGATTATTGCTATTGTAAGCCATTTACGTCATCCATAGCACTTTTCCTTCTTCGTATATTTTTACTGAACAGAAGGTTACAAACAATTTATATATCCTTTGGTAGAGTACTAGAAAACTTCGATAGATATGCAAACAGAAAACAAGAGCAAAACATATATACTACATTATTTCATTGCATCTAAATTCAAACCGGGTCATTACATTTCAATGAACTTGAAGATTTGGAGATTGACTTCGAAGTCTGCATAAAATATCAAGTATTGTATACCCTTGTGGATTAAGTTCCATTAAGAATTCTGTAATGATCAACTAAGTTGCTTTCTTTAGAAAAATTACCTTCTTTTAATATAAAAAATACATTTCAATGGAAAAGCTTTCTAATGACGTACTATAAACATTTATGCCTCAATCAAAACTTTGCTTGTAAAAATGCACCGCTTTGGAAATTTAACTTATATACTTTATGAAAAACTATTTCTCTCCTTTTCGTTTATTATTGTTAATGTTTTCCATAAGGTGTTTATATAAAATTTTACGATCGCTTAGAAGGAGCAAAATCAATTCGTGATCTCTCATATTAAATATATGCATTATAAAATAAAGGGAATAATCAGATGTTTCGCAGCGAATTGATAGAACTGTTTATTTAGCAATCAAGAACCCAAATTAAATTTTTTGGTTCTCGATTGCTAAATAAACAGTAATTATTTTTGTCCTCCCATTTCCTTTAACTCGAACCAAATTTCTTATATGATGTCATTAAATTCTCTGTGATGTTGCTGTTTTTATTCTCTTCTGCCTAAGAGTAATTACTTTCGATGAGTCACATCTCCATTTTTCTAGATTAATTTAGAAAATCCACCAAAGTGCTTTTAGGAACAACAAATATCCTATTGTATTTGAAGAGTTTTCTTGCTTCAACGCAGGCCACATCCGCATCTTGGAGATGAATTATTGTACTGTCTTTTAAATAAAGTAATTGTTGTTAGGAACGATGGCTTGTGAATTACGTATAGAATGTTAATTTTAAAATTCTTGGCTTGCAACATAATCCTCATTTCATTTTTGAAGGATAATAAAATATGCGTTGTATAAAATCTTCTAGTGTTTTTAATTATTTTTGTAATTCGAGTTTCAAAAAAAAAAAAAAAAAAAAAAAAAAAAAAAATTCCCAGATCAAAAATGAATTTTTACTTATTAAATGTTTAACTTTTTCTGTTGTTAATTTATTTTAAAGTTTTATATCATTTGTAATTTTTTTAAAAATTGCTTAAATCACTTGAATTCCTTAAAGGAGAATTTCTTATATATACATATTGAGTAATGTTTTCGTCTGTTAAAAGATGGTTCATATTTTCTTCCTTTAAGAAAAAAATAATGTTCTAAAAGGAATTAAAAAAGTGTTCATATTTAAATGAATCTTTTTTGAAATTCAGATTGCACTTTCTGTATTCATTTTTTTTTATGAAAGGAATATCTTGAATTCTTTATTTTGCCGGAAGAATATTTTAAATATAACGTACAATATAACACTATTTTTCCATAATCCAGTTCTTTAATAATATTAACATTTAATTGCAAACTTTAAACTCTCAAAGTAGATTACATAAAATATTTCTCAAACAATTTTAGTGATGATATTTTTTAGTGTATTTTAATCTGACATTATTTAACATTTAATAATGTAAAATTATATTTAAGAAGTCTAAAAAATATAAAAAAATTGTTTCAAAATAATTTTTTTTCAATTTTTTTTAAAGTACATTTAGCTTAGTTACATATTTTTAAACAAAATTTTTAAAATCCAAAATGAGCTCTTTCCAAAATTTACTATTCACATATTTTTTCAATTATTTTAATATTTAATCCAAAATTTATCACCCACTTAATATTTTATACTTTGTAAATAAAAATTTTTATAAAGAAAATTATCAAATATGTACTATTCAAGTAATAAGATAGTCTTTTCAATCAAATACTTTTGCATCGTAATAAAAGAATTGCAAATAATTTCGGAATATCATGTTATTTTCTCGAAGCAGTTTCATTAACTGCAACTTACTCAGTTATTTTTCCCGCGCTGGACTAAAATATTAACGAATCACGCGCATATTTTAATAAACAGCGCCATTCGAATTCCATTAAGCAAAGCACCCTTCAGGAAACGACGCTGAGGAAACTGTTATTAATGCTCTCACCCTCTTTAAAGAGTAGCACTGCACTCTTATTCATTTAGAATAATAGAGTGTGATCATTTATTCCTTTTAATAATTCAACGTGTATTTTAAATGTCATCCAGTTATTAAAACACGCAAAGCATTATTTGAATGATATGAAAGCGTTCCATAAAAGTGTTTTGTGAATTTCATTTAGAAGAAATAAATGAATGCGACTATTCTTAAAATTTTGGAGATTAGTTCCAAGGGTTCTTAGGAATGAAATATTTTATTTGGATTAGTGATAAATAAAAATCATTCGTTTGAGAATTGCGAGGTGATTTTAATATGATTTGAAAAGAAGTTTTAAAACGGTATTTTTAAGTTTTCAATAGAAGAAAAGAGTAGAATAAATGTGCATATGTTAAATCATATTTTATAGTTTGTAAAGTCTTTGTGAATGGAAATCCTGGTATTCTCTGCTTTTAGACTATATGTACTTTTAATATTCATACTAGAAACAGTGGTGGCCTGGTTGGTTAAGGAGTTCTTCCTATCTTCAGGTAATGTGTTCAAGTCCTGACACAACGAAGATTCGTTGTGCTAGCTAAAATGTATCGTGGTCGCAATATCCAAGTGAAATAATATCTATGTAGGTGGCAGGCCAAATCTGGGATCTTCTGCTAAGTCCCCCTCTTCTAAATTATGAATATTCACCCCTCTTTCAGGGTCAACGGTAGCACACCCTCTGCGAGCCCCACTGAATAATATGCCATCACTTCCGCCCCTTGTAGAGCCGAATAAGAGGAAATAAGATCCTAGGAATTGGGCATTATAAAGAAACTACTACTATCGAATGTTACTCAACATTTTGAGTATTGGTAACCTCAAAAAAAGGAGAAAGATCCTTCATCTCTAATATCTTCTTTTCGGAGCCTATATGGTGCAACTATCAAAATAAAGTTATTTTCTTAGATATTTTCCTAATGGTGATTTCTGACAAATTAAAATTTTAAATTACATCTTATTTTATTGCTCTCCAGTAATACAGTAATAAATGAAACGACAGTGAAATTATTTGATAAAACTGCGAAAAATATTGCACCTATATATATATATATATATATATATATATATATATATATAAACTGAAACTTAACGTAAGAATTAAATAATGATTAAATTAATTATATAAATAACACTGTAAAATTTTTAATAAATGAAAATAATAAACAAGAAAGTTAACTCTAAAAAATGTATGAGAGTAGAAATAAAAAAAAAAAATTAAAATGGGGAAAATAAAATAAATAAATATTAAAAAGTCCTAATACTAGGTATTACGTGCTAAAGCAACAATAGTAACAGGGTAATAAAGAGTAATGAAAAAATAGAAAATACATGTAAGTTAAAATATTCAGGTGACTAATGCACAAACCTTTCTAATAGTAGGTTTGTGCTTTAGTCACCTTAATATTTTAACTTATATATCTGAAAATATTTTTGGTAAAAGTAAAAATTTGAAATTAATAAAATTAACTGGATATAAATATAAAAGTCTTTAGAAATTTTTAATCGAAATAAATGAAAAAAATAAAGTTACTCTAATAAGAAATAAAACTGAAAAAAATTCGAAAATATAAATATAAAAGAGAATTAGAATGTGTGTGTATATGTATATATATATATATATTATTTATTTCAATAAAATATAAATATTTGTTTGGTTGTTTTACTTCGTATATTCAATGTTTGGTTATTAGTCACGTGACATCTTAATTAAGACGTAATTTAAACTATTGTAATGTAATTTAACACAATAGTTTTTTAATTTAATCATTAATTTTCATTTTAGATATTATCAAAAAATCATATTTACAATTTGGTGTGTTTGGTTGTGTACATTTTGGAGTGTTTCGTCCTTAATGTTAAACATTATGTTAAATATATAAGAAAAATTGAGTTTTGAACTATTTACTTGGTACAAAAACATTTTATTTTAGTACCTACTTGCAGAGGAATATAATTAAAAGAAATGATTTGTGCAAAACCTAATTATTTTCTTCAATAATCAGTGCAGTATAACAAATCTTCAAAACATTACATTTGCTAAAATTTAATATTTGAACAATTCTTAAAATAAATCCAAAGAAAGTGCATACCTATTTCCAGCAATTCCCGAATTTACTGTTTGCAATTCGTTTTGCTAAAACGTTCCTTGATAGCATTAGAGTCTAGCATCAAATCCAAAGCATATAAGTAAGTAACATTGCGTGTATAATATTAATATATTTATTACCTCTTAGCTGTGATTTATTGTTATACCTCTCATCCCAATATGTACCAATAACTATGGACATTTTGTTGGCAACTTTTTTTTGTTTTTCGGCGAGTAATGTAAATGGATGAAATAAGGTTTATCCTATCCGGTGGTTTTAGCTGGAATCAGAGATTCGCGCTTTTCTTTTGTTTTGGGGCTAAATGCTCTTAGTAGCTTCAATTTATCACACAATGCGATTTGTTAGGGATCAAAGAAAGATTGGGAAATCACAGAACTGTTCTTCTTCTATATCGAGTCTTGGTATAAATGGAACTGAACAGTGAAAGCAAATACTAGTAATTCCTTAACACTAAAGAGGGAAAAAATTTTACTCCTGTTCTGTTAGAAATATACAATACTTTAAAAAAAAAATTCTAAAGGAATTGCAGTTTCTAATGTATGAGTTATTATGTTTAATTGATATGGTTGTATAAAATAATTATTTTCATTCACTAAGTGGAAATTATGAAAATAAAAATTAACAAATTATCTCAATTCTGTAAAATATGACTTTTTTCTATAAGAATTTGTACTTTTTGTTAGTGTGAGAATATAAAATATTCACAATATTTGTATTTAATACATATTCCATGATTTTTTTAATTATTTATATTAAATAGGAAAGTCATGTAACATTTTTTACACAATTATAAAGATTTCGGTAATTTAATGGAAAATATTTAATTAGTGCAATTTATATATGGAAACTATGTAGTTTTATGCTGCTATTACTAACATGTGAAATTTGACGTAAGTTTTTTTCAGTGTCAAAGAGTTAACACACATTTTTTTAGCAAAACTCCTCAGCTGTGTAAAAAAAATAAAGTAAAATAAAAATAAAAACAAGTTTTTATATCAGTAGTCTATTATTTATTGTTAGAAAATATTTTTCATTTCCGTTCTTTTTTCACTGTTGATAAATAAATATTTTAAATCAATACGAAATACATATTGTGAATTAAAACGAAATATTTAGTTTTTGTTATAAAATCTCCAACTTATTTTGAAGTCACGGAATTATTCACGAAAATCTTGTCAAATGAATAAAAATTCATATGTAGCATTATATATTTTACCAAACCAAAATTTATTAAATAACTTATGTTGTGTCATATTATCTGCTAGTTGCATTTTTTTTTCAAAAATTATTTAACGTTATGAATTATATTATTTTACCAAAAATGAGCATATGCAAAAATAAAAGAAAGTCCTGTAAAAAAAGTAAAAGACTGGTATTATTGCACATATCTATTATATAGTTTAAAAACACACACACACACACACACACACACACACACACACACACACACACACACACACACACACACACACACACACACACACACACACACACACACACACACACACACACTGAATATCAATCTACTACGAACATCGATTTAAGAAGGTAGATTGGAACATGCGCGAATTATTGACTTGTAAGCCAGAGCATTAAAATCCATTCATGTACCAGCGCTTCTTTCAAAACACATCTTTATTATTGTTTTCTTTACGATTTCTATTTTTAAAAAATTTATTTTAATTGTAAATAAAATGTTTGATTTAGAAACTATTACTAAAAAATTCAAATTCATTTTAAGACATTACTAGTAACTATACAATATAAAGGCATTTTTCTTTGAGAAAATATACATAAATGTGAACGATATAAGTTTTTAGACTTTAATATCGATCATATTTATAATATCTTTGTCATAAAAATTCTTCTCAAAATGGAAGCCAATTTTAAAATGTGATTACTATGCTGATATTGTCAAAATCTTTATTTATATTATTAATACATTTGTTCATTATGATAAAGCCCAGTTATAACATAGTTCCAGTTCTTTGAAAATTTTAATAAAAAATGCTCTGGAAATGTCCCTCATGTAAGGTAATACTATCGATATTTTTTTTTTTAATATAATTTTCTAAAAATAATATCCCAGGTGAGGGCATTTTTTTTTTCCTCATTTTATTATTAGTAGAGTAAAATTTCATATTGTTGTGTCTCATCAGTTTTCTTTTTCCATGAAAATTGATATCGAAGTACCATATGGTTAAAAATTCCCACAATGAGGTTTCCGAGGTAAACAGAAATAAGCACTGATAGTGGTTGTTCCGGCGAGTGCTTTTGAGGGTGTAATTGAATGTCACTGAAAGGGGGGTTGTGCGCACACCGTAACCAGGAAAAGGAAATGAATATGGGTTACGTCAAAGAAATAAAAAACATAAGTCTGGAAAAAAAAATTAAATAATGAAACGAATCAGGTTATGCAGTACAAAAGAGCATTTCTTGTCAGTATTTAAAAGAGCGAAGTATATTTTCCACTCAAATATTCTTTACTTTTTTGTATGGTATTTACTGCTTAGATAATTAATTAGGTTAGATTTGAACAAATATATGTATGGCCAATCATGAAAAAATATTCCCTAACTGAAAATGTTGAATTGCATATGATATCCAAACATAGCTGGATTGATTACACTTGATTATCTCATTAAATTCTTTCGACATTCCTGGTTACCAGATAGAAAAAGAGGAATGCACAAATAAGAATGCATGGAAGGAAAATATTATTTTAGAATTTAAAACTGAAATATTTATGATATCGATTACTTTCATGATCACTATCCACTATTAATACACACTTCATGATCACTATACGCACTTCATGATCACTATACACACTTCATGATCACTATACACACTTCATGATCACTATACACACTTCATGATCACTATACACACTTCATGATCACTATACACACTTCATGATCACTATACACACTTCATGATCACTATACACACTTCATGAACACTATACACACTTCATGAACACTATACACACTTCATGATCACTATACACACTTCATGATCACTATACACATAAATTATATATACAAAAACGAAAATGGGAACAACACAAAGATATTTATTTGGATTATAGTGAGAAGAACAAGCTATTTAATTCTCCCAGAAATATGCTTCAAAAAGCAGTGTACAGAGCACTACGACCGCTTGCAATAAAAGCACTTAACCATTTAAACGGGAAGTCAAACACAGAGTTGATTATGTTTAATAATATAGCAATCGAGGTAGCCTCAACAATATGGTGCTGTTTATCGATCGTAATGACGGTCGAGAGGGTATCTGTTTTAATTGATTCAATCGGTGGGAAATCTGAAAATGACTGTGGGCCAACCCAACAGTCAATCATGATTTGCATAAAAAAGAAAAAGGTTTGAAAATTCCTATTGTTTTGCTAAATGAAGCGTTACAAAAACTTCAAATATTAAAACGAAGCCATAAGCTTTTAAACATCAGCAATGCAATGGTCGCTCTTTGAAATGCTAATCAGTATCATTGTGGCTTGATGGGAAAAAACGTCGAAGACTAGGTGGTATGTTAAATCGATACTTGTAATAATGGAATATTCAGAGCCGGTTGCTAATGTGTAGATTGATGTGGTAAGAAGGATGCCAGCTCAGTTGTCGATCTTGTCATTCGATTGTGCTTCAAATATTTAGTAATATTGATTAGCAGAATAGGTAACCTGAAAAGTATGGCAATCTCTAATCTATGTTAACTAGTGTCTCTCATATTTATTAATTTGATTCATACAGAACATGTGTTCTAAAAATAATCGCTGTTGCACCCTTTTTTACTTTTTCCCCTAGAATATGGTGCCAAAATCTTAGTTGTGCTATTGAAACTAAAATGTCTAGTATTTATATTGAAAAAAATATTGAGCCGAAACTCACTATTGGTTCTTAAAAGAATCAACTTAAAAGATACACTCGTAATTTAATAATAAATTGCTCTTTTCCCGTTGTTATTGCTCATTTGAGATTAAACAAATGTTTGTTTCTTCCCATAAAATATCAAATATTACTGTATTAGCATGGCATATAATTCCTCATTAAACTCTCATACCCTATTTTGGCTGAATCGAGATGAATAAAAAAAGTTTCAACATTTATTACATAGTGAGAAAAAAAAATTAGTCCATTCAAACGGGGTGATGAAAACGCTCATGGCATTAATGAACTAAATTTAAATTTAACTCTATTCCATAATAGATTCTGATATATTACTTTTTTTTCTTTAGTCCATTTTTTTTATCATCTTGACCATTGATTTTGAAATTTATTTCGTTCAGGTATTAGTGTAATTAGAGTAATTTTTTTTCCCGCCGCCAATAATCGCAGTACATTTTTAAGAGGAAAATTCTTTTTTGATAGCCGAGGTAATGCAAGTAAAAGAAGAGTTATTTCAATAGGTGAAGACATATTTAAGCTCTTTTCTGCTCGACCCTATTATCGGAAAATGCATTACTTTGCCATTAGTGGTGGTGAAATGATCGCACATAAGGGTAGCCGCGGTGAGTTATAATTCATTCTCACTGGCCACCGTAATAGGCCATGCATTTCTCCCTCCACACGTTGTGCGTGTCAGCTGGAACCTAAGTGGAGGCATAAACAGGATATCTTTATCAAATTGTCCATGCATAATTTGAATGCACAGAACTTAATATATTTAGAATAAATATTTCACTTGAAAGTTCTCTGTATTTCCTAATGTCGTATTTCTCTTCAAGAATTTTATTTGTGTAATTAATTTCCACTTTACTATGATTGCAGGCTGCTGGTTGTGATTTGAAAGAAGTGAATAAAAGAAACACTTGAAAGCAGTTTAAAAGTATAATTTAATAAAAAAAATGTCACAACCAAAGTTACAACACACAATTAGTTTTAGTAGGATTTGAACCGGAATCAATTACATAGTAAAATGAGTAGCTAATTACTATAACGGAAAATTTTTTTTTTGATATTTCTTAGAGATGGATTTATATCACAAAAATCACTTTTTGTAATCAAAGATTTATTCGATAGTGATTAGCAACTTAAGCACTCACACTTGAAGTGGGAATCGAACAGTTGAAATGTAGGACGGAGCATCTTCCAGTTGGTGATATTTGGAGCTATATTTCCTGTGCATGAGCTTTCCTGTGCATGATCTTAAGAAAATAGTATTATTGAAAGTGCATTCACAAAAAGAATAGAATATGCCATGAATATAAAATTATTCAGTTAACTTAAATTAACAGAGGGATAAGAAACAATGAACTTGCAAAGTAGATCACTAAACTTAAAACTCGGGGAAGAAGTTTTATTAAAATCAAAGGCAAATTATGTATTTTAAACAACTTTTTATTTTTAGTTAAATTTAATATTTATTAAGCGTCAGTTAAAATGAATGCTCAAATTTCTTATATCGCGCAGAAGTTTAATTTAATGTGATAAAAGAATATCACATGATGATGATTTTTATAACAAATTTTTATTCATTTTTTCTTTGAGATTAATGATTTCTAGCGAATGGCGCGTGCTCAATAATATGAAATGTATTCAACTAAATACTGAAATTATTAAAATATTCTCATTTTGAAAACCTGTTTGATTGCATCGATATTCTTTTGATCGCTTTATGCTGTCTTAATGTATTTTTTTAAGTTATTCAGTCATGAACGCAGAATTTATTTGAATCATAAAAAATTGTGGGATAATCAAAGATAAGTTTCGACTTTTTTTTCAATTATTAGGGGGTACGTATGTATGAGACATTGGAGAATCATTGATCTATAAAACGGTTGGTACCCTTTCCATTAATTTCTGCATCTTCATCAATTGTAAACTATACTCTTACCAAATGTACAAGCCTATCGACAGCAAAATAGGTAACACCATGGCTTGCAGATCATTACTCTGTTGGTTCGAGTCCAACCTCGGAATCTTTATAAATATTTTCAGTCAAATCGCTTAAAATGGCTTGGAGTTCTT
This sequence comes from Latrodectus elegans, assembly GCA_030067965.1. Taxonomy (NCBI): domain Eukaryota; kingdom Metazoa; phylum Arthropoda; class Arachnida; order Araneae; family Theridiidae; genus Latrodectus; species Latrodectus elegans. The sequence goes on from CM057820.1 coordinate 55,234,957, forward strand.
TTTAAAACTGTGGGACCGTATCTAACTGATCCACATGTGCAAATATTAACCAAAAAACCGGAATATATTTTAAGTAGCTTGGTTCCTTTTTTTTTTTTTTTTTTTTTTTTTTTAAGAAAAAAATCAGTGAATTCATATAATACTTATTATTATGTAAGCATTATAATAGTTATCCTTTTATATTTTGTATGTTTTAAAACAAATGACCTTCATTTCAAGATGCATTGGCTTCAAATAAATTAACCGCTTGAAAGCTGATTCATTTGTACTTCCGCCCTGCTCTGCCTCCGAGGAGGATTTTTATAGGTCATAAATTTGCGTCTCAAGGGTGGGGACCTTGAAAAATGCCAAACACTCATCTCATCAAACATACACCCATTATCTAGAAATGCAATATACAGCACAAGTTATTCATAAATAGTTAATATTGAACCTGAAATTGTCTACTTCAAAGATTTGTATTGTATCCCTGAACTATGATGTTGAGATGATAGAATAAATTGTATTGTTTATAAAATTTGTGATTCAGTTTAATTTGCTTCGTCATTTAATGTCTTTTTGTTAGCTCCCGAGATCTAATTCTGCTTAGGCTTACAGTTTGATGTGGTTTTCAAATCAATACAAGCCTCCACACCGAAAACGTCTGAATGAATTGTTTACTTGAAAGCAGAACATTAATTCAGCGTTAAATTTGCGATATGTTTCTGTAATTAGTTTTATACGAATGACAGAAACAAATCGCAAATTTGCCCCCAATTAGGAACAGCTCATCTAAAGTGAGCAATAAAAAATTAATTACAATTGATCTAAATAAAATAAATTATTTTCGACGATGACATAAGTAATTTGTATCCATATATTTACTTGTATTTTTTAAATAAATTTATATGGAGGCTTTGAAAACTGCTTCCTTATATTCGTTTTTGATAACAGGATTTTAATTTTAATTTCAATTATTTATATTAGTTTTTTAGTAAGTTTTCAATTATTTACAATTTTTGGTTATGATTTAAATGAGATGCTTAAGATTTGTATTTAATTTCTGGAATAAAGAGAAACATTTCAGAATTTGTATCATCATTATTAAATGATCAATGAAAAAGCATTTCATTTTCATTTTTTGTATAGTAGTTTTACGAGTAGTTTCTAGTGCAGACATTAAAATCTGAAAGCATCTTGATATCTGGATAGTAAATCAGAAAATCCACTTTAGTAAGAATATTTCACTCACACTTTCCATTTCTTATTTACTATCACTTTTTTTTTATTCTGTTTTATTTCCCAAGACTACTTGTAACTGTGACCATGTCTCAAAACACGTAAAAGAACTTGTCTTCCTTTAACAATGGGCATTGTGGGTCGATTTAATGGATTGATTTCCGGCAAAAGAAGTAAAAAAATCCAACAGTTACAGCTTTTTATTTATTTATTTTTTTTTTCTGTATGTTACCCTTAGGCACACCTGCAATGTAATGGGTGAAATTTAAGGGAATATGTTTTTTTTTAGCCGATCGTTATCGGCCAATTTGGTCTTCCCAATGAAAAAAAGCGCTCTTTGCGGTGTTTTATGACTAGACTTCCATGTAATCCATTGGCGTTTGAAGAACTGGATTTTAAAAAAATCGTGCAGTTATAACACTTAAGTAAGTCACGTTGGACTGCAAATCGCATCCTAGTGTTTTAAGCATTTCCGCTTGGTTATTCCCTCACTCCATCTCTTCTTGGAAGAGCGCATGAGCACAAATATTGATCTTCATTATAGGTACAATATTGGGTATTAATACATTTCTCATTAAAATTGCAAAAACTTTTAAATCTTGAATTTTAGACAAAGCCTTTGATTTTCAATAATGGCCTTGATAAAATATTTATGTTACAATTTTTTTTTTTTTTTTATTTTGCTTCGAAATAGAAAATGATTATTTAAATGTTTGTTGATAGCTATTTATGATTATTGTATAAAACAAAACAAAGACAACGTAATTAAGAAAAATATCGAAGTAATCAAGTTATAAAGCTATAATTTACGATGCATTTTAATGGATTTATCCTTGCTCTCATTCAATTATTTCTTTTTCATTAGAAACATTTCATAAAAACATAGCATATTGCTATTAAAAGTGAGCATCCTGCGACTGGAAAATAAAAATATAAATAATTATTAATCCGGGACTACCATATTGATATGACTTATAGTTGTCAATAAAAAAATATTTTCAATGTTTTGCTATTTAAGTAAGGGATAATTTAAAGAAGAATAATACGAAAATACGTCTCGACAGTGATTGATAACTAAATTTTAAAAATAGGTATAACTACGCGGTGGCATTTAAATTTTTCTCTGGTATGTTTATAACAGTTTTTCACTGCAATCACCCTGAGTACTTTTTTAAAGAAAATTGACAATTCGAAAGTCATTTTATGAGAACTGAAATTTATTCTCTGAAAGAAATGAAATAATGATGCATCGTAAATGTTATTATACATCTCCGGATAGATTTTTACTATATTAGTGGAGAATAATGTTAACAGTTTATTGATCAATTTTCCAAGTAAAAAGAAAAATAAGCTCAATTTTTCAGTGATATTACGAATTCTAATTTCCAATAACGTGCATAATTTCTGAAAACATTGATGATATATATTTATTTGTCAAGACTTTAAAATGAATCATATTTCTTTTATTGTTTTAAAAATCACATATTGCATTTACATTTTCAAAAGTCTTTGACCTTAAACTCCTGACTTTCCATTCATTTTCGATTATTTGAATGTTCAGGCTGAGAATTCCTTTTTGAGTAATTGAACTTTTTTTTTTAACCAGTTTAAAGCCACATCTGCTGAAAGTGTATGTTCATTAATGACGACATCTTAAAATGACTAGTCATTCAACGACATTGAATGACTAGTTATTTGATAGTTGTCATTTGACTAGCTATCAAATAACCAGTCATTTATTTGAACCCGTTAACGCATTGGTTGATAAGCGTTTGGGAAACACAAAGGTCTTATTACAAAGAGAATTCCCTCAACATAAGGAAAAATCATCTGCAAACATGAAACTGAGAATATTTGTATGCAACAACTGGAGTTCACGACAAAAACTATTTTGAAGCTTAATGTTACAGAGGCTTTTAGCAAGTATGAGTGCAAGACAACCCATGCATTTTGTTTTTTTAAAAAAAAATCTATCATTTTTTGTTGTTTGGAAATGATTTATTATTTTAAAAAAAAACGCATCTGTAAAGTTGTTTTACTGATAGAAATAATTTTATCAAATTTATTATTTCCCTTTATGGCTACATGTGGAGGTATCTCAAACATGATTGTTGTTTAAATATATTTATTCTCAAGCCGATTTCAAATCATTTCGTTAACAACTCAACATAAAATAGCCAATTTATTATAAAATATCGTGTTGAAATGTGACCTACATCAATTTGACGGCTAGCCATCGTATTCAACTCCAGCAAATGTTCTTGATTAGCCTTCATCACTTCTTGTTGCCACATTTTAAATTGTAATTGTAGTCTGGGTAATTGAGAACAACACGGACGACCGATTTTCTACTCTGAGAACGATGTAATTGGTATTTTTACCTTTTGTTTCGTTTGACGTATCTCAATCACTTTTATCTTATTATTGAAGTTAATGAAATAATAAGGTTGCGACACTGTTTGCAAAGAGTTTAAAATGTGATAATAGCATCAACGAATCAATATTAATCTCGGAGAAATATAACGCCAGTTCATAAGCTTTCAATGATTAATGTGCGATTTCGTATACTTGTATTGGCGAGAAAATAAACGTCGACGATAACAAATTGGAAAGAAATCTTTCGTTATTTGAAGTTGATTGTTGTGGAGTTTGTTTACTGAGATTTCATGTGCGTCATCACCAGATTCTTTAACTTCATTAATCGTCCGGTGGCAATGTTGTGTTCCTTTTTAATTCCGAACCTATTTTTGTTCCATACCTACCCCATTCTCTTTTCTAAATCAATCATCGTGAAAATTTTTGGGGGGAGGGCATGTTCTCTCTCGCTTTTGAAGAAATCTCTCAATCTCAGTATCACCAGTGCGTTTGCCTCGGGGATGGATTTTTTATTTTTTATTGCAAACTTGTTACACGAAACTTGGATGAAAGAGAGGGGGGGGGGTTGCTCGTCGAAAACAAAATGCCTTACGCAAGTTCTCTTTCATCTCTCTTATGCGTCTACGATCGATTTTAATCAGATTATTTCTGCAGAAATAATTTCCTTTTTGTCAAAGAAGTTTTCTTCCGGGCTAGATTTGTTTCATCGGTATTCATATTTGCGAAGTATTCACGAACCCTCATCAGTTTATTTCCACCGAAAAGTCACGCTCCTTCCATAATTGAAACAAAAACACAGACGAAGGCGCTCTCGAGTGCCAATCGCTGTTTTCTAATGCGAACCGAAGAGCCATTCATCCCCTTTTGAACTTTTCCTTCTCAAGAAAATCTCAGTTCTTTCATTTTAGTGTATTGATTGCTTGTGAATTGCATTGCTGAATTTGAATTAGCTCTTTTAATAACGCTGTGCAAGAGGGTATGCAGCTTCCGTACCCATCAAAAGCCGATTCAGTCAAAAAAAAATTCACTTGCTGAACTCAAATTAATTGTGATCATACCCTAAAATAAAAATTAATTTTAAGTAGTCAAACCGTTTTATAAGTAATTATCGAAGCATTTTGTCACTAAATTAATTTTAGTAAAAAATCTGTTTTAAATTAAATACTTTTAGTTAAAGTTAGTATTCTTAAACATAGGTCAATTTAAACATGTTCGACATATGATTAAGCCGTAAAATCGTGTTCATAAAACTGTTTTTAGACACTTAACTTCCTAGTGTTGTTTGCGTAGAGAAGAAGGTGCCAGCTCAGGTGTCAGTTGTCTCACAGTCACCAGAAATGGGCTACATGAAGCGCATTGCAATACCTAACCAAACACAATGGATTAAAATAATTTTACTAGGGGAAGTTTAGTCGAAAATGGGTTTTTATTGAGTAACTTAACGGAAGATAATTTTCCTTTAAAGTTGTCTTGTTTAAATTTTTTTCAATGAATTTTGAATCAAAAGGCACAATTTCAGTTGTTTGGAACAATGTGTTTAGGAACAGCTATATTCATAATAAGAGCTTAAATAAAGTAGATTATAATTTATTTACTTGCCTGAATTAAATACTGATCTTTCTTATGTTTTGTTTTATACCTTTTACATTATATAAAACTTCTTCCTATTATAAATTTTTTCATTAAATGATATAGCTTCTTATTTTTTATTTATTTTTCAAACCGTTTCATTTTAAGGAAATACGTTTGCATGTTCTATTCTGGAGATTAAATGGGTGGTGCTTTTAACTTTGGTGGTCTTTAACTTAAATCTGATATATATCTCTATATATATTTCTATATATATATATATATCTATATATATATATATATATATATATATATATATATATATATATCTTATATATATATAATATATATATATAAACTTTAACATTTTTTTAATGTAGCGTTGAACTTGTGGTTGCATACGCCTCCTTTAACTGGGTGTGGAAGTTGGGAGAGGAGAGTACTAAAGTTTTTATCCATGACTTAAATGTATTTTAAGAACTCGTAGCAATTGAATGTATACCTTCCATTGGCAAAAATAGGCATTTATGTTTTTAGTAATGATAAATATACGTTTCCATTAGACTCGATGACCCTGCTTTTATCTTGGGAAAAAAAAAAAAAAAAAAAAAAAAAAAATAGCCTGTATTTGAATTTGGATTCGCGAAAATGAATAAAATTAAAGATAAGTAAACATCATTCTCAAGATTTTTCAGCTTAAAACTTTTACCCTATTCATTTGCCCATTGTTAAATTCACATCTTATAAGATTAATCTATTATTATATTGTATTTGTTTTAAGCTTCAAAAAATAACTATTCAAAAATATATTTTTGTTTTCCAATTTCTAATATAAACCATTTATTGCGAAAATTATTGCATATTTTATAAGGAAATTCATGTTTTTTTTTTTAATATATATATATAACCCTCTTAAATCTCACTTTATGCTCTTGAAACTAAGAACAAATCTTGCTTTTTTTTATCATGCTGATAAAAAAATCTTGTTTCGATACATTTTTAAATAAATATTATAAAGGATTACTGATATTTTTACTCACTTGCAAGCCTGTGACAGTTTACGATACGATTTTTGATTTACGACCTTGTGGTTGTTGCAACATCGTATAAGGGTGTTGCAAAAACTCATCCTGAGGAATTGCTAAAAAATCATAAAAGCTGCAACGGCTCACATAAATTTAATGCTCCGATCTAACAACTCTTGCGATAGTTGATCAGCAATTTAAATACAATATGAAGAGTTTAATAGCGTTTCTTTGAACGATGGTGAATGTGCTCGGAATATCGACAACTCCCACGGATACATTTTAATATTCACGGAATTCCACTCTCCGTCGACTCTTCAAGATTTTTATTATTCCGTATCGCAGATAAAAACCTAATCCCATTTAGTTTCCCTGCGACTTGTTTTTCGCGTTCCAAATGAAACGACATGATTAATTGTTGGTTACTCACAGCTCTCTTATTTATGAGTCATTGCCTTTATCTGTAATGCTGGCAATTTGATTTTATAGACATGTATTTAATTTTCAGAGCATATTAATTAGTCATTTCAGTGTTGCGATATAGTTCAATATTTCGTAAGGTTTAAAATACAAGAAAAAAAAAGTTCTTAGAGAGTCATTCTGAGTAAAGTTTTATAGCTTCACCATTCATCTCAACATAGTTTGATTGGATGATTGACGTTGATTGCTATCTTAAGTACTTTAATTTTTAACATTATTGTCTTAGTAAAGAATTTAAAAGTTTGGATCAGATTTACTATACAGTCACTCTTGGCGCGTTTTGGCGCTAAATTTGGCGAAATTTTTTACTGGAAACCCAGGAAATTAGTAATTTGGCAACCCTATTTATCATTAATTTCTCATGAATATTTACCGATTTAAATTCATTAATATAAATTTAATCAAAAAATTTTATGGATAATTTAACATATCAACTTTATTATTTTACAGTTAATGTTTAAAATTTATATAAATTTGCATTTTTTGTTAATTTTGTAAAATTAGTTGAGCATATACTAACAACGTATGAAATATTTATCCCTATTTCATCCATTTTACTCCCGCCGTTTTTTTTGCGATCAGAAATTACGCGCACGTTCACACTTGGCGACTTATAGAAAATTTCGCCAAGGGTGACCATACGGTAAATTTTTACCGAAAGCTTAATACACTTGTATTATTATATTTTAACTTATATCTTTTACATATGTTGCCTTAATATTTGTGGAATTTTTGCTCTTAACCTTAAAGAAAAGTAAATTCATTGAAATTCAATATCTATGTATTCCTATATATAAATACTTAACGTGTAACTCAGTATGATTAGCGGCACAGAAAGGTTTGAATAGTTAACTTTACATTAAATTAAAAATAATCATGATTTTAAAAACTTTATCTTAGCTTAGATTGTTGTGATATGATGTCAGTTGTCTATTTCTGCTGAATAAATGTATTTTAATTGTGTATCAATGTCAAGTGACAAAGCAGACGTTGGCTTCCTGCTTTTCAACAGATTATGTCAATGGAAGGATTTTTCATTTTGAATGAATGAAAAATATTATCAAAATAGCTTAAGTCGATAGTTTTTTTTTTTTTACAATTTGGGTAGTATTTATATTTAAAAGGTAGATATTAAATAACTATGAAATGTAATTGATGAATTAACGTTGTATTAGGACAATTTTTTGAGAACTAATACTGTCAAGTATATAGTTTTGAAAAAAATCATGAAAACACAATTTATAGAAATCTTCAAAAATGCAATAGTGATCCCTATTTATGCCTTTCTTTGGAAACACAACCTTTGTTCACTTAGCATAAGTAAAACGTTACTATATCGAAAAGCTATTGTTATGCTTCAGTTTACTATAACGCTCTTTGCTGATATGTTTATGAAATAAATTACATTGCATTGATTGATATTTAGTATATTTATGCTTAAATATTTGTTTCATATTCATAGCAATAGAACATTTATGTCAAAATTTATTGTTTTCTTTGTTGATGCTTTTTTATGAATTCATATTAGTATGAAGGTCATCGTATCTTATTAAGTAACATTTTTTAATCTATGTATGTTTAAATATCCATGGATTTTTTAGATCACTGTTTTAAATTGCATTTTTCTGTTATTTGTATTATTGTTAGACTTTTAATTTTTCGGGATTTTAGGGGAATAAAAAAAAATTCTCTGGGAAACGAACTTTCTGAATAAAATCATGCGCTGAAATAAGCTGAAAAAATAATTTTTAAAGCACACAAATCGTCGACAGTATTTTTAACTTCGACATTGCTTAATCTCATTCTGCTCCATATAATTGCGCATATTCCTGGTAAAATATTGTCTTCCGATCCGATCCCATGGACCACATCCTTATCATATCAGAGCTCGGTTAATTTGAGCCTCGAAACCGCTAGAGAATATCGACAATAGCCAAGGGGCGGCGTAGACGGGGGAGGGGTGAGAATTATTATTAAGCGCCCCACCTCGGCAGTTCGAAAGGTTATGTGCCCTCAGGGATCCCGGTCGGAGTCATGACCCTCCCTCGTCCGAAATGGATGATGTCCCGGAGGAAGATTCAAATGAAACAGGGTGGGGCCACAGCCCATCTTACTGCTCATAAGGAATCCTCAAATTATAGAGCTCCGCATCTCCAAGGATACTTGGTTTCATCGTAGAACGCCCCCCTTCCCGCACAGTTTGGTGTTTATAAACACATTTCAGTACACCCCATCTTCCGAGGGGAAGAGGTTCAAGGTTTGGTGGTCAGCACATCCTGGGGAAGGCACACATTAAAGCTCGTGCACATTAGCCACAAGTTCGATCCGTGACAACAGGACTTTACAAGGACATTGCGGGATAATGGAACAAAGCTACAGGGAATTCAAGTTTGGAATTTCCATTCCCCTTTCATTGAGGGATAAGGATATGAAAGATGAAATATAAATATGAATATCTCATATCAAAGTTTTGACTTTGCTTTTCTTGGTACAATTCTGTTACCACAACTAGACTTTTCGCCAAATATTTTGTTCCGTTTATATTTAAGACGGCAACGTTGTAAAATTAATTTCAGTGGAACTTTTACAATGGATCGTTAATTATTCAGAGGTTTTCCCACCAAATACTGAAAACGAGGCAATATTTGATTCCAATCTCGATAACAGAAAAGTATACATTTTTCTGTTTCAGATATTTTATCCAATAATAGTTTTTCCAATGTTTGAAGTCTGTTATCATTGTTATTTAATGTTATTATAATATTTTTTATATTACTTAAACTTTTCAATACAAAGGCCGCTTATAGTTTTGTTCGTGGAATGTAAATATTAGTTTAATTCTTGAATCTGTTTGTCTCTATGGAATTTTCCTCGTGAAAACGAGCATTAATAGTATGTTTCTATTCTACAATATTTATTTGTGATGTGTTTGCAAACATTGCTTTCCTCAAAAGACAACCGGAGACAGTTTTCAGACATGATCGGAAGAAGAGATACATCCATCCATCATTACCCAGAACTTGAACTCACACTTATGTGCAGATAGTTGTGTGGGTAGTTAACCACAACACCACACACGCATCATATTCTACTTTAAGTAGAGTTAAATTAAAAAATCTTCTTTAAAGAAATATTACTTTTCAGGAGGGTCTTAATTCCGGCATTATAAACTTTTCCTTATTAATAATTTTAAAAAAAGCTTTAGATTATATAAATTAATGAAGTGTACAGAATTGTTCTACATTTTAACTTAGTTACGTTATGAAAAAAGAAAATAATTACATCTATGTAAAAGAGAGAGAAGGGTATTATAATAAAAACATTTTGTAGAAAATATACTGAATTTGATGATATTTTTCTCTTTACTGTGTCATTGAGTTAGAAATAACTTAATAATTAAGAACTGTTGTGAGACATTTTAATATAAAAAGTTTACTGTGTTTTTTGAGAAAGTTTTTCTGGATAAAGAACTATAATGGCGTACCTCAAAATCGGTGATTTGGAAAATTTCCAAGCTCTCACACATCAAAAATTAGAAAACCTGCATATTTTTATTGTTTCTTAAAATTAGGTAGGCTAGAACCTGAAACCTTTCATCCTAAAAATCAAGATCTTGCCCTTAGAACATGGCGAGTCTAATTTTGGTTATTGGCACTGCTACCTAAATGGCGTTATTAATTAATAAATAACGTTTCTTATTTTTATTTACGTTGGTTGCATATTGTGGCCAACTTGCGGTTTCTAAACACAGTTAATTACTACATAATTTTGGATCAAGTGTAAATTATAAGGTCGATATCAGAAATTGCTTATTTCTTTACAGATTTTTACCAAATCAATATCCTATATAGCCATTAATTTGTTTGAATATTTATTATGCATACGGGACTAATACTAAGCTCTCTCTCTCTCTCTCTCTCTCTGTATGATTGACTATATCAAATATAAAACCCGCTAACTTCAATGCATTAAAACTTTGATTAATTTCTAAATGGTCCTGGATCATAACTGCATAAAAATAAAAGCAAAATATTTCAAATACTTAAGTGGGCATTAACATTATCAAAATAAAAAATTATGATGTATGACAATGATTGCAAATTAAGTACATTTATTTTTATTCTATATTTGCCTGAAGTAGAAGCATACTTCGAAAAAATATACCTAGTATATATTTATCCTACAAATATTTATTTATTTATTTCCCTTATATATATATAATCTACAGAATACTGGATCAGTAATTCAACAACATGTTAATGTATTATATTTAATTTATATTTCCTATACGTTTCAAAACATTATACATATAGGGAGATGAATTGATTTTAAACGTTATAATAAACTGGAAAAATTATAAAAAATTTCATATTTAAAAAAATAATCCCGCACATCACTTTTGAAAAAATGACAGAAAACTTAATTAAATTTACAATTTAAAAATTTTTCACTGTCAAAAAAATGTAATTTTTGATAAGGATATGAAAGATGGCTTCTTTATGCCCGCATGTGAAAAATCATTTTTCATCTCATTCGAATCCTTCTACAAGCATAATTTTAAAACTCAGTGAATTGAATGTGTGTATGTGATAGGGGAAAATCGATTACAGAAAGAAATTGACGTTTTCTCTTGAAATTTAAGAAATCTGCGAGTTCAATGAAAATACTAGTTATCAATTTATTCGGAACTGAAAAAAGAAGAAATCAGCAAGTTTTATTCTGAGGAACAAAAACGAATCAACATCGGAAAATGCAGACGATTTCTTAGAAAATGTTACTTTAGAAAAAAATAAATAAACAACGTTGTTTCGCTTCAATATGGTTCGAATTCACATTTTTGCAAAACTTCTGTTTCTTAAAACTTCTCAGCTTCATAACTATAGTAAAAATTTTTTCCTTTTCTATTTTTCGTTTCTTTTTTAATGCTTAATGTATAATGAAACATTTGAAGAAAATATTTTATTTTGAAAAAATCGCGTTTAAAGAATAAATTAAAATTTGATCCTGAAAGTTAATAATTAGCTACACTATATAGTATTATTACATTATTATTATTATTATTTTGGTTTCTTGTCTTAAACATATTTATTACAGATAAGTGCTTCATAATTAAGAATCACTGTCAAGTAACAAGATTAATACCGAAAGTGGTACACTTACTATCAAACATGTGCAAAATTTCAATGAATACCTATACCATATTAGACTTTATGACTATTTACCATATAGGCCCTCTCAGCATAATAGTCTTTTCTGAACCATTTATGGAATTCTTTATTGTCGGGACTCATGTTTTCTAACTGACCTGTAGAAACTGCAGCCTTTATAATTAGTGATTTGGTGCCAGCCAACTTGTCTAGTGGTCAGCGTGCCTGATTACGGATAGGGAGGTCCTGGCTTCGAATCCCGGTTCAGGCATGGATGTACTTTCTGTCTCTCTATCCTGTTATACATATATATATATATATATATATATATATATATATATATATATATATATATATATATATATATATATATATATATATATATATATATATATATATATGTGTGTGTGTGTGTATAATATATATAATATATATTATGTAAGGGAACCTAGAAGTGAGAGTAAATGAATTACTTTGAACTATAATTTCCTAAATGTAACAAAAAAAATGGTATTTGTGCAAAATCCTGACAACCAAGGTATAAATGACACTAAATACGAGGTTTTATAAACAATAGAAAATTATATACAATGCATGCATATTACTTTGAAGAAACATTCATTTTTTGTTATAGTTCTAATAACTTTTTGACTTTTGCACGACAAAATATTCAAAATTTAAGGTGTCAACTTTTGAAGTGAATAAAACTGTTTTGGCTGACAGCATAATATTAAATTTAGACTGTCCATTTAAGTTTTCTTGGTTGTTAAAGCAATGAATTTAAAATCCATATTTAGTTTTTTTAGCAAATAAATAGTGGCATAGATTTTTTTAATCATACATTTTATAATGCACTTATTAAAAAAAATTCCTTTATTTTAGCTTTCTTTAAATATGCACTAAGAAACAAAATTATTTGGTTTTAACTTGATGGATTTTCACTAACTTTCCATGTCGACAGTATTTTAACGCTTTCTTAAAACACGAGATTAGATTGAATTCAATAATAAACACAGAGAATTAATATTAAGAAAACAGTGATAGAGAATATTGATAATAATAATTTTGGTTCTGAAGTTTTCCCATGTTCTAAATTCATCATTCTCCATTCTCCATTGTCCCAAAGTTTTCCCATCTCTTTAAAATAAATTTTTTAAAATTTTATATACCTATAATTCGATACATTTTGATACTTATACTTAGATAGTGATTTTAAAACTTGGTAATAATTAATTAAAAATTAGTTTTATTATTTAGAATGATAAAATTTGTTTGCTAAAGCGAGTATAATGATAAATTTTGGATTGTGTGTGTACGCTTTAATTTATAAACAACTTAAATATCCACAAAAGTGTTAAGAATATTTCTCTATAATTATTAGCATACAGAATTTGTAATGTAAAACAATTAAAATTATGGGTGCCTTAAAAAAAAAATTTCGAGTATTTTTATTCAATGGTACCTAATAAATAATGACCAAACATAAACACAATTGAAAAAGTAAACACTAGTTTGTAATAGTATATAATTGTTTCTATTAAAACAAGCGATAAAAACTCATTTTTCTGTAAAAGAATTAGATAATTTCTGTGAAGAATTTGAGAAAACAGATTTTTCTTACTAAAAACCTAATTTAAAATTTACATTGTACCTACTTTAGCTTTAATAATGAAGGAAATTTTTAAAGAACAATACCGATCTTATAGCTTATATTTTAGAATGTTTTTCAATTAACATTTCGTTCTTAATAACGAATCATACTGAAGAGAAAGAAAATAATCTTTTTAATCAGTAATAACAACATTCAAAATAAAATAAAGTATTAAAATACTGAAAAACTCAGCAAATATTTTCAAACAAGTTCTTAACTCAACTTACCTCGTTTGTAAAATATCGTAATAAACAACCAAAAATAGAGAATAATCAACTAGAATGATTGTAGCCACTTTATTTTAATTTAAATTAATCATATAATTTGTATTATTACTGGGATTTTAGGAATTCATCAGCCTTGTTTATGAAAGTACAGCTTTCTATGAATGTACAGTAGACATCGACTGCTTGACACAAATATCCAAAGTGTAGATATCTTACGATATCTATATTTCTGATGTCTATCAGATATCTAACAATTACAAAATTTGGATATCAAATTTGTGCAAGAATGTTAGATATTAATGAGATATCCCTGCAATATCCAAATGTTAATGTCTAAATGATTTCATTTTACGATATCTAAGGTACATCCAAGTTTAGGATATCCATGGACATTTGAATTTTGGATATCTCATGGATGTATTGTAGATGTAATAGATATCTGGATATGAATTAGACTTGATTTGGATATCTCTTAGATATTTGTGGTTGTGTGGAAAATATAAGCAGAATTTTTGTGATGTAATGAAAGATATAATAGAAATCATATACATTTAACATGTAAAGTTATGAAACTTTTATGAATTGAAATTTATTTTATAATATACATAAAACAACAATTTACTTTTAATTTAATATCATCTGATATTAAATTAAATGAATGAAGACTGATATAATTTTTCCGTTACAAGTAAAATAAAATATATCATTTCTAAATACCAATTTTGTACCAAATGCTCAGAAATATTTATATGATATTTAAATATCATTCTGTACATCTTCATATAATTTACATTATAAAATTGCAAATGTTATAGATACACAAATATAGATTTATAATAAAATATCTATATAGATTTGTGTATTTTCATATTTTTGTTTTCCTGATAGGAAGACACAAGTTTTGGGAAACTTCCATTTTCTAGAAGTTTTTTCCAAAAAAAAAAAAAGTTTGAAAATTTAAATAGAAACTAAAATAAATGCATAATTTTTTAATTCATTTTTATTTTCATTTATAATTAAGCTTTCTTTATAACATATACATTTGTACATTTATTTATATATACACACACATATGACAGTATAAACACCACAGATTTACTAGCCTTTTCCATGTGCCTTATGTCTCTTAGAATCATTGATCGAGAAATGACTTTTCACCGCAATGACACGAGAGGAATATTCGAAATTTATGCTTCGCAATAAAAGCAAGGTATAATTTTATTTTATTTCTTTCCCCGCGGGATAGATTCCGCGAGCCCCATGTTGTTCTCACAACCATTTCTCCCTCCACTTCCCACTGCAACCGCATCCTGAGCTCGCGGCATTTTTCTGTTCCGCGCATTCTTGTCGGTGCCCCACCTCCTTCACGAGAAAATACTTTTCAGGAGAGTGGCGGCAAATTGTTTAATTGGGGGATTTTTCTTTTCTTTTATTATTATGTTTTCGCCTCTCTCCCTGCCCCCCCCCCACAACACACAGTGAATGTGGTTCTTGAAAGGAAAATGTTTATAGAGAACCCCAGTGAGAGAAGGAATAAAAATGCAAGTAAAATCGACTCACTTTAAGGCAGAGACCGTTTAATGCAGTATTTAATTTGAAAAAAACTCTGAAGAAGAGGAACATTTTTTAACCATGTTTCGTTAAAAGGCGTTGTCTAGTGTATTACGTACGCAGCATATTAGAAACACACTATGGTATAATAATATTATTTGTAATCTACGCAATTTGAAATTGGTAGTTTTTCTTAAAAAATAAAAATAATAAACTCATATTCTTTGGTCAGAAAGAATACTTTTAAAGCTTCACCTAAGTAGTCAAAATAGAAAGTCTAGAAAGAGATTTTAAAGTTTCGTTTCTACTACTATTGAACAAATGAAAAATAATGCAGCTTTTCTATTTTCAAAACTATTTTCTACGCAACTTATTGCTTAAACGAAACCCACTATTTATAAAAAATCATTTTGAAAAGGGAATATCTGATTTAAAGTGATAAACAGGTCACTCTTCAGTCGTTTAATACACGAAGATTAGGTGGAGCTGCATCTATGGCTTTAAACTGATTCTAAAACGCTACAAGCATCCAATACTCAACTAGGAATCGAACTCATGAAATGATGAACTGAAAGTTAGGGAGGTAATCATGCAACTATCAGTGCCACCGAGTTGATAAGTGTTATACTCTTCTGTAACATTATCAAGTCACTTTGAATTATAATCAAAGAAGAATGTCGATACCTTACCAATCTTCCTCTAAATCTTGTCTGCCAATGTGTTGAATTAGGATCTATTTCCTGTCACTTGAAAAACGTATTAAGCAACTTGCTTACTAATAAAGAACATTTAAAAGTGTGGAACAAAACTAACTGTTTGGTTTATCGTTCAATGGTTACTTTCTGCACTGCATGCATTCCAAGGTGGGGATTAAACCTAGAATTGTTGAGCTGAAAGCCAGTATACTTACATATTATCTTAATGCTAATGAAGTTTTACATAAGTTTAAATTGTTAGACTACTTTCATTCTATTCTTAATATCATTTTAAAGCTACTTCATGTTGAGAAACCTTTTTTAAATGATTCTGTAAAGAAGTATTAAAAGCATTTTCTTTATTTAACTGCTTTCATCAGAAGTAACAGACATAATAAGTTAAGTTAGTAATCCCTAAAGACATTCGTTTCTCAAGGAAACTTGTAGATATATAGAAATTCATTCCGAAGTATTTTATTTCAAACTCGAATTTTCAAATATAAAACCTCCATCACAAATTATTCACCTCAGGACATTGCGAAGCGCCTAGAATGATTCTGTTGAGGAAAAGCATTGTGAGTACGGATACAGAGCTTTCCACATCACAGAGATGAATCACTTGTTTTTAAGGGGCGTGAAGAATCACTGAAATTTCCCTTGGTTAATTCTAACTGCGACCACACCTTTGCCTTGCGGAAGGTCGAGAGGAAGAGGTTTTGATGAAATCTGCTTCGAAGGCATTACTCAAAAAGCGATGGATCACTCGAACATGGGGCAGGGGTAATAAACTCTGCAATAAAGAAAGAACTCTCACAGATAACCGTTTAGTTCTGGGTTCAGGCTTGAAATGTGTTCCGAAACAACCTTTTCCATCAGATCTTCCACTGAGACGTCGCCTTCAAACACTCGCCCTCGGTATTCTACATTTGCATATCAATTTGTTACTCTTCAACAAAGAAGAAAGTAGGAAAACTTCTCTCAAAGGCAGCAAAGTTCTCGAATGGTTGAGTTTAATCAGGCTGCTTTCTCCTTGCAAATTTGGCTTCATTGTCCGATGAATGCAATTAATTGCATCTCTCGAGTTCACATTTTTCTATTCTGCAATGTGAAAATACTTTCATCCTATAAGATACGGTTACAGGTAACTTTTGAATTTTCGAGCATTCTGCGTCGGAAGAATATAATTAGATTTTATATAACTTTATCTATGAATAAACATGTATAACAGCTAAAAATCTGTAATAAGCAGATTTCATTAAAACTATTTTTGAATAATTAAATGCTATATGCTTTACACAAAACCGTGAAATGGGAAGGCTAAATGTTTTATTCAGTTGTTAATTTACTAATGAATATCTGAATTAAATTTATTATATTATTAAAATCAAACATATATATATATATATATATATATATATATATATATATATATATATATATATATATATATATATATATATATATATATATATATATATATATGCAGGGTGTGCTTATTTAATCACATATAATACATACATATGTATATAGAATTTGGATTGGATTAATTCTTGCACCTCTTTATTTAGAAACATACGAATTATTTAATATTAATTCCGATGTATTTCGCAATACTTGAATGAATGAATTTTGAAATAATTTATAAGGTTTTCAAATAAGAACAACTCGTTAGAGAAAGTATTTATATTAGTGTATATTTAACAGTTTAACATCTGACAAGGAGCATTATCCTTTCTATTAATTTTTTTGTTGAAATATTAAAATATCTATGTTTCTTATACAAATGTGCATAAAAATAATATCAGTGAATTCATTCATAGCTAAGAAAATGATTATACATTATTTACTACTGTTATTTGCCTGAATTTTGTGTGTGTGTGTGTGAATTATTTTCTTTAAAATATTCTTCATTATAAACTCCAAGTTTTAATTTCTTTGACATCAAATGAAATGTAACTGTGATTTGGGACGTCGCTGTCCAAAAAGGTAACTTTTTATCCAAATCTAAATCTGTCTAATTTGCATGAAAACCTACTTGAAACACACCCTACGCTTAACTGATCTTCATTCAATGTATTTTTATTTTACAGAACGTGCAACAAATCTTTATAATCTCAGAACATTTCTTAACCTCTGAAACACTTTAATTGCACTGTAAAATAAATGCACGCTCACGATTTCTTTTGGAAAATATTCTCATAAAAACTTATAAGATAAAACACATTGATAGTGCCCCTTTGAGGAAACATAGTTGTTTAAGCTAAAAAAAATTACAAAGATCACTTTGATGAGTGTTAATTTAGAAAATATATTGCTTAATATTTAAAAAAATTCAATTTTTATCAAATTTGAATAATTGTATTCCTATTAATATATATATATATATATATATATATATATATATATATATATATATATATATATATATATATATATATATATATATATATATATATATATATATATAATTTATATATTAAAATGAGAAGGTTACAGAATTTTCTGCTATCTTTATTTGACTTGATGAATGTCGAACCATTCGAATTATTTTCTTAAAAATTCTATAGAAAAAAAAATTTATAAGGCACAACATTGGTGATATATACTTGGAATATATTATGAAATTTTTCGTGTGTTTTTGAGGAATTAGAAAACTTTACATTGAACATTTATAATTAAAAAGCAGATGATCAATTAAATTAAAATGCTATATTTTGGTAAAAACAATATATTGTGCCCCTGTAGCATGTGATCCGTGCCTAGGGACGTAATACATGCGACTCGTTTCTTAGCATGGACCACATGCTTTATGGAAATGTACATTATGGATAATTTACGGAAATCGGTTTCTGATAATCTTATTACATTTTGCTTATTAAATGTAAAGGAGAATTAAATCTTTTATGGAAAAAGATTGGAAATAACCTCCCTATATGGTTTGCTTTCTTGCAAGATTTGATAAATAAGTAAACCATATGAAGCATAAGAACAAATTGAGATTAGATGCAAATTTACAGCGAAGAGGACAGTGAGAATTATTGGATTCAGTGCTATATTTTCCATTTGATGACAACATTGTTTACATGGTGTAAACAATTCAGAAAATATGTCTGAATTTCCATAAATGCTGGATTACTATAAAGATAATTAATATCTATTAATAGTCCTCACCTTTCGAGAAAGATCAGGTTGTTTCACAAGTCGGAGCCCGATATAGCACTTTTCTGTGAAGCAGTGTTTATTGTTGATCTGTTGTTTTATTTCCGTATATTATTTTACAAAACTGTGTTATCAGCTGTAGCTTGAATACAGATAATCTTTGATCGTCTCTGAGTGTTTAGTTCACACATACAAGCACAAAATAATAATATAATTATTATGGCAGATTTATTTATTTATTTTTTTTAAGAAAATGTAAAACGTATTTAGCAATTTAATATCCAATTTTATTGATATAACTCAAAAACCTAATTAAACCTTTCAGCTTCAAAATGTAATTTTATAAAATTTGATATGATAATACTTTATTTATTCTTAGGCAACTTTCACAGAATGTGGTTCTTTGAAAAATGCTTCTTTTCAACAAAGAGCAATATTTCTTCCCTTTTTCGAACTGTTGGATTTCCTTTTTGGGTTGTTTGAGGTTTCTATTTCTTTTCGACATGTCAACGGTAGCAGGAAAAGAAAAGTCCAAACAAATAGAAAAAATATCTCTCTGAAAAAAAAAAAAATAGCTTCCAACTTGTAAGTGGTAGCATCCATCAGAATTGTCACCGATATTTTCCTCCTAGATTTCCCCCTAGAGAACGAATGAATTACAGCTCATCCTTGTGTGGTAATGGCCTTTAGACAGGTACCCCCCTAGTCTTGTTTGTCAGGCGATTTCCATTCAACATCCACCTTGCCGAAGTGGTCAGAGGCTGGATTTTTAGGACCTCCTGGACAGGTGAGGCGTCAGGTGGCGATAACTTGAACTCTGGCACCTCCCGCATTGACTGGTAATCGTCAGATCTTATTTCCTTGCATTGGCAGTGGTGTCCTTTACTGTAATACTCACTTTATTTATGATAGCTTTTGCATTTACGGCATCTAGGATCCTTTACTATGAGAAAGATACTTAGTTTTGACTCTCTCTATAATATCTGTAGACTCTTCAAAAGTATAAATCTTGATTAATTATTTTCCAGCATTAATCGAAGGTATTTTTGATTATTAAATCTTACATTATGCTGCTGAAAAAATAATCCCATTTTTTTTAAGTATCTCTTCTGATGAGGATCTAAGTTTGAACTCCATAAAGAAAGCACTAAAAATCATGGTATTTCATTTGCATTTGTATTTCCTAGAAATAACTTCTTGGTGACCATCTTTAATAATCTATGATACGACACTTAAAAACATTAAGATACAATTACAGTTATAAAATCACTTTATTATTTTTTTTTTTGCAATTAATCTTTTAAGGAATATTTTTCCTTGCATAATAAATAATCTTTGTTTATTTGTCACAGACATGAAAGTGAAGCTAATTCTAGTTTTCGCTAAGTGTCCCGGAATGGAGTAGAAACCGTCTTTGGTTATTTTTAAAATACGAAATTTATGTTCTATTATAACTGCCGCTCGATTATTTGGATCATATAATTTAAATATTTATATAACAGTTCTTAATTTGTGAATCTTTATTTATCGCCATATTTATTCTGTTGTTGTATTTCTTCTGAGAAAATTATCAATCATTGCATCGAAATACTAAATTGTATAAAATAGGTCGTAAAAATTTTTCTCCCTATTGATATCAACACCATGAAACAGTTGATAGTTTTCATTTTGCACTCAGTGTATAATATTAGTCTACATAAACTGCCTAATATGATTTTGATTTTGAGTGTGATATGACTTTGTACACAATTTATAATGGATTTTGTCACTATTAATAGGAATATTTGAGATGTATTGGATTTAGTACTGATTAAAACAAGTAATTTAATTTTGTATAAAATATTCATTATTTCATTTAAAAAATAAATTAAAATTGAATTGCCATCAATTAATTAGTTTTAAAAATGCTCTCTTATTTTGTTAACAAAATAGTTATATAAAGAAATACATAATAGTTTCAAACATATTAGTAATAGGTATGTAGAATTAATTAGTACTTTTAATTTCCACATATCTAAATTTTTTTCTTAATTCATGTAATTAATTTTTGTTTATGACATGCAATAAAAGCTGAATTTTTTACCATTTATATTAGTGATAAAATATTAATTCTAAAAGAGTTGTTCTAAAAATAATTAATAAGTTTCCTGATTTCATTGAATTGATTTAAATAAGAATAATTTAAACATATATTAATATTATGAATCATAATTATATTTAACATCCTTTAAGAATTTTTATTCATTCTTCACATTGTGTAGGCAGAAATTTTGAAGATAACAAAAGGATAATATTTTTATAATTTTATCGCCCAACTTCATCTTTACATACCCAAATTTATCTGGAAAATTCTCCTAGTTCTGGACTTTCCATCGAATTTTACTACCTCCTCGGAGATATCCAGTGGAGAATAGATGGCGATAAGGCGGACAGCGGTAACATTTTTCGAAAATCTATACCCGACTTCATACTCGTTCTCCATTCTGGAAGGAAAGCCATCGGAAGGAAGTTCTTTTTTTCTGTGCAGATTTACGGCTCTCCGCCAATCGTACGGAGCTAATGGAACAATCATGTTTCCGCCTAGGTTCTCCTCAATTTCCGAGACGCGTGCTGTCCTGGAAGTGCATGCCTGCCCCACAAGACGCGGGACAAAGTTATCTTCTTAAAATTGTCTGCAGAAGCAGAGGTTAATTATAAAATTTGAGTTTGGATAAAAAGGCTGGCCTTCCGCTTTGGCTTTAGAGGTATCTCTTGTCCTTAAAACCGTCGGGAATCGAAGACTATGGAAGTGGGCGTCATATAAATGCAAATTAGATGTAATGGGTTCTTTCTTTATTTTTATCTCGGCTAATGGATTTGAATTATATTTCTTAGTTTTCTGAACATCAATCATGTGGAGTAAGTTGTAATATTGACATTGATATTTCTGCATCATATAGAAGATGTCAAGTGTCCATTTTGTTTTTCAAGAAAATTTCATCATTCATTCTGTTTGTATGAAATGCTTTTGAATAATTTATGGACCATTATTTTTTAATTTTGAAACTATTAATAGCAATAATTTTGAGCAAATGTATAATTAATTATCAGATAAACTCACATCATTTTCAGAATTAGAGTATTGGTTTTGAATTCCTTAAAAATAACATTTTATTTTATCTACTTATTTCAAAGATAAATTTAGTAATATGAATGATTTTCAAAGTTATTTAAATTTTAAAATTATTTTTGTAAATCACAAAAAATTAGTTTAATTTAAATTACATATAGATTATTAGTGAAAATACTATGAAATGCAAAACTAAAAGATTTGTGAAACTTAAGTTTTATAAATTTAAGCCACAATCAGATTTCCATGATACAAAATCAAAAAAATAACAAGCAATAATAAATTAACATCGTGAAGTTCTGATTCCTGGATAAGTTTTAGTTGATCAAGCAATCCATCATTTGCTTAAAAGGTAAATTATTTTCCCACAATTCCTTCTTGAGTGAACATATTTAAACAGTCAAATGTTAATTAAACTTTAAAGCCTACAAAATCAAAAATCTTTTTAATGAATCAGGCTTTAAGAAAACAGCAAGTTCATTTCAATAAATGCAATTTCATTTTATTCATTTTTGCACTAATGAAAGTAATACTTAATTTTATATACACAAATTATATAAAAAATTAAATTATACTTTCATTGGTGGTATTTTACTTTTGTATGTAACATATTTTTTGAATAAAAAAATTAAATTATATTACAAAGCAATGTAATAATTAAATGTCAAAATATCCATAGTAATAAAAAAAATTTACTGCAACCACCAGTAACTTGACATATCGTCTGGAAGAGCTTTTGAAAGGAAGAAAAAAAAAGGTCTTTCCGATTTTATAGTTAATTGAATGAGTTTCCGTCTTGAATATCTAATGAACTCCAACAGTGAATTTAACTCGTTTGAAATTCATCTGTTAATGCACCTGAACTAACGATGGTATATTCAAGTATAATTTAAATGAGATTAATATATTTGAGGTGGCAATGAATCTGATTCGTGGCGGTGTCCTTATCGTTCTAGATTTGCATAATATCGTCTGAAATTTGTTCGCAGCCATTTCGAATTCTCTTAATTTTTCAATGAAATACGACTCGCATATCTGCCTACGCAATAATTTTCTTTTAAATAAGCATCATTTGTGGGAGAACTGATGAATAAAATTGTAAATCATGATGTAAGTTAGTTTGAAATAATTTGAGGATTCCATTTCTGGATCGTTGTGAAGGGTGTTTCATTTTACGTCTGTTTCACCATCTTTGCTAATTACTTTAATACCCATGCCATGAATATGTGTGTGTCAATTGAATTCATTTAAATATTATGTAAGAAATAAAAATAATTAAACAAATTTTTGCCAACTCATAAATTTATTACTGCTTTTATTCATCGTGATTGTCAAAATTAGGTTTTGAAATAAACCATCTGTTATAAAATAGGTTTTTAATCATTAGTAAATAAATTTTAGAGTAAGTTTAATGCTTTAATTTTTTCTGATTCAAATGAAAATAATTAATCCTTTATTTTTTCGTGAATGAGTAACGTATTTCTTTATTATAACAAATATTTTTTTTTTATTCTTTTAGATGAAAAGGTAATTTTAAAACACCTAGACTATTTATTTCTAACTAAGCACAGTTTTCAGACAGACTGTGTTTACTTATAAAGCCTTTTTTTAGATACAAGTAGATTATAAGTAAAATATTAAAAATAGTAAGATTATTAACAACCATGATCAAAAAAAAGTTATAATTTCTCAGATTTTTCCTAAACAAAGCTGTATTTTAAAACTTTCGAATTAAATCTTTCTTTTATAATATATATACAAGTGTACGTATTCGTCAGTTTTTCCAAGTTATTTATCTTTAAATAACATATTGTTCATGAATGGATGAGTAATAAATAACTAAGAAATTACTTTAAGTTTAATTATATCAAACTATCTTCATCTTTAAGCGTTTAACCTTTTTCAGGGAATTCTACGGACACAAGCTATCAGACTTCTTTGCTAGGAGTGTCTTGTCCCCCCTCCCCCCCTTTTGTTAGCTATATTTTAGCTCTATATTCCCCAGACGCGGCACATTGTAAATACACTGCAGCCTTTTGCAAGTACAAAGCAGTTGTAGTGACTACCTCTTTTCAACCCACATTTAAAAGGATAATAAATGTTTGAGGAGGGGCAAATTTCACGGGAAGGCACTTAAAATATTTGTTGTTTTCTGTAAAACTGACACTTTAACTGTGTACTGTTCTGTTTCTTTATATAATATTTCTTTTCTCACAATCCTTTAAATGCTTATCTTTTTACTCATCTATTTGTATGAAATTTTCAGTTTCAGTAAACTTAGAAAATGTTAGAAGTTACAATTTATTATTTGACAACAATGAAGAAAAATTTTAATAAATAGATAGATTGAAAAAAAAGTATGAAATATTTCAATTGTTTCAAACAAATAATTCCATGAACATACACGATTTATCATAAGTGATTCGCATGTAAATATGACTCCATAATCAAAGTGAATAAAGAATTTAGATATCAACTAAATAATCAGTAACTGAGGATTTAACTCTTAGAGAACTATTGATATATATTACACTTTTTGTGCTCTGGAGTTATTCTTAAAATTTAAGCTTAATTTGATTCTAAAAGACTAAAAACATCTATTCCCAAAATTTGAGTGACATTTTTCAGTGTTTTGGTTATTCTCCCGGGAATCTTCATAGCGGGCTCTATGCTATATATAAACAACATTACAATCCAGAACATTTTGTTATTGACTGAACATACTTTGAAACCTATTACCAAAAGATATAAAGGCAATTATCGTATTTTCTTTTAAAAATTGGAGAGATATTAAAAATTTTAGTTAATAATTATTAAAGAACATTCTTAAGTTTAAACAGCTTATGATACAGATTGTAGTAAATATTTATAATTATAAAACTTAATCCATGATCCTAGATTAAAGATCGATAAATATCTTCTTCAAATCTAAATCCAATATTAGGAATAACGAAAAAGTAAAAATAATTCAAATGATATTTAGTACACCAAACGAGTTTAAATTTTGTAACTTAAGATGCATCGAACTCCAAATATCATGCTGAAGAAATTTCATGCCTCAGAATTTGGAATGAAAATTTTAATTCAATGGTGATATGGTTTTCTACTAATAATTTAAATTATACATAACAGGATTGTAAATTGAATAAATATGTAACGATATAGCTTTACTTATTGCTTTAGCGCCATTTCATTCAGCATATTTAAAATATAACCAAGCAGAATATATAACTATCATTCATGTGTGTTCATTAATATTAACCTAAAGGAAATATGCTAAATTAAATCTAGTTAAAATAATTATTCAATTTAAATTCTTAGAACTATTTTTAATCTTTCGTCGATCCTTCATATCTATGAAACTGTAATCACTTTATACTATTTTTCGATAATTTTAATAAATTACTAATTATCTGAAAAATAATTAAATTTTGTGAAATATTTGGAATATTTATAAATTTAATAATTTAAGAAATTATTAAAAAGCGAAGTTGTCTTATAACAAAGTTTTTTTCAATCTCAAAACAATAAGCTCATTTTGTATTGGGGTACGGAAGTATTTATTTTTTTAGCTGACATTTTTGTTTAATTAAACATGCATAAAAAAAACTCCAGTAGCCGTTTTTCTTATATAAAATACCTTTTAGAAATAATTAAAGAAAGCTGGTGCACGGTTTTATTTGCAACTGTTTTGCTTTTTGGTTACTTGTTAATGTAGCGTGTTTATTCTTTACGAGTGAAAGTCATAAGGCTTAAATTTGAACTTGACACTATTCCTAGATTTATTCATTTTTTTTTCCTGATGTATTTTTTTCACTCTCTTTTTATACTGTTTCCAGTAGCCAGAGAGAAAAAAAAATTAAGCGAAAGGAAGCAGTGAAGCGCGGATTAAAGGGCGATTCCTTGGATCTTAATGATCCTAACTGCAGTTCGGGAGACTGTGTCAGATGGACTGAACGTTCCGCCGTCATCTTTTAGGTTAATGTTTGGCGCTATTTTTTTTTTTTTTTTTTTTTTTTTTTTTACTCAATGAGCCGCTGATTCTCAGTATGTATGAAACTGTTATCCGTTGATAATATCCTTCCTTTCTTTGGCGCAAATTACTGCAGTTGGTCATTGTTGATATTATGTTCCAGAACTCCTGGAAGATGCCAAACTACAATAATAAGACATAGGCTTTCTTTAATGCCTGTGGTAGCGCGTGAAAGCCTTAAAGATCTTATTAAGGAAGAAATCTTTTTACTCTTATTGTAACGTTATAATGTCACTTGAGCAATATTTTTTAGTCAATTTTATAGTGTTAAAAAGGAAAAGCTATTATTGAACGTGAAAAGCTATTAATGCAACAAAAAATAACATGTCAAAATATAGCATTATGAGGGGTTACCTGGAAAATTTGTTGTGGCTGTTAGACATATTTGTATACAACCTAAAAGTAACAAAAGTTATCATAAAGATTGTAACATTTTTTTTAGTTATGTTTAAAGTGAAACACTCCAAATTTGTATATAATAATTTAAACAAGTATTGGTTTAAAGTGGTTATAGTGGTTGATATTAAATAATTATTGATTATATGTAAGAAAACTGAAGTAAAAAATAAATTGAACTGTAGAAAAATAAGGTATAAGATATGTTAATAAAAACTTTTCAATTTGCGTTATAACACATGAAGTAGTTTATTTTACATTAATCCATATTTATATATAAGAAGATTTTTGCTCATGTAATTAAAAAAAATTGCTTAGTAAAATTTTAGAAAATTACTCTTTCTCTCGAGTTGATATATTTTTCGATGCTTTCTTATATAAAATTTAAATAGATGATAATGGGATGAAGTAGGTATGTGTATATGTAGGTATATGTGTATTCATATGGTATATGTCTATTTATAGTTAATAACTTTTCTGTTTATCTTCTGAATAATTTAAACAATGAATTCATTGGTTTCAAATATTGCATTTTTTTTATGAACATATATAAAGTAGCACATATCGTGAAAAATATCTCATTAGTTTGTTTTTTGTAGCTCAACTTTTTCTAATTAATTTTTATAACATAATTTGTTGTAATTTTTTCTCATTTTTTCAAGTAAAGTAATTGCAAGACAGTTTAATTAATTTTAATGTCACTTAAAGCTTATTATTATTTAAGCATTTAAGCGAATATTAATTGATGTATTTAGTTTTTAATAACAAACCGTGAACAAAAATTTGCATAACAAGATATTTCTAATTGTATGATAAATTAAAATATCAAAAAATTTATAGAGAGAGAGAGTTCTGCTTGACATTCATTTTGATATGTGCCAGCTTTAAATTGAAAATTCATTAAAAAAAAGAAAGTTGATTAAGTTTCTACAAAAAAAAATTTTTTTAGATATAATTTTTTATGAATCAGAAATTACAGATTCTTCAGTATTTTCCTCATGTAATATAATATAGAGATAAAAAAAATTCTATTTAAATATCTATTTGCTTCTAAATACAAATCAAAATAACATTTCAAGTAATATGAAACAATATGAGTATTATAATAAATAAATATATATTTATTAAGGGTTAAATGATTCGTATAAAGTATAAAAATTGTTGTAAAGAATTTTTGTTTCAAATTTTTAATTATATAAGTATTGTTTTCTCACTATTGTACTTTTGGATAAAGGAAAATAATTCTATAAAGGACTGAAACTTACAATAAAAAATTTCTCTGCAAGTTTTTTTTTTATTTTTATTTTATCCCATTATAGATCAAATGTATTATTATTTAGCACGGAACTTTTGTAACAGCAATCTCTGATTAATTCGCGATTCAAGAAATTAAACGTGAATTCTTCCGGAATCAGCTTTCTTCTTTTGAAACAATCGCCATCCGCAGGTAAGGCACCTCAAAGAGATATTTTTAAGAAACACTACACTCCCTTTGTTGCGTTATCTTTTTCTTTCTTTTTTTAAAAAAAAAAGCCAACGATTTCAAGGTGTGTTCGGACCATTACTGTCTCGTTACTCTTCATCTTCTCTGTTACGGCAGCGGTTCAACGTCCCTGCAATTCAATTGCTCTCTTGATCCAGACAAAGAAGAACTTTGGAGGCATCCGATGTTAGAGGGCAGTTTCTTTTTTTTCGATTATTTGGAAGTTCTAAAGCGTGACCTCAGAGACCTAATCAGTCTTATTCCTCTTGCCAAATCTGGAGCTTCATCCCTAATTGGAAAGGAAGCGCGAGTGTATGTTGGAGATTTAATAAGTCCTGGTTCATTGTTTTTACAATCGAATGGCGGAAGTGGTGTTTAATCCATATTTCACGAATTTGTCCCGACTTCTTTTGACTGATGGGCAATTGTGCGACTGAGTTTGGAAATCTTTTCATTCCTCCTAAGTGTCGTGACATTTGAAAACGTTTTGCTGTTGATTCGTCCTTCTATCTTGTTAAATCCTTTAGTTACTTTTCTTTTCATTATTGACAGAGCGTGCTACAGATTAGGCAATTGTGATTGATACAATCGCCGCAAAACAATTTTCTGGCCCTCATAAATAGCGGAGACTTTCTGAACTGGGTTAATGTTATGCTTGTTTCTTTCTTGACTAGATTTAAATTCAATAATTTATAACTTAATTGAGAAGCAGTTTGCTGTTGAGTGGAAGGCAATATAATATAAAATTGGTTGCTAAAAACATTTTACTTAGCAAATAACTGAAGCTATCCATCATCAATCATTAGTATAGATGCGAAAAACATCGTGGAAGTCTTCTGGTTTATGTAGAGAATGCTATGGTATTGCTCATAAGAATTCAAAACGCTTAAAAATTCGGTGATACTTGAGAGCTTAGGCAAGGAATTCACTTTAATGTATGGGTAAAATGAGGATATATTCGTAAATTTATCACACGCTACAGTAAATAGGTTTTATTTAACAAAGACCATATTCAATAATTTAATTTTAATTTAATATTACACCCACATGTATGAATGAGTTGCTACAGTTTAATGAGTTTAATAAAGTTTAAATGAGTTGCTACAGTTTTAAACAATGCATTTAGTAGAGAGCTAGGCAAGTGCAAATGTAAATCTTGAGTGTGTATATATATTGTAAAAGAATCGAGTGATTGTGGTCTAGTTTCTATTTTCAAAAATTTAATAAACTTTGATGATACATAACAACTATAGATTAACACTAACCAACAATTAATCGAATTCGAATCACATTGGCATTAATAATAATGTCAGCTGTTTTGTATTAAAATAAAAGTAGTCATCTTCAACTCTATGAAATACCCAATACTTTTATCGGTGTAATTTCCGCATCAGAATCGTATACAAAAATATTAGCGTTCTTCCACACACATACACGCACGCACGCACGCACGCTCACACACACATATATATAAAGCAAGATTAGAAATATAATAGGCAAAAATTGAAAAATATAAGAATGGATATAAAAATTGAAAAATACAAGAGTAGATATTCAAATTGAAAAGTACAAGAATAGATATAACACTTATGTTCAGCAATACATTCAGCGCAAAAGCAGCTAAAAATAGAATTACTAAAATATAATTAATAGTAAATTTTTATAAAATTAATCAAAAACTAAATGCAGAATAATATATATATATAATGAGATATATATGAGATGTTCACTAAATGTTTCTTCTCAGTTATTCTCGAATATTTTGAGTTTATAAATTTATCACTCTCATTTTGCAATGTTAGAATATGTAAACCTATAATGAATAGTTAATGAATAAATATACCTAAAAGGAAATATTAAGGTGCTTTACGTATGCAATTAAATCTTTGAAAGCTGTTACACACATTTTTCTTAGTGATATTTTTATTATATTTAGAGCATTTCCTCTTCTGACAGAAAAACATTAATACGCTTAGTTAGATTGGACTGATCAACATTTTAAAGGAGATTCCGAACGACTGTAAACACATCCATTCCCAAGATGGTAGTCGATATGAATAGAAAAATCGAACTATAATTAGCCATCTGAAAAATTGGCGTTTAATTTGTAATATCTGAAAATGTATTTTATGTAATATACCCCTTTCAAGGATTATATATATTTAAAACAATCCATCATAAATGGGAATATTAAAATGAAGTCCTTCGTTTTTAATGAGTAACATATTTCGTTTTATTATCATGTCCACAAAAATTAGAGTTAAAACATAAGTTTTTCTTGAAAAGCATATTTTTATTGAAATTGCATCATACGATAAATTTTTTTATGATCTTAAAATTTTCTTATTTTTTTATTAAAATACTTTTATAAGATTTGAATAACGAAAGGTATGTATATTTAAAAAAAATATTTACTTATTTAGGATTTCCTTGAAAATGTATATTTTTGCTTAAAGATCACTAAAATATGTATAAGCTTTAATTATTTGATTATTTTATTTATAATATTTATTTATTTTTCTATTTAGGTAAGAATATTTAATACAAGGAATTTCCTTACGAAGAAACCACTCTAATATTCATGGCTAGAATAATTTATGAGCTTTGTGCATGTTTTTTACATCATGAATTGAATTAGCACTATTTGAATTATGGAAAAATTGTATTTGATAAATAGGTAAACATATCGTTTTATTCTTTCTCCAATTTTATCTTAATATGAATATCTTATTGTAAATTTCATAATTAAAAAATACAATAAAAATATAAAAAGGGATATATGCAGCTGTTTTATTTGCATTTATATTGTAATGCAATTTTGCACTAAGAAGAATTCTTTATAAAAATACGAAAAAATAGTTTATCAATTGGAATATTTTATTACAGCTAATTTATCTTCTTCTCAAAAGTAACAATATCCACCACTAGCCCTAATAATTAGAAAAAAAAAACTCACATTGTTTCCAAATAAATTTTCAAATCTATAATATATTTACATACACTGAGAAAAAGAGAAACCGTAACCGTATACTTTGTTATATATTTAACCAATCCAGTTGCTTTATTATCCTAAGAATGTATGTTATCATAATTTAGATTTATATATTTACCCAGAAAAATCATTCTGCATTTTCGTACTCCGAATCATTCTGGTAAATGGCCAATTAAGACAATTCAGTACATTTGTAATCACGTTTCATTATGGCACTTTCTTAATACCTCGCTCAAAGATTACATCTCGTTCTCGGCCGCTGGAAAACTTTTATATTTTACGAACTAATTAGAATGCATGTTGGAATGTTAACCATCGAAGAGCTTGCCTTTTCAAATACCTAACTTTAGGAAATTAATAATCCACAATAAAACAAGTTTATTTCGACCGTGGTTTATGCGAATGCAATTAGAATATTGTAGGGGGAGTCATGTTTACACATTACTGCTTATATTCAATGACCCAAAGAAATTCAAAATGGTTGCGCTTAGAAACTGAAATTTTTAAAGAAGTTTTGTCTTTAAAAGTGGAAAAAAATTTGCAAGTATATATAAAGCGAGAGACAGAAAGTTAAAACTAAAATATTAATGAAATGTACCAAATCATCTGCTATGATTCAGAATATTGGTTTCTATTATTTAATTATGCACGTACTAATCTTCTTAAAGTCAACGTTTTTAATTCAGATTTTCAAACTTGCAGTTTTAGAAATTCTCTTATAAAAAATTTCCGTACATAATCAATAATTGCTTAAAAAAGTTACTAATTATAAGAAAAATATAAGGATTTTTGATCGCTTAACTTTTTTATGGTTATTTGATTATCTTCCCATTATATAACCCCTACTATAAACAATTTTCGCCTTGTGGCGACACCGAGGTAAGTAACTTGCTGTGTGTCAAGTTTCGTTGATATATTTATACATGAAAATTCATATTAAACGAGGAATGTTTTCATTTTAATATTGTTTATAGCTAGGATAAGTAGAGTAGCTGAGTTCGTTTTATACAGAGTTGATTTCAATTGTTTTACTTTATCCACATAGTGTAGGTGTGACGTTTAATATCTTATACTCATCTCATATAGATGTACATGTATGCGGTAAAAATTATATTTTGGACATCATTTCTCTTAAAAGTTATAAATAGCCATCATAAAAGACAATATTATTATTATTTTTTTGGCAAAAAGAACATTTAGATACATAAAAGATCTTTTATGAGAACATTCTTTCCACGATCGTCTCTCTCTCTCTCTCTCTGAGATGAGTTTTGCACAGTATTCATCAGTCTCAAAACTTCCCGTGCATCCAGCATTTTAATGATATATCAACACATGTCAGACTGTTAATCTCCATTATTTTGAAGATTTTTCAAGAAAATATTGAATAATCACTTATAAATCACTGTTTACAAATTGTGTAATGAAAAAATTTCAACTATTGCATATAAAACGAGTAAAAAATATGTGTATTTAGCCTTTTTTTCTAAATTATATATATATTTACTTCCCATCATCCATTTTTTATTATGTAACTAATATAAAAGTTGCATGAGGACAAACTTTATTATGTAAATAAAATGCTTATTTTTTATTTGACATTTTCCACGTTTCCCTTAAAAATCTTCTTTTAATTATATCCGACTATTTGAACGCTTGTTTATTTTTGGCTATCCTGCACATTTATAGATGCATATATTGCACTAAAATATGGCATGTAATGCAATATATAAGGTGATTCTAAATTGTTTTTACTAATTAAAAGGAGTGATAGTACCCGTCCATACAAGCAATAATTACATAAAAACATAGGGTCACATTCCACTCTGAGAGGCAGAAAAGAGGAAAATAAAAACGCATGAAGAATCTATCACGAATTTACTGTGTGCAAATTTCCGCAGAGAAGAAGCAGCATATTGCTCTTATTGGTTACCGGAGAAAGCCAATCAGAGTAGACGTTGTTCTTTAAAAACGCAATCAACACGTTTGGTCTGACAACAATGCCCACTCTACAACCCCTCGTAGACACCAACAGAAAATTTCCGTGAACATCTAGGTAGGTATCCTTGGTGATTATCTAGTCAGCCCTTACATCATGCCAGACCACTTGACATCCGCAACATACCGTATCTTCTTAGGACAACAGCTTTCCGGTTTATTGTAGGCTGTTCCACTCTCCATCCTGAGAGTTATGTAGTTTATGCTCAGTGGAGCCCCAGTACATTTTTCCATCATGGTCTCTAACTTTTTGAGTCCCGCACAATGGATTGAACGTAGTGAACTTATGGCTTGGACTCCTGACTTATCAGACCTCAACCCACTGGATTTTTACCTCTGAGGGCACATGAAATCTTTAATGTACGCTCGCCTGTGTGTGAAGACTGAAGATCTCGTGACTAGAATCGTTGTTTCCGGGACAAAGTTAATATACGGCACCAGGAATCTTCGATGGTGTGCGCCAATCGTTCCTTCGTCGGTGTCAACTGTGCAATGATACACATAAGTGGCATTTTGAGCATTTGCTGTGAGGTTTTCACTAAATAATAAAGATGATTGTGAAACATTTGATATTATTCATTCGCTTACCCAACACTATTGTAGGTATTGGGCAAGCACTGTCAGGTGGGAATTCCTCTTTTCTGCCTCGCAGAATGGAATGTGACCCTATGTTCTTTTGTAATTAATGCTTGTCTGGATGAGTACTATCACCCCTCTTAATTTGTAAAAACAATTTAGAATAACCCTGTATATGTACAGCAGAGAAAATAAATGAAAATTCGTGTATTAACAAATTATTACTAAAACATTTATGAGAGATAAATGTATACTTTTATAGTTATAATCATTTAATATTTTTAAATAGAAGTTAATCTATTTAAGTTTTGATATTTTATATTGATTATATGCTTGTTACATTTTAGCTAAAATAAAAGAATTAACATCGAAACTTTATGCGAGTTTAAAATAGTGATAAACATAAATTCAAGCATTTCAAACAACTGCATTTTCCTTTGCCTTATTTGCGATTCAAAAATCACTCATGCAGGTATAAAATATGCATCCTGGAAGCACAAACTTCCTTTTTCTAAAGTAAATAACTCTTCATAACATCCATCCAAATTTAAAGTCTTCCCCACATCACAAAAGGCATGTTTCAGGAAGGCAGAGGAAACGAAGACATCGTTGAGATCAATTATTAAGCATTCCGGAAATAAATGTTCCCCCATCCGACCTGAAAGTAGATAACGTATTTCTCAGATGTCTCCTCAAAATACAAAGCATAACTCAACAAATTATGTCTCCCTGGAGTTTTCAGCTGTTATTACGAAACAACCATCCATCACGGAGGCCTCAAATGCCCTTAAAGACTTTAGAATGCGATTTGTTAGCGTTCAGAGTCCTGTTTATAGCCTTTCATTAACCTATTGACAAAGGGAAAATAAAAAGGAAAGGCTGGATGATAAAGGGAGGAGAATTAATTTGTATAAAACACCGCCCAGCGTGGGACAACAAGATAGAGCGATGGCTTCCTTATGATAGATGGACCCATTTATCTTTTCCTGTTGCAGTTATAAGCTCAATGAATGTATATATCTGTGGAAAGGGAACCGAAATAACTTGTCTGTTAGAGTCTATGAAACTGACTCCTTTAAAATGAAAATTTTGAGTAATCGCTTATTACTTCCTTGTTATAAATATGCTAAGAATATTCTTTGTAAGCAATGGATATCATTTCAGAATTGCAAAATTTTAAATAAAGGATTTTTATTTATTGTATAGGCCGTCTGTAAAATATATCTGGCATATTTTGATGTGTAATTACCCATAAAATAATAATAAATATGAAGTAATAATATTAATTGTTAAATAGATTTAAAAGGCTTACGGCATGTTCCACATGTGTGATATGATTGATTTTGACTGATTCTCCTTGGTAATAAGTCCAGTTCGTTTTATTGCTCTGATATTTAAAGTTTCGTTTCTTCATTTAGAATTCATGAATTTTGTTTATAGCTTATTTTAATTCATTTTTTAAATTTATTACTGACCATAGTAAATTTTAAATTAAATAATTAGTTGAACTAAAATAAAACATAATGCAATTATGTTCACTAAGTGCATTGTTTCAAAAATTTGAAAAATTATAATGTAATTTTAAGTATCTATTTAGAAGATATATGAACATATCACTCATCAAATCAATTAACTACATAAAATAAGAAAATGAGAAAAATTATATTAAAGTATACGATATTTTTTAAGATTATCATTTTTAATATGTTTTACATATGGTTTTTGTGTTGTTTATTCCTATTATAAGTGAAATTTGTTCTACTGTTTATAATATGCATACAGTTATATATTACATACAGCTTTTTTTTATTAAAATTTTAGGTAACTCAAAATCATAATTAATCGATTTGGCTAGTGAAACATACATATTATAAACGAATAAATATAGATTATACTTTTAAAAAGGGAAAAATTAATAGAAGTGATAATTATAAAATTTTCCTTTTAGCATTTATAGTACATCGATAAGAATGAATAATTTTTCTCGTAACAATTTCTGCATGATTTTTAAATATTATTTTGCTTTCTGCTCATTATAAAAATGCATAAAGCGACACTTTTTGCTATTAAAACAATATTAATTATTTAAATATACAATTATATTCACTACGCCACAAGTATGACAAATTTAAAGATTTTAATACAGCAAGTATTTCAGTCTATAACTCTTTCCTCTCCTAAGATCTTGACAGCAAAGATTTCAACCTAACTCTCTCTTAGGGTAAAATATTTTTAAATCTAAGTTACATTTTTTTTTAACTTAGCAAAAAAAAAAAAAAAAAAAAAAAAATAGCAACATATTTATTATTATTTAAATGACCTCTTTTATTTTCAACTACAGGTCCGAATTTTAAATTAACTTTGTTTTCATCGTCATTTTTTATATTTTATACTCATGTTTTTGATTAAGTCTATAAGTCAATAAAGAAGTTAGCGGTTGACCATTTACTTTCAGCTACTAATATCTTAATATTATTTCAAACGCTTACTATACTTATTATACTAATAAGTCGGCAGGTAAAGGATATGGAAATTTACAATATCTATATTAGCATCGACTATTCTCTCTCTTTATCTTAAAGAGTACAGACTGAGATTATAGTTTACAATATTCTTTCAAAATTTGTCATCGTGATAGTCTTTGTATAATAATTTCTATCTATTCCACTTTTTTCCTGAGATATTGCGAGAATCTAAGCAGATGTTATAATTTTTGTACTGGCATAAGCGAAGAAACTAAATCATAATCATTGGCGATTCTTTCTGTTTATAAACAATGCTTTAAGCAACCATAAAAATTTTTACATCGTTGGTTCGGGGTTTATTTTCCTCATTGATTTTCTCTTGCGCAACATTTATTGAAATACAAATCCGTGAATATTAAACTGACTTTTAGGGGCAAGTAAACATTTACTCAAGCACATCTCTAATGTCAATAAACTTTCGTTTATGTTCAGCTGGAGTCATTTGCTTCAATTTTATAATCATAATTCCGTTTGCAAAATTAGATGCAGTTAGTTACCCGCTTGAAGACCATTAAGAACACAAATTCAAGCCATCATCTTAAAAGGAATCAGTGAACCTTTTCAGCGGCCAGTTCCTTAGAAAAAGTTACCTGTTCTTTATTTGCTTCTTTTTCTCCACTTCAGATGCAAAGTAGCTGTTACTAAAAGCTACAGTTACCGCTATAAACTCAGTTTTAATGTTGATAACTTGTTTATCTATCAACTATGAATGCAAGTTCTTCATAGCCTGTTCCTGGAATTCTTTAAGAGAGTTTGCACAGTTGTAACGGGTATTGCAAAGCTTCGCAATTAGTATTGAATGTAGGGTCACGGTTACGCATGAGCGGCAGCGTGTGGCTTCATTTTGACATGAGATCTCAGCCGTGAAGGTAAGAAAGTAACACCATGGGCGTGTAAACGAAAGTCACAACAAATGCTAAGGATTTATGGAAGATATCATCATCATGGTTAATAGCATCCAACGGTATATTGAGAGACACAGCAACTCAAGGAAAATGCAGATTCCTTAAGAATACTTATAAATATTTATATTTTTTTTTTAAAAAAAAATAAAAACCAGAAACAATAATTCTAATCGAAAGAAAATGTTGTATAACTATCACTTTTATGAAATTTTTGTTTTCTTAGTATTCACGGGATTTTAAAATTGTAATTTATTTAGCCTAATTCCATTTTTTTTAGGTATTTATTTCTGGTGATTCATAAAAATAAAAGAAATAGGTTATTATTTTTACCCAAAAGGAACAATAATTTTGAAATAAGATATTTTTATTTTAAGTATGTATAATTATGTTAAACTTTAGAAGCGAAGAATTTACTTTTTATGTCATCAACATAATCCTTGTCTAAGCACCTAAAAAATATTTCGGTTTTTTCATAACTTTTAGACAAAATGGGATAACAGCAGATTATAAAAAGCTTTTGTAATATTGTATAAATGGGAATTTTTTATGGAGATTGTTTATCCATCGAATAAAGAGTAAATAGGGCGTTCTTAATTGAGCATTAAATTTATAAAATTAATACTGTTCAATCATTTTTAAAACTACATTGTTATATATAAATAAATAATAATATAATAAATTATGTTTATGTGATTAACTAAAAAATTTCATACAAATGTTGACAATTGATGTTACTGTCAACATTTGTATGAAATTTTGTTGTTATTTAAATAATATAATTAAAAAAAATTGTATGAAATTTTGTTGTACTACATTGTTATATATAAATAAATAATAATATAATAAATTATATTTATGTGATTATAACTAAAAAGTTTCATACAAATGTTGACAATTGAGGTATGTATGTAATAAAATAAAATGTGCATTTTTAGTAGTGTATACATTAAACGTATGCAATTAATTTTAAGATATTTATAAAATATATTGTCCCCTAATAAATTATTTTATTTTTTTATGAAATTCATGATATATATTGTTCATGAAAACAAATTTCATTTATTCTTTTATTTATCCCAGGATTGGCAATTAATTTTAAGAAATTATAATCTGGATGATATTATGGCACTTTCCAAAAAAAGGTCTCCATATATTATGAGCATGCTTAATGAAATAAATCTTGCAATGAATCATTGTTTAAAAAGTTATATTTTAAACGTGAACAACTAAGTTCAAGTTACCAAAACTTACATCTATGCATATTACTGTAAAAATTAAAGATTCTTTTTTTTTTTTTAATGTAAATATGAAAGGGTAGAATAAAGGAAAAGAATTTTAAATCACATGAAATGTCACCGGAATAATATTAATCAATAAAACTTACACCAGAATGAAGTATGCACTCACGCACGTTTTATTCCGGTGCGAGAATGGGAAGGGGGGGGGAAGGGAGAAAGTCTGGCGAGAGAGATTGCTATAATTATGAGACTAATACTCCTTCACGAGTGAAATGCAAATCGGCCTGCCATCTCATCCCCGAGTGATTGTTACAGCAGTATTAGTGTCGGCATTCTTTGTGTGGGAGGAAAAGTAAAAGTGTTGAACTCACACAAGGTGAGGTATTCGATTGAGCACGCAATTATGCTAATGATCTGGAACTGAATAACAATCAAGAACGACGGTGGTTGACTCTTGATGCACACCCATTTAATATGGACTGTAATAACTCTAACTGTGAAGTGGGTAAAAAAGCGTGCTTCACGTCTTCTGTTCCGATGGACCATTCACAACAACAGCCGGGAATCCATACGTTTTCTTTTTAAAGGCCTTAAACGAGACATTTTATAACTGGCATTAAATCTCAAACGCTATAACGTTATTCAAGATCCAAGAATATTATCTTTATACAAATGGGATTAATTTTAGCGTATTGCTTGTTCTCTTATTAAGTGAAAGGAAAATCATTTGGAAAGGGAAGAAGAATCAGTCATGTGGATGAATGGGAAACGGTGCCCAATAAACTTAGCACTATAAGAGAGAGTTGCGAAAATCATTTTTCATTTTTTATTCATTAGTCATTTTCCTATTTTTTGAAAAAAAAAAGTGTTTATATTCATGAGAATTTTTCTCAGGAAATACGTCGAGATTCATATATTGAAGTGGCTAACTAATTATACTTTTACATCGTACTGATTTTTTTTAACACGCTTCTCATCGAGGTCGTGTTAATGAGTTCACCTACACACGCATTACATGCGTGCTTGTGTGTGTGTACATAAAAGATATGCCAAATATTTTTACAATCTTTATATTAAAAAAAAAATTCATCTAGGCCTTATTTTATATTCTTAGAGAATAATAAAGTAAACAAAAAATAGATTTTAAAAAGGTGAATTTTTTTTAAGAATTGAACTTTAATTGAGCAGTCACGTCAAAAGATTCTGTAACACATTTGATGATAAAATGATTAAGACACTTTATATATATCTATAGATATATATATGTATATATATATATATATATATATATATATATATATATATATATATATATATATATATAATAAAATATTTCATTATACTATTAATGTATAATATATATATCATATATACATATTAATTATCAACATTAAGAAATGAAAAAATAGGGATGAGCATTTTAGTTTTCTCCAATATCAATGAAATGATGCAAGATGGTAAAAATCTAAATTGAAGGAAATAAATTTGCGTGAATCGTGTTCACATCTCATATTCTTTCTTTTTGTACGTAAAGGGTTCACAACGACAAAAAAATATTGAAAAATGTCAGTAATGTTTTATTTCTTTTTAATTTTAGTTATTAACGGAATCCATTTTACTGTTGTGTTATTTATTCTTTAAATTTTAAATAATTGAAAATATTTGTTTTTTTTTAAAAATATCTATAACAGAAATAGCTGTGTTCAGTACCAATAGAATCTATTAAAAATACAAATATTCAAATAAATATTGAATGACCATTGAAGAAATATTCCTTTATTATTGATTTAAGTTTCCTTTTTGTGTGTGTGTGTGTGAATAGTTTGTATTTTGTAAAATTACCTCTTAAAGTTGTTTGTGTTTATCTTCCTTGATTTTCTATGTATTGTGTGCTATTGTTTACATTTAAACTAAATGGATATTAAAAAAAAATTAAAAGGTAACTATTTGCTATAGTATGCTGGCAACAGTAATTACATTCATATTTTTATCCTTGGCGTTTAATTTCATCGCCAGTATTTTGCCCTCATCATTACCTGGTTCTACATTTCCAATTCCGAATCCTCTGCATTTCATCTTTCCTGCATAGCGCGACTTGTTTGAATTAACATAAGGCAAGGAATTAATAACCATTACTGTCGCCCACGCTGATGGCATGCGAGTATCATCAGATGGCAGACATCGATCATCGACGTCATCAACAGCTTGCCTCCACACGTTTACTTGTCGAAAGTTAATGACTATCAAAGAGAGACGCACAAAAAGGATAAAAACATTATTAATGATAATTAAACATGATTCAGCACTTGATGTATTATAGCTGAGGTCAATTAGCGCTCGTCCTCGCCAGCCCTATCGTTTCTTTGTTGCCAAAGGCCACATAATAGCTTCTCAATTATTTGGCGCATGATACTTGATTATTGGGGTATTTAAATTAATTCATCCCCTTAGGTCTAATCGCCACTTTCATTTTCGAAAATCGTGACACTCTTATGGTTGGGAAAAACTGAATTTTTTGTTCTTCATAAAATGTTGAAAGACGATTCGATTATTATCTTTGCGAAAGGCGGAGGAAAACATGAGGAAATAGCTTAAGAAGAGATAATATCTATTTTTTTAAATTAACAATTTTCTATATAGTATTAAACAATATCTCAATCGTGTGACTTATTAATTATTTGATAATATTTGATAAAAAAAAGAGAATGTTTCAGTTTGATAGGATTTTTCAAATTCAAAGGTATTTGGCCTAAGAAGTACTGAATTTTCATAATTTTCTATTGGCAATTTTTTTCAGAATATCAAATATATATCTATATCCATAAACTAGTAATGATAAATCCAAAAATTTAGAAATATTCTATTTCTATTGAATTTATAAAATAATTTTTAGTGGATATATAAAACTCATACTTGATATCTTATTCTGTGTAAACAGTTGGATCCAGAAGCGTTGTTCTACAAAATACATCATTCTATTTTCTTAGAGATTTTTTTCAATAAAAGTGAATACTTTATGTTGAATTATTGCTCAAAAAGAAGCAATATTTTTGTACTTCTCATTCTCTAGACATACTTTCAATAGGTATTGATAATATTTTTGTAAAATTAATATAGAAAAATGCTTTATCTTACATTGTTCGTTCATTTTTTTTCTTTTCTCGACACACTTTCAATATAAATATTTATTTACTGTAGAATTCTAGTACATGTATAGTTCTTGTACTTCTAATTCATTTCTAAATATACTTTCGGTAGATGTAGTTAATTGTTCCTACAATTATAAAATTATCAAAACGAGAAAATTTGAAATATGGTGAATGTACAATGCTTTTTAAATCATGTTAGAATGTTACGAACAAGTAACAGCAATTTATATTCATTTGAAAGAATTTTGACTAAGTTTTGATGAAATGATTGATTTTTGTTGTTACGGTAGTAGTATCATTTGAAAATTTTTCTAATGGTAAAAAAAAAAAAAAAAAAATCCTTATACTATTCAATTAATGTTACGAATATATTTAAATTCTTTTTTTTGTAACGATAGTTAAAAGAGCAACATAATTAGAATTGTCTAAAATATTATTGAAATAATAAAAATGTTGCTATATTAATTATTCTAATGTAAATATATCAATTCTAATTTAAATGAAATTCAACGACAACACGATATTTCACTTTAAATTGCTTAAACATTTTTAGCATTTTTTGACAAAAGTATACTTTTTTTACCTTTAAATTTAATTTATATTTATAGAAAGAGATTTGTTTATTTCTTTCCATATATGAAAAATAGTTGATAGTATAAAATTTCATAGATGGGCTTTCACTCCCAATGTACTATTGCTTTGGCCCATACTACTTCTTTTAGTAAAAATGATCTCTCTTTTTTTTTTTAAGAAAGATACCTTTTTGCTAGTATCAGCAATATTTGCTGCATTTGTTGAAAAAGAGTAGTTCGGATATTTGATATGGCCTATTTCAGAATCGATATATCGATGTCATGCAAGAGTGTAGATAACACGGATTCGTTCTTCCTGTAAAACATTGTAAAGTTTGCGATAGAGGTAAAATGCATTTCCTCGATGAATTATTCAATCTCAGCCGATAATAAATAACGATGCTCGGATATCAGTGACAGAATCGCCGTGAGTCTGAATATTCAAAGCGGCGATAAAAATCCTCAGGTCTATTTTCTTAGATAAATATTGATGCCGTATATTTCTTCTTTCAAGAAAGCCTAAGCATTTATCAGACGGACAAAAACAGAATTTCCTTTGGCACTGTTAGAAA
Organism: Latrodectus elegans; assembly: GCA_030067965.1. Classification (NCBI taxonomy): domain Eukaryota; kingdom Metazoa; phylum Arthropoda; class Arachnida; order Araneae; family Theridiidae; genus Latrodectus; species Latrodectus elegans. The sequence continues at coordinate 55,277,603 of CM057820.1, forward strand.
ATGCATTTACTTTTTACTTTATTAGGTATATTTCGAAGCACTTTTCAGAATCCGTAATTTACTTTTTTTTAAGGCTTTACTTAAAACGTATTATTGCACTCTCCTGCTGTGCAATAAACTTAATTATAAAGTGGAGTTTTATTTATTTTTTTGAACTTAATTTTTATGTTTAATAGCTCGAAGATAAAGAGCTTTTTTTACATGTGTATGAAAACAAGAATATTTAATTAGCAAATTTAATGAATACTGATAATGAATATTTAATGCGTTGTAGTAATAAGACTAGGAAGAAAATAAAAAAATTTAATAAAGCAAATTAAATTAAATTTCGTTTTTTTATGTTTAAATTTATTTGTTAATTATTTGTGCATTACTTTAGATCGAGTTTTTACTAAATTAATAACGGATTGAACTACATTATTAAAATATGGCAAAATTTTAAAATAATTGTTCTCATTTCAACTAAGTACACAAGGAAAGTTATTCGATTCTTTATAAGCAATCGTTTCTAGATTTTATAAGTTTTAATATTGATAAATGATACTCCCCTTAATTTCTATTAAATTTAAAGATAATTCAATAATTTTTATTAATTTTTATCAATTTAATTTAATGATAACTATATTTCTTGCAAAAGTCTTTTTCAATAATAATATCGAAATAAGGAGATATTTGGATTAAAATTATGAATGTATAATTAGATTCCTGAAACAAGAAATGGCTAAAAGAATTTTTCATTGAAAAATATGTAACACTTATCACAAAAGATCATTTGATACTGTTAAATCTAGCTGTCAATTGAATGATTAACTCTCTTGCATTTTGTCCACTAACTCGTGAGTTCAATTCTTACCTACGGAGTGTAACAGTTTATTTTTGTATGGTTAAATGGTTGGTCGAATAAGCCTGCGTCTGTAGAAATTGTCGATAAAGAAACAAATAAACCAAACTAACAGCATTGCTCAGTTGTAAGATCCCGTTTTTTGGAAACGGAAGATTCCTGGTTTGATTGCAAATATTGAATGACGGGAGGTGTGGGTGATGTGTTTCTGTATTTTGTATTACATTTTCCGGTAAAGTTACTTAAAAGTTTTCCAGATTTCTTCCTTTGCGACTAGTGAATATAGCCGACTTTCTAATGAAAAGTTCTTTTAAAAAGCAATACTGCGCGGTATATCTTATAAAACCCTTTCAACTGATTTCGCGTGTTAGGCTGTCCAATACACTCTGTCGAAATAAAACAAACAAAGGCTCATCGTAGCTTCGTTGTAGAACACCATGTTTTGGCATGATAGCTTTCTGGAATTGATTGCGATTGCTGTTGAACAACAGAAGATAGGTCTTATGCTTTTGCTTTTATTTCTTGTAGAGGGGATTTAGCAAGTGCTCCGGTTTTTCTCTCTTGTGAAGGCTCTCCTAGCTTACTTTTAAGTGAATCATCATTTGCTGTGGACAATGATTGAGAGGGTGACCATATTCTCTCCCTCACTGGATTGCTGTAGTTCCGTGGTTTGGGAACGTGTCCACGTTAATATGTGACGTCCAAAGTTTTTCCGTTGCTGTTCCGTGGATGTGGAGAAAAGGGTACCAGTTCAAGTATGACTTCGTCACTTGACCGTGGCTCTAAATTACAAGACACTTGATGATGAGCTAGTATTTCAAACCCATTAACCTAAAGGTACAGGCTGGGGCTCGTCTGCAACACTATGTATGTATCAAAATCCAAGATGCTCTCCTAGAATACAAGCAACTGATCAAAGCCTATAAGAGCTTCCGAGAAAATTAGAAAGCTCACTTTCTTGCAAAACAAGCAGCAATAGCATTCCATTTATTGAAATCAAACAGTCAAAATCTCATCTGAATCGTCTTTTTCAACAACATGCACTAAATCAATGATACATTTATTGGGACACAGCAGAAAAAAGGTGATGGACTCACACTCTTCTTCCTAAAGTATCTACCAATTTTTTTTAATCATTAATCAATAATTAAATTGTTTTAATTTCAACTATGGTCCATTCGCTTCATATTATAAATGATTCGGTAAAAATGAAGCATGTAGTAAAAAAGGTTCACCAATATACTATATCTTCGATTGTGCTATTACAACCAACAACCACATAAAATCTCCACCCCATTACAGCCTTTTCAACATCTATAGTTTTGCATCAGATATAGACACTCTCAACATTGGTCTTGGACATGTGCCAACTAACACCAAACTTTCATTCACGATCCAATGATCAAACAGACTCCATCTAACATCTTTTTGTTTATTCTTTTACCAGCTAGTGGTGGAGGAACGGCATGTGCTTGCTAATTCTTGATACACACTAAGGGCTTTCCCCTTCCATCTCTGTCAATGAATAGCTCTACAAGAAGGCTAAAACATGGCTGATAGTCTAATAATTTAGAACATTTTTCAGCTATTAAGCTATTCATTACAATAATGTTGAGTAAATCAAACTAAGATATTGTTAACGAAATAAGATTTTATGTCTTTTGTTATAATTAAAAGGATTATAATAACTTCTTTATGTCAATATTATTAAACCTCTATTAAACACATAAGAGTCAAGAAATACTATAATACATCTATCATAATTTTGCTTATGACAGAATTATAACAAATTCAACGGACTACAATGTAGGGCAATCTATGACATCTGTTATGACGCTGAATTAAATTTCTGCTGTGAATTTATCACGCAACATATTAGCAATTAAGAATTTATTTTATCTTCATGATTGCACATAAAACAACATTAAATTTATAAGAACATTTTATAAACGAAAACACAGTAACATTTTAAACAGGCCCATTCTACATTCTTCTTATTAGAATGCAGCCGAACTCTCTTTTCTTTTTTAAACAAGGTTTTGTTGCCTCCATAACGCCATCTCTCGTCGTCGAAATCATTACACTTTCGTTCATACAGAATGATGTTATCTCATTACCTTTGTTCATCTTACCTTAAAGCTTCATTCCTATAACTTATAAATTTTTTCAAAAACTTTTTGAGAAGTCTTGAATCTCATAATAGGAATTCCATCTATTGCTTCAAAGTAGCATCATTACGTTTCTTGCAAGGATTAACTTTGTTCTTTTGATTTTGCCATGGTGCATTGTATGCTTTAACAACTAAGATCATGTAATGTATTATACATTCTCCTTATGCCATCCGGTCTGACTTTTCTTATGTAGTAAAATATATCCTGGTCTCGTAAAGAAGAAAATTTGAAAAATTCCGATGAAAATTTTCCAACAGATGATGCAGAAGCAAAGCAACAAAGTAAGTTTTTCATATAAAAGTTTTCTTTGTGTAACAGTGACTAACGTCAAGCTTGTTTCTTTTGGGTTCAAAGAGTATAATCTTACCACTTTGCCATAATGACCCTTTGTTTTTGTTATCTGAAATTACTGAATTTCAACTCAATTTTTCTTTTCTTTTTTCCTTTTTTTTTCCATCTTTGTTTGTTAAGATTGTTGAATTTAAAATTTCCTTTTGCAAAAATATCCAAATTGAAGGATTCCATTTTTAAAAGAATATTTGCTACCTTGTTTGTGTTAGCACTTCTATTAAATGTTGAATCTTTATGTTTATATTTATAAACGTTAAGGAGAAAGAAAAATCTACATTATACAATTAATTGGCATTTGTATATACTGTGATTCTTATACAAGTATTCATATAGTAATTAGAAATTGTTACATTTTACGTTTTTTAAAATTTTAATTCAAGCTTTTATTTTTTGAAATGAATAATGAAATAAGTATTACTTAAATGTTACTACTTTTGAAAAGAAAAATACAATACAAACTTTTCATATTAAATCATCAAAACCGAATTTATGACATCTAGTATATCTATTTAAGTAAAAATGATATTTCTCTTTTATTATCGTATCTTCAAATCGATGTATTTATTCCATAATCATTTAAAAAAAATCAAAATTTACCTTTATCCTCTTATCTGAAGTTTGTTTATATTTTAAGGTTGTTTTTTTAAAAATCTCTTTGCAGCTGAGTATATAAATGAGTAAACAAATGTGTATTATAAGCCTTATGAAAGAAAAATCCATTTCTTCCTTTATACGAGGTCCATGAATTCGGAAAAAGAACGAGCTGTTTTCATCATTGCTCTTTACTGTAAAAGAACTGACACGGGGAAGGCCAAAATTGTTTATCATGGTATATTTACTCTTCTTTTATTTCTGCTCACCGTTATGCAGTCTCAAATGAAAAACTTCCGTGCTTATGATATGGGACCAGCATGTGGCCATAGAAAAGAAAGAAGTTCTATGGATTCTTTGAAAAAAAGGAAAGAAAGTATCACAGAATGAATACCATGTTTCCCGCAGAGCGAAAGAAAAGATGAAGTTAAAAATATCTTGACTGAATATAATTAAGTTGCGAAAATAATTCTCAGTATTAGTTTCAATTATTTTCCATTGATTTTTAATTTAAGGCTTCTTATAGAAATTGAATTTTACGTGTAAATTTTTCTTTTTTGTTTTAAATATATATGCAGAAGACTTAAAACTATCTGTATGAATTTTTGAAATAAAATCCATCATTTGAAGAAAAAAAAATTAGCATTATTATGAAAGAATATAGTATTTTTATTGAAACTTTCGGACTGAGATCACTAACATCTGCAATGCCAATATTTTTGTTATGATGTTAATGTTTTTCTTAAAAAATTATAATTTGAGGTTGTGTTGAAAATTGTTTTTAGGAATTGCATCTGCAACAGGATATTTTTTTAGTTTACGCGCGTTTGAAATAATTAATCTCCCTGAATAATTGTTACAACTTTTTATTCTTATTGAATTGGTTCTTCAAAATAAAAAAAATATCTAGTGCGATGGTAAAAATGCAACCTAAAACTCTTTAAGAAGATAGAAAAGAATAAAAATAATAATAAAATCCATTCTACATTTTTATGAAAGTTAAAAAATTGTTTTAGGAAATTTGAAGCTAGTGCAGGCGCAATTATAAACGTCCATTATCATCATTAAAAATGATTTCTTTATATAAAAAAATTTAATGACTTTTTTGTGCATTTACAAGAAATTCAACTCGTGAAATATTTTTAAATATAATAAAAGAAATAATTGTCAGTGACACACGGTTCTGTCACATCAATTTATTAAAATTATAGCCTTCTATACGATGACACTAGTAATGATTTTTGATTTTTTCTGTGAAATAAATATAAAAGAGAGAGAGAGAGAGAGAAAGTCTTAACTGATAACATTTCCTAATGAAGCATAATTATCACTTGCATCAGTTAAAATGTTTTATTTTAAAATGTAACTGAGAAAGGTAAACAAATTTATAATTTTATTTTTTCGGAAAATGTTTTCTTATATTTATTTAATTGATAAAAAAAGGGAAAATATATGTGTTTAATTATTTTACGTAAATTAAATCATATTGTTGTCAAAGGATACATCCAATATTTGAGTTATAAAAAAGAAATAATTCACACTTGTATTAAAAAAGATAGATTCACAGTTTAAAAATTATGATTAAGTCTCCATCTTTGTAAACTTTAAAATAAAGTTGAACTTCTTTTTATCTATTTCAAGATATTAATAGAAAATCACAGAAAAACATATGATGCTCTCTTGAATTCAAAAGAAAATGTTTTTCTCCATATGAGTTTGTATTCTTATCACTTTATGAAAAATATTCAACAAGTAGAAAAAGCGAAATAATTTGGTACACTTGATGAAACTTAAATATGCAAATGTAATTGATGTAAAAAAATATTGATTTTTAATGCCAAAAAATAAAAAAGGAATCTTCTTAATATGTTAATTGAGAAAATTTTTTATTAAAGATTTAATGCGCAGTTCTTTATTTCGACAGAGAAAATTTTTAATTAAAGAAAAAATGCCAAATTTAACCTAGTTTATTACCCTAAAAATTTTTTAAGCACTTTTTTTAAATAAGATTTCTTACTACTTTATCCTAACAATTTATATCTTGTCTAGTTGAATCAAGACTAGGAATATTCCTAAGTACACAGTATTTTTTTATTTATTTGAAAAAACAAAACAGATAAAAACATTTATTCGTATGCCTTCCACCTAATATTTCCAATGGATTATTTTGAACTGAAATTTGTAAAAAGTTATGCAACAGTATAGGATTGGTGCTTTTCTATTATATAGGAAAGATAAAATAACTCATTTGATATACATTTTAAAAAAAAGTATTTTGGTATAAAATTGAAATATGTTGCTTCAGTAAAAAGGGTGTTGAAACAAAAAGTGATATTTTCATAAGAAATAAATTCTTCCGAAACCATTTCTAAAAAAACTGAAATCTTCTTATCGGCATGTTGAAAAAATCCTCTATGTATGTAACCAAAACAAAAAAGTATTATTTGCATATTCAATTAAATTAATTATTGCTTATACTTTTGTGTCCTGCATTTCTTAAAAAGAATTGATTTTTTCTACTATTTTAATTTAAAAAATATTTACTTTTATTAAAAAAATATTCAGCAGAGAAAGTGAAATAATTTGATTCTCTTGATGAAACTTAGATATATCAATGTAACTGATGTAGAAAATATCAATTTTTAGTACCAAAAAATAAAAATAAATAGGCAAAAAATCTGAATTGAGAAGAAATTTTTTTTTTATTAAAGATGAAGAGCTCTTTATGATGAAAGAACTCTCCAATAAATATTTATTAAAAATTAGATGAGTTTGGCGATATTTAATTTGAATTTTAGCGATGTTTAACCATTTCGGTCATCAGAAAGGCTGCCTGAAAAGTGATGTTAAAAAGCAACCAAAACAAATCATTATAAAAAAAAAATTATGGTACAGATGTCATATAATCCAGAATGCCAAATTCTGAGTTTGGTGTTATTTTTTTTTTTTTTTTATTTTTTTTTTTTACAGACTTTCGTGTTTATCAGACAATTCGGTTTTATTACGTCATAAAGATGGAGTAAGTGAACGTCTTTTCCTGGTGGAAAATCCAAAAGAGGACAGACTGCACAGAACGAATGTTTAAAATTCTATCAAATTAAAACAAAAAAAATGTAAAATGTCCATTTTAAAATTGGCAAACACAAGTTTCTTACACTAAAAAAGTATAAATTCATAGAGATGATGACCTGACCTATATAATTCTTATGAATTATATAGAAAATTTTATTAGCAACCCTAGTATTTACATGATCGTGAGACTTAACAATACATCATCTTGGCAACATTTTCTCATCGCCAAAAAATTCAGAATTTGACATGCGATATATGACATCTGTGCCAAAATTATTAAGAGGCTCAATCTAGTCTAGTTGTGGAACAGCGTTCTTCAGAGTGGGATGTTTGGGGTTTGATTTAACTGCTGCTGAGAATAACGGGTATTGGGTTTCTTTAAGCATGTTAGGGTTGATACCTAAGAGCCTTTCGGATTTTTTTTTCTTTCAAGTAAGGAGAACACGGTTCACCATCACAGAAATATCTTCCCATAAGACAATATTACGCGACGAAAATTAAAAAATCTAACAATAATTAGTGGTTATTATAAAATTTACACATGTCTACTCTGCGATGACAACAAAACCATCAAAATAATACCTTGAAATTAAAGAAAATAATTGCTGAAGTGATTGAAGTAAATCATTTTGCATGTTTTTTTTTATATTTATGTTAACCGCTGAAAAATTATTTTGTACGCATGTCTATAATATTTATGCTATCAAATTTGTCCACAAAATCCTTTAAAATATCAGTATTGTATTCACAATCCCAAATGTTTTTGTTTGGTCAGATATATTTTCGACATTCTCGATGAAACTGGAAAGTAAAAATTTGCATGACACTTCCAACAGTTCTATTGTGTTCTTCTTTCCACCATAAAACTAATAATGTTAAAGTGGGAAGCCACTTTAATAAAACGATCTCATTTCCCCTTCTCCCCCAGACATTTCATAACCATTTCCCAGATTAGACCATTCAGATTCTGCCACCGGAATTCCAGAAATTTCTTGAGAAACCGATTTTGGAAATTACGCAGTGACGTTGTCAACAATTTTGGAATCACCTCTTAATGCTCTTCTGTAGCAGAGGCTAGCGATGTGATTGTGATACCTTATACCTCTTATGCAGATTAATTCCTTTGAAGTTATTGCCGCTCAATCGCTGGAGTGGGGTAGAACATCTTACCCAAAAACCATGGGGTTCTCGTGGACGTTATGTTCTTCACGGGTGTTTCATCCATTCCGGAGAGATGCGAAGCAGGCGGCGCCGTTTTCTTTAATCAGAAGAGAAGCCCCATAACAATTCCTAAGAAAATTGTGTCTGAGAGCTCCCCTTCGCGTGTTTTATAGTTCTTCGCAGGAAGAAAGGATGCCGTAGAAAGCATTAATCACCCTTCCTTAATCTGGGAAAGCTCTTCTTCCTTTCATTTAAAGAACGCGTGCCGACTCATTGGCCCTTCGTTGTGAAGTGGCGTAAGAACAGAATTAGATGGCAGTACTAAATTATTATTTATTTATTTATTTTAATTATTTCGTAGTGACAGAATAATTTTTTTTCGAATATTTTCTCTAATAAGAATAATTAATGTTGTCATTATTTTCCCACAATTAATCAATTAATTTTTGTTTTATATCCATAATGGTTGATATTTTGAAAATAGACATTTGGCACTTACTATTTGTAATATATATAATATTTTTTTTAATCCATCTTGTTTAAGTTATATAACTTTTGTAAATGAAAACATCTTTAGTATTACATTCAAAACCTCATCTCAACATTCAATACTGTTACCTCATTTTAAATTATGTTAAAAGTCAATTTTATCGTCGAAAATTCCAAAATTCATAGGTGGCACTTATTTAACTATAGTAGGTAGTGGGGGTATTAAGAATTGTTTATTAATTTTTCTGTTATATAAATAGAGAGAGAGAGAGAATTACCATTCTGATAAATGAATATCTTTGATTTTTTTTTTTTTTTTTTACTTTTTTTGTTTTACAAATATTTTTGAAGGCATTAATTATTATTTAACAGTCTCAATAACTCCTATTAAGATCCACAAGCGCAAAAAATTATTATTTAAATGTTTTACCAAAATACAGTTTCAAAATTATTAATTTTAATTATTTTACAACTATTTTTTCATTAACATTCTCAACAGTGCTTGTTAATGGGCATCAATATTGTGGGAGTTGTTGACTAAATTTTTTAGTTCAATAATATTGGTAAACAAAAAACGATACATTTTTGCTATTACATAGTTGTTAGTTAACAACTAAGACTAAATTTCCTCAATTAAAGCTGTTGTAACTGGAAGAATTAACTAAAAAGTTAGATGCGTTCACAAATAAAGTCTAATTAATTGTTTTTACCAAATAAGCCGAAAATTATTTCTGTAATATCTTTACGGCAAAAAATCAAGCAACTCTAAAATCATTGACTTTAGTTGGTGCCCAGGGAACTGAAACTGATATATTCGTCTAAAGCAATTTTGTAACAGGCTAAATGTCTGCTGTATTTTCCATTTTTACTTAATATGATTATAATATTCTTTACTTTTGCCTTACACGAACAGCACACTTTTAATTTTTATTTGATATGCGTGATTCTCTTAATTTTTAATAACACAATTGTCTCTAATGTCATTTGAATAATATATATTTTGTTATATTATTTCTCAATTATCAAAAGATATGTCCAGCAATTTATTTGATTATAATTTGTAAATAATTGACTTAAGTAAAATAAGTTATACATTCGTATTCCAATATTAATCTATTGTTTTCTTCATTTTCATTCTCTCTCATTTATATTTATTTAAAATAAACCTGTAATATATAATGTGTTTGAAGTTTTATTTGCTTTTAGACAAAGACACATATATTTAGTAAATGTATATGTCTCTTGTAAGCTTAAAATGTTGACAAAAACTAACTCTTAAATCTATTTCACTTGTACATCTTTACTTTAAACTAAATTTATGTTCATGATTTCGTTTGTCAATACAAATTAGCCAACTACGCCTGACATTTTAGCTAACAAAGTTATTATGATTTAAATTACCATGTAAAAAATGTCGAATTTTCTGATTACAGAATTATTATGAGGGAAGTAAATTTCTTTTCATCACGGAACATAAAAAAAATTTTCTCAACAGCATTGCAGCTAATTAATTCACTGAAACATAGCTAATATATGGTTTTTATTGTTCATGAAATTGAGACTGATTACGGTTAAATAATCGTTATTTACTCCATATAACAATTAATTAATCGTTATCAAAAAAGTACAATTTTTACCAAATATCCCAAAAATTTTCAAACTCTAATTTATTTTAAATTTTTTTATTAAAATTTATATATTTAATTCAATAACATATAGATTAATTCAATTTTATACTGTGCTAAGACTATTAAGTAAAAAATGTAAGCCAGATTTTTTCCTCATTGCATAAGGACTTTGACACGCAATTCATAGAATTACTTTCTTGAACTCATTCTGTGAGGAAGAGACATTTTTATTGCCAAAAGTTCTTGAGATTTATTCGCGACAATATCAATATTTTAAGGAAGAGATTTTTTTTTCTTCCGGGTGAATCATGCTTTTATTTAAGTGGTTATGTGGAAATTTAAAAACGCCTTTGGACGACATCTGTAACATCTGAGACACCTGAATTATTTTAGAATTTCTGATTTTATTTTATTTTATTTTTTATTTATTTATTTATTTTTTTTGTAGAATTTATGAGGATAATTCCAAAAAATAATTATATAAAAATTAAAATTACTTAAGGAATCTAAATCACTGCCAGCATATTGAAAAACATTTCAATTTTTATTGAGTTTTACACAATAATTTTTTTTCCATTTTAAAATTGAGTTTTGTAAGAATATAATTATTAGATAATAATATCTTTTTAATGTGTATAAATACATTTAAAAAAGTCTTCCCAGGTAAAAAGTTGGGAACCCGAATTATATTACCAATATACTAAATGTACATTTTCATACACAAAATTTACATTTTCACAATGTGGATTCAAATTTGTATCATGTAAATCATTATTAGAGGAGTATTTTGAGAGAAAATGTTAATTTAAATGTAACTTACTATTTTGCTAAATTCGTTTTAATATTATGTTAATTATTTATACTTCCTTTTGATGTTTCTATTTTTCTTCCTTCAAAAATTTATGTATGAAATCACAGAATGAATTATATGGGAATAATTAATAATTTTAATGTTCGTAGTAAATCGTAATTGTATAAAAAGTGCTGGAAAAGTTTTGAATTACTGGACTTTGTACACAAATAAAGAATTCAATAAATATTTCCTTTCTTTTTTTTTTTTAAAAAAATTATTTAATTCCAGAAATATACTTTTTTATGACCGTGATTTTAATCAGAATTTTCCTCGTGTGACTATTGTAAAATAAATTATAATAAACTAATATGAAAAACTACACTGTTTTTGAGCAGATGAACCAAATTTATTTTTTGCCTTAGTGGTAGAAATTTGATTGTCATTAGTCCTGTTTTGTTATAGTAAACTCTATATTTAGAATTCAAACTAAAGCAGAGAAGGAATTTAGTAACAAAAATGCTTGAGCATTTCATGGTTTTTAAATAATTATTTATATAAATCGTAAGACTACATTATAAGGATAATTTTTTTTAATTTGTTGCTTGCCTTGTAAAATCACATATTATGATTTTCTAATTAAAAATAAGATGTCATAAAATGCGTAGCATTTAACTAACAAATTAATAACCGAAGCTTTCACTGAATGAATTTTAATTTTTATATGTTATTTATTTAGAATTACAGAAGAGGAGCTTTTTTAATAACCTTAAGTTCTTTCACGCTGTGAGACTTAAAGGAATGAATTATATATAAGAAATAAATGTGTTGTTTAAAACAAAATTTAAAAACAACGCCATTCATTCATTAAAAATATGTTTAAAAGTATCGAAAAACCATATGTTTATATTTTACATTTCTCTTTTTACACACACACACACACACACACACACACACACACACACACATATATATATATATATATATATTAAAGTTTAATGTGATGAATAACAGTAATTCATTAATATAATCTGAAATTAAATATCTTTGCTTTAATAAATGTTAATAATATTTATTACTTATGCTAATATTTATTAATTGAGAAATCTTATAAAATTATTTTTTTAAGTTTCAATTTTCGGTATTACTTACAATCCATAAAACAATATAAATATATTTAAACTATCAATACTGGAATGCGTTTTTTTTTTTTTTTTTTTTTTAAAATCTACGCTCACAATTATATTTTACTCAACGAAATTATCTAGGGGGGGAAATAGGGGGCATAGTTATCGCAACCCCTACGGTTCCGATGGAAGATGCGATCACCCTGGGCTCTAGGCACATATGGGAGCAAAAAAAGGGGTTTTTCCTACCAGACAGCCTTTCCTTTTTTTTTTCCGTCCATGTTTATCCTTTATCCTCCCTTGCTACCCCCCTCCTTCAGTTCGAGCAAACCTCTCATTTGAAATACTCTCGCTATTTATGTGGATGAGCGCCTTTGGCGACGGATGCTTTCAGATCTCTCGTGGCACGCACGCACTCGAACAAAAGGGAGAAAAATAAACAATAATCTCCTCCTCATACGGTTGATGGCCTCTCTTCTTACGAGACGATACCAAACCGCGTTTGCCTCTAATCTGAGATGCTGCCTAATTATCGTTTAATTATTTTCTTTCTTTGCTTTTTAATGTGTCGCCCCTTTATGATCCCTTATCTTGCAGCTGATGGAAAAAGAAGCATCTTAATGAGGACCTCAGTTGCCAAGTCATTGTTTCGGTTCATCACATCCGCACCTCGTCGCTTACGGTCGCCAGAAACCGTACCGTGGGAAAAAACGAGCGTCCATTCACTGGAGTTTTTCTCTAAGGAGAAAAAAAAATTGCCTCTGTTTAATACGTTGGAGAAAAATTAAACACTCGATGACGTACGTGATACTGTTGCTTTAGGTCCCTCATAAATTGATTCATTTTTTAAAGGAGGAAATAGTTTGTGCTATTTTGTAACAATAGGCCTAACCGACACAGGAAATAACGATGGTCACGCGAAAATTATGAACTGTTCAGTATGTTTTTATTGAATGTTTATTCTTTTTATGATAGGAATTTAAAATACAGTCCTTTGGAGACACGAAAATTGCTTTTATCTTCGAATAGTTTGAACTGATTATAATTCTAAATATATCAGGGCTAACCAAAAAAATTTTAAGAATTATGATTAATTTAATGAAATTAAAATTATTAATTTGGATATTTTTATATATTTTTGTTAAATTGGCAGTTATTAAAGGAAAGAATTTTTATTCAATATTTGTATTTAATTTCTTAAATTCTAAGTTTTATAATTAAAATAGACGTTATAGTTAAAATTAATTTTATTATAAATAATTATTTGAAAATATATATCAGTTAGTAAATATTTTTTCCTTTGTTAATTGTTTCAGCAGTTTGTATTATTCCTTATTTTTATGAAGTTTACGTTGTTAAAAGTTAATTAAATATTCATTTCCCAATTGCAAAAGTCAAAAATACCTTTTCTTAGAAATGAACGATGTGTGAAATAAATTTATAGTTCACTCTTATATATCAATATATTTTATAAAATTGTATGGAGAAATTTAAAATTGATTGCAAGTAATTTATTACATCACAAGCATATATATATATATATATATATATTGTTACAAATTTATAAATAATTATTGTACATGTCTTAAAATATCTCAGACAGATCGGAAATACTCATATTTTGGGCAAAAATTGCGGTATTTAGATGTGTTATACGTTAAAAATGGGTTTTCTAATGATTTGGTGGCTTGGCCATGTTTTGGCGAGAAAACTTGGTCACTTGGCGACAGTTGGCGAGATTCTTGGTGACTCGGCGAGAAATAGATACTTTTGGAAACATCCATCACCTAAGCTCGAGGACCAATATTTAGCGAGATAGCCTAGAAGTTTCTAGAACCTGGCGAAACTGGTAGATTTCCCCGCCAAGTCAGGTATAAATACCGCAGCCCGACATAAACTTCTCAGACAGCTTGATAGGAATGAATATTTGGCATCAATAATCTGTTCATTACCATAATTAAATTTGAGATTAACTCAACAATCTCTTAGGAATGCTGCTTGATATGTAGTATTAAAGTATTAACTGTGATCTGCCTAAATTTGGAATTAAGAAATACCAGTGTTTCTCAACAAACTTGTTAATGATTTCTAGCTTACATATTTTAATTACTTTGTTAACACAAATTTTGCTATTATTAATTACATTTTAAAATATATTCCTAAAAAGTGATGAACATTTCTTAATTTTACTTTATTACTGATGGATAAAAATGTATTAAATGCTATATTTATATTCTCGGCAGTGAAAATATGATAGAATTATAATTTTCATATTAAATCCTTATTCTGTTATTACACCGAAATTTTGTCCGGATTTGAGTTAAGAATGGTTGCTCAAAATGGAGTAAAATTTATATCGGGATGTCTGTTTTCGGATTGTTTGAAATAAAAACAGATTCCTTTCGAACCTTTGATTACAGTTTGATTTTTGATTCAAGATCAAAAGTAAATTACGATGATTTGAGTTTCATTTGAAGTTGGTTATGGTACTATATAATTTATTTAAAAGCCATGTAATGGTACGCTGCGGAATTCTCAATTCCTCAATTCAAGAGAGAAGTTTGTGTGTGTTCTCTTTTTTTCCCCTCTTTATAAATTGTCATGTACATGATGGCATCACATTTCCCTTCTTTTTAGATTCCAACATAATATTTTTTGAAAACTAATGATATTTATTATTTTGCCTACTTTACCAAATGCGTTTTCGCCTTTCCCAGTATGTCACCGCTATGAAATACATTGGAAAACGAGTGAAAAAGATCCCGATTTCCATGTTTAATAACTTCATAATTAAAGAAAATTTTTACGTATTATATATCTCATTCAAATTGTCATTAGCTCTATACGTAAGGCTTCATTTCGTGATTTAAACATAGTATTGAGTAGCTGTAAAGTAAATTATTTTATAATACATGTTAAACTGTAGAAAATCACATTTTCTTTTTTATATTGAAAATTCAATCTGAAATGAGATTTTTAATTTGGATCTTATTTCAGGGTATGCCTTATACAAAAAGTACCTATTGTGTGTTCATTATTCTTCTGTTTTCATTTTATAATTCTAGTGCTTGTCTTTTAATTGTTGATGTTTTTATTTTTGTTATTTCGGTTTGCCATATTGAAACAAGATCTAACGCAAGTGAATATTTTTTCAATTAAAATTCTCTCCCCAACGGAGTTGGATTTCCAAATTCTCGGTATACGCTTTCCCTTGGTAAAATCTGAAAAAAAGTAAGCATGCGATAAGTTAAATATGTCAACTGTAAATCCATTGAACCAATTAGTATACATAGCATATAACAAATATAATCATACAAATTTTTATCATCATATTATTTTTTTAATAAGGTTGGGAAGAAAAAAATTTATTTTTCGATTTTGCATTCTTTCAAAAATTACCTTATAAATCCATGAAGTGTATATTATATATGTATTTCTTCTGATTGATTATTAAGAAATGTTACGTATGTATGCTAACTCGTTAATTAAAATGTTCTTATCATTGTTATAATCACGCATTTTTATCTTTAAAAATTGAATTTTATAAATTACCGCACACACACACAATTTATTTCTACTCTCCTCTCACTCACATATAATTACTGTCGTATGGAAACATTATTGTGTTTCGACGTTGCCCATAAATACTATTATTACTATGCAATACTTGTAGCTTGAAACAATTCATTTATAAGTAATAGTTTGTTTCTTTATTATACTTTAACCTCAGTTGCTTATTAAAACATATCAACAGTATCAATATATCTCTGCCAGTAAATATCCTATTCAGCATACAATAGGCAATCAAAACATGCACTCTTTCATTTCATCAGTTCACTCATATGCAACTACAGTTTGTAGTAAATAACGCACAATAATAAAGCCTAATAAATATTCAAGTCACTATTCGCAATTAAAAGCTGCTTTTTTGTTTCTATGGGTGCGTTTTGTCCTGCGCGACTGAAATTAGCCTTTGACTTGAATAGCAGTAAAACAACTTTTAATGTTTGTAAACTTTACTACACAATCAAAAGTAATCTTTTCTATCTCATATTTTTTTTTCATGGTCGCATGAGTGCTTCCATTCACAATGACGAAGACACAAAAGTTTTGCTTTGTTTAATTTTTTTACGGGTGGATAAATTTATTCTTTAGATATAAAGATGATATTGCTTCATCCCGTTCTTAGGTAGGGTTACGCTCTTACGATACATTACCTCTGCTGCTTATTTTCTATCTATCAGAGATGTTATATGCCAAAGGTGGTCAAGCCCCTTGATAATCCGAGCCGCAGTCCATTTATAAATATTTCAAAATTTGAAAATTTTCTCGAGCCGCAGTTAAAAAAGTATTTAAAACGTCCGCAAAAAATGTATTAAAATTTCTTTTTACAGAAATTATATTTATTGAAAACATATAAATAAAAGTACAAAATAAATGTATTGAATCTAAATATTAAACATTTATATTTTATTTCTTTTGATAATTCTTTAAAATTTGGTAATTAACAGCACTTCTCAGTAATTCTTTGAGATGCTGGCTAGTTAATACTTGATGGATTTCACGAATATTAAAGTGGAATAAAATTATTCACTTCGTACGTTCTTCCGAATATTTAAATAACTCGACTAGTAGCATTTTTTAATCCAGGATACTTCGATTCTGGTACAAATTTCCAAAATTCAATTATCAGCGTCGAATTATATTTTAATTGTTGAGCTTGCTTGATCTTCTTACCTCTCTATTGATTCTAATTCTCCAGATGCCTTTTGGGTCATAATTATATTGGAAATGGAGAACTAACCATGAATTAGTTTAATTTCAATTGGATTCAGAAAAAAATTAAGGGAAGATTTAAAATATTTCAAGTCTTAAAATCTATTTTGGAATTCCGTCAATATTCCATTTAGCTTTCTTATATAACTCGTTGAGTTTTCCTTGTTTAGTATTGAAGCAATTTTTTTTTAATCAAAGAAAATGACAAAGTGTTTTATTTTTTATGTTCTTCTAAAAAAGTTGTAATAGTTTAAAAACTATATATATATATATATATATATATATATATATATATATATATATATATATATATATATATATATATATATATATATATATACTCTGAAAGGTCAGATGTTATTTTATTTTTCCCCTGCAACTGTAAACTCACTGTTTGTAAATGTGTTCCATGACATCAGTCAAAAATATTGAGTCTTGTAACAACTCCTCATCGTCTAATTCTAAATAGGTTGTTTCTTTTTCTTTTAGAAATGCAGTTATCGAATCAAACAAATCTACAAATAGATTAAATATATTGTAGCTAGATAACCGTCAAACAATGCAAAAGAAATTAATGTCTTCATCATTCAATTCTTCAAGGAAATTTTTGAACTGTCGATGATTTTTTGCTTTGGTGTGAATGTTATTTACAAAATGTGTAATACTGTTTTCATAACATCAAGATATTTTAAATATTTTGTAAAGAGATATTCTCAGTGAATTATGCAATAAATCGGTATGAATTGTGGAATTGAACTCAGCTAAATTTATCGAGAGTCACAAATAATCCTTCAAGGAGCCGCAGGTTGGCGACCCCTGCTGTATGCAGATAGCGTTTCATAATTTTAATCCACAATCAAATAACGAGATCGACACTTAAGATGGGTTCTAAGAAATTTAACTTTTTTAAAACTTTCCACACCAGCAGAGGGATATAACCTCTTTAACATGCATAGGAACTCTTTAGAGATGATGGTCTTGGCTGGATTAAATATCGAACCACCTGCTATCCAGTTGTGACAGCGATACCCTTTCTCTACAAGATTAGTGATTTAATATCTTTGAATATTTTTTGACGACAAAAAATTTCTTAAGCTTTCTTTCTTTTAATATGATGTGAAATAATGCAAATATTCTGACTGGAAATATTTATGATCGAGAGTCTCAAGTCTCTTTTGTAAAGTAATGCATAATTGGATATTTGCTCTTTAATTCTGGTTAATTGTTGCGTAATGATATATTTATAACAAAATATTGTTGTATAATGACTTGTATATATTTTTTCATTTATATCCAATCAAAATAAAAGAGCTACTTTTAAAGCACTACCGTACTAAGGACATTTTTTTCATTAAAAATCTTGTTATTTCCCATAAAATGATGTGTATTTTATGGGAAATAACAAGATGTAGAAGTGGTGTAGTAGTTGTTGAACAATGGTGTAGAAGTTTGTGTTGAAACGTGACCGTTGAGTTGCTAACATCTTTATTTAAGGTGTTGTGGATAGGTACAATTTTTTTTTTCCATAATCTGAATTTTAAGGAAACATGAATTGGGGGAGAAAAGATGCATTTACTTTACTTTATCAAGAAAATAATATAGAATTCCAGTCAATATATAGAATACAACGGGATTGATACCTGATTCTGTTGGGATTTTTCATGATAGATGGACAATGGTTTTAAACTTTCGCAAATTCGGTAGACAACGATATACCTTTTCATTTAAATGGTGTAGAAGTTTGTGTTGAAACGTGACCGTTGAGTTGCTAACATCTTTATTTAAGTCTGGTTCAAAATCATGACTTAATTGACTATATTTAATAACTTCAATTACCAATAACAAGCAGTTGAAGTAGAATGCAATTAAACAAAGAAACAAAAATTTGAAATTTTATTATAGCTAGTTTCGGTAAATCACATTATAAGTAAATTCAGTTAATGGAAAATATTAGATTAAACTAGCATAATTATTTTAGTATATATATTTAGATTAAGAAATTGAAATAAAATATTCTAATTTCGTGCACAATACCTATAAAAACATTACACTAAATCTTATTGACCCTCTCTTGTTGATTTCTGCCTTTTTAAGTTAGTTGTAATTATGCTAAACTTTCCAGTTAATATCATATTTTAACTGGTTTGATTAATAAAGTGAGCTGTAGCTTACTGATTTTGTAGGGAAGATCCCAGACTCTAGTACAATCATTGCTGAACATTGGAGATGAATCTTACATTTCTGCTTCCTAAATGGAAACGTAGAGGCTGTTGATTGATAGTTTTCTTGTTTCCTCCTTGCGATCTGTGATTATACGACATTTTATAAAAAGTCCTCCCGGGCAAGAGAAAATAGTGGGGATGTTTAAATGGCTTACAATTTCCGATATTATGCTATTCATTGCGTCAGTTCTCCAGACGCCCAGTAGCTTCACGATTCTTCCCATGAGATCAGCAAAGTGAAGCATCATTTGTCCTGCATGGTAATTCGGAGGATGACCACATTCTTCCTTAATAACTTGCTGCAGCTCTGTACGTTGAGTGCGTATTCACGGTAACTATGATGTCCAATGTTCTTCCAGTGGTGTGGCGTAGATGTGGAAAGGAAGATGCCTGTTTAAGTATAACTTCATCGCCTTACTGTGATTCAAAAGGCAAGGCACTTGCTGACAAGTGAGCATTTTTTTCTAACAAAATACAAGCACTTGTTCCTACCCTTTAAACTTAAGGTACAATATATGTATTAACTGCATCTAATAAACTGTTGATGACAAACTACATATTACCATATTTTAAAGCTGAATTTAAACATATAGAATAATAAATGGTTATCGAAATAATATTTTTACCATTAGCTTAGAGAATCTGTGTAAAATAACATTGCTGTTCGAAGGAATGTACGGGACGATATGTGTAAACATAAATACTATTATTATATTTATATATTACTTTTCAACAGAAAAATTAGTGACCCCGATATAACTGATGGAGTGTCATTTCACATTCGTTCTCTCCTCCCTTCATTTAGAATGTCTTTTGAGAATCGAGTAGGTGAGATTCGACCCGGCTTTCCCTATTGACAGGTAGTCGCTGACCCAACCATCTTGACATGATAATCATTACATGTAGCCCCTGAGTTTGCCATTGCCCCACCCTACTCGGAACTACCACAGTTCCCACGCTTTTTTTATTCTATGAAAGTTTTGCTTTTATTAATTTTTTTTTCTGGCAGATCTTGTTCCTGTGATTACATTTTTTGGAAGGAGTATTGAGTCACCGTTTTTTATCCGACTAACATGGTTATTTATCAGTTGAATTGTCTTCACTTCTTAATCAAACTGGGTATAGTTGGAAAAACAATAAATTGATAAATATGTGTATTAATGCATTTTGAACTGTTAATTATGATTTTATCTACAATCGAAATATATTAAGCGAAGAAAAGATTTTTATTGGTAGTAATCAATATTCCAAAATTTTTACACATTTATTGCAGTTTTCATGCTAATATTTTAACTATATTGTCATTGTTAAATTAGATCATTCACTTATTATGTCTCATTGCAGAGTTTAATCATTACTTATTAAAATGAATAAAAATTGTATTTTTGATTAATATACTATTCGCTTAACATTTTACGCAGTTTGGTTATAAATCATGTTCAAATGATGAAATCGATACACATCTCTATTCTGTTTTTCAAATGTATAGAGTTCTGGAATAGTAATTTATTTCTGGTGATTCACTTTTTCCATCTAGAGACGCTAAACACAGCCTGTTAGCCATACGATAACTCTGAACTATGATCAAGTGACTAGGACAGCACATGGACTGGCATTTTTCTGTAGCATACGACATTAATTAATTGAAGGAGAGCCCTATACATGATTATTATATACGAATATTAAAAGTCCATCAATCTTTTCAACATGGTAATGTTTAAATGCATCGAGAAAGAAGGAACGTAACCAATTCTTAAATCAATCATTCTGCACCTAGCACCAATCTATGAACAACATAGTTTGGAAGTATGAGGTGAAATTGACAGGCTTTAACTGCAAATTTTTATGCTTGGTTTACATGTTTAAATAGGTACAGATGACGAAATCAAAATCACAAAACTGCCTCAAATTTTCTTTTGTTGTTTTTGGTTATTGCACGTATGTCTGTATCAGAATGAATGAATAATTAAATTTTTTTTCTTAAAGTTGGGAAATTTAAGGAGCAGGCTACAAAAAATGAGATTTCTTACGAACTCTCATTAGTCTCTTTATAGTCTAGGCGTATTTTGCTCAAACTGTTAGTTCTAAATAGTATTTTCCATTTTTATGGCTTTTCTTATCGAAGCTTATAAAAGTTGATAAGTTTTTTTTCAGATACTTTAAGAAAAACCATTTTATTTAAATTGAACTTTATTAAGGAACATTTTAAAATACCTCTCTTTACAGTTTAAAAAACTAAATTAACTATTTTTTATTTCTTTTATAATTTATTTCAAATTAGAAAGTTAAGAAATCGCATACCTTCATTTATTGAACAATATAAATATGTGCATAGTAGTGCACTTAAAAATTTTTTGTCGAATATTAAATGCTAAATTAACTACGCCAACAGAATACAATACTTATAAAAAATATTTTTTATATAATGTCTCAATTGTATATGTAATTATATATATTGTAGTTATGTCTCAATTTTTTCTGAAATATTCATATCAAAATATGTTTTATATACTATAATTGTACTAGAATTATGCGAATTAATTTAAATTAATTATATTTTTTACTATATTAATTTATTATAAATTAATACAATTGTTGACAAACAATGCCATATATTTAATTAGTTGACTTTTTTTTTTAATTTAAAGAGAAGAAACATTATCAATGTATGCAGGCAAAGTTCATGCATGATATTCAAACGCAAAAAATAATAATATTTTCCGCTTTCCTTTTTATGACCTGAGCATCTGGCAAAGCTCATTTAAATTGCTTTTGTAATAATGAACATCTTCACTTTTCTCTTTCACTTCGATGCAGACATGTTTATAAGTCATAAGTATGATGACTACTAAACGGCATGCGAGTGAAGAAAGAGTGGATTAAAAGAAAAGTACACGCGCACCTTTATTTAATCTATAAATGCTCTCTACTGGTGAAAACCTTTCATCGTAATTTGCAAATTTTTTAAGTTGAAGATCAGCCGTGTGAATATTAAGCAACTACTCTTCATTACCTCTTAAGCACCGGGTGAAGTTATAAATGAAAGAAAAGATAAAATTATACTTTTTTCGCACAAAAATGGCCGCACCAATTACTATGTTAATGGATCGACTACTTCCTCATTATCTGTGTTTTTTTAAGGTGGAATCTCGCGTTGTACCAACAGAGTTAAGTGGATTCTTTCCTTTTTTTTTTTTTAACATTTTACGTGGGTGTGTCTTAAACTGGTTATTTGTTGATATATTACCTACAATTTTTTTTTCTCTTCACCATTTTTTTTCTTCTGACTCTGAGGTGTTTGAAGACTTGTTGAAATAGCTGATTATTTAAGTGTCTGAATCGAGAGACCGCCCATCTCAGCGAACAAGATAGTTAATTTTCATTTTAATGTGCAAACCTTGTTCACATGTCTGGGCAATTAGCTTCATCAAGGTTTCTTTGATTTAAATAGATGTATCTTTTCATTCAACTAACTCCTTCGGTCTTAAATTTATTTAACTTTCTCCAGAGGGTAATTTCCTCTTACCTTGGCACACTTAAAGTTTTTTTTAGACACAGCTGTTGTCGACGCAGGGAAAGTTAAGACATCTTCATTGTTTAAAACAAGCTTCATAGTTTCTTCCTCGACTTGACAATGTCTCAAATAACAATAATAAAATGTAACTTTAATTGTTAAGTGCTGCGAATAATGTTGAAATCAATAATTGAATAAGAGATTTAGGAACGTAGTCACATTTACTGAATGAGATTCTTTCCTTAACACATCTAATGCTGTTTTTCACACATTATCGTGAACTTGGAGCTTTAATCAACTGTATGATTTTTGCCAAAATAAAAATCATGCTGTCCTACAAATTCATCCAAAAACACTTTTTGATACGAAAGCTTAAATTGATAATAATCATAATTTGTTCTAAAACTATTTCATTGAAGAAAAGTAAAAGTTTTTGCACATTTTAAAAGTTGCATTCTCATATTTTAATTTATGGATAAAAAAAATCTTTAAAAAAAAAAAAAAATTAAATAATTGATAATTTTTAAATACGAGAAAAATTTTCTAAAATAGCACATGGATTTATATTTATTACAAAATAATTAAATAAGTACTGTTTGTAAATTAATTTTACAAAATAAACTGATCTAGTTTTAAAGGTTTTTTTTAATAAAAAATAAGATGTTTTTGTGATAACACAAAAAATAATCAAGTGTAAAAAAATAAAAATTCTGAAATGTTTTTTCCACTATATATATATATATATATATATATATATATATATATATATATATATATATATATATATATATATATATATATATGGCTGTATATAATATATGTATAAGTTTGTTGACCTATTTTTATATACATGTATTCGATGACGAAATTTTCTGTTTATGAAGTCGTGAAAGAGGATGTTCTTGTTAGAATTGCAAATTTCCTGATTCAAAAGAATTCGCATGGATTTGTAATAACGAAGAAAAGTATTGTGTGAAGAAGCTACATGCATTACAGTATAATTTTTTTTCTCATAGCAAACTAATCCTACATTATACACAATCGATTACACACAAAATATTTGTTTCTCACAAGGTGTATATCTCTGAAAGAACATAATGGGAGTATTTTTCTCATTTTAAGATATCTGGTGAAATCTTTGACTGGATTAATTTTTCCGAACTTAGGTAGCCATGTGTGAAGCTCTGCATCAAACACTGCTATTAACATGTTTCCATATGTATCATCCTTAATCCCCGTGTACATTCTTCATAATCAGAAGAATGCGCGAACAGTAAAAAAAAAAAGCATATTTTTGCAGCTAATAACACCGCAGAATCCGGCGTGTTCTCTACTCTTTCTCACAACTGTTCTTTTGAGGATACCAGAGATAATATTTATTCTGCCGGAACTTCACTTTCTTTAATCCTTTGTGAAGTCTTTATTTCACGGTCTGATCATTGAGACATACCATAAAATTAGCGTTACTTCAAACTGCTTTCGCTTTTAAAAAAAAAAAAAAAATCACGAGACTCCAATTTTCCATTAAGTTAAGATTATTGTCTCTCTTTTGAATTTTAAGTAATGTGTGAGTATATGCTTTGTTTGAGAAAAAAAGGCAACTTTTTTTTTGTTTCGATTTCGAATTAAAGGATTTGAATTTATCCTCTTCCCATAAGTCTTAGAAATAAATAATGATTCTTTTCGTCTTCCATCATTATTTTTTATGGAAATCCTTATAGCTCATGGTAATGGCTAAATTAACCGACTTGGGTAAATTATACAGTATAAGCCATCAATGAACAGAAAATAACACTAGGTTTTATGTTAAACGGTGGGATAAGAATGAAATCTAATAAAACAGAAATGATAAAACTGAAAAGATAACAGAAAATAAATAAACGTAGAAATTAATAGACAAGATTTATTTCTCCACTTTGACCTTGGTAATCATTTTATTTATTTTTTTTAGCTAGTGAACTAATGACTTCAAGAGATGCAAATTAGTGGATTTCAAGAAACTATTCCCTAACTCTGTAGAGGGTTTTGTTGCCTGTTGGGAGAAAGCGTTGTTCTTACTTACGCAAGTCTTGATTCAATACCTAATTCCACTGAGAACCATCATTTTAAGAAAATCTGGTCTGGTTAAAAGTTTTTTTTTTTCAATCTTAATTTCATGATGTGATATGAGAGTGTTAGCTTGCATACCCACTTCGTCACTTGACAGTATTTCAAAACTACATATTAATTGATTTTTCTTAACAGTTTCTTGGTAAGCAAAAATAGGTATTTTAAAACACATTGTTATAAATTAAAATATTAACTTTTAGGAATGGGAAATATCAATTTGGTACCAGCTGAAGCATTTTGTATCAGAAACAACTTTACAAAAACCTAATAACACTTTTTAAAAAATATTTCTTTAATTTAGCTTTTCAGAGTAGTTTTTACATAGTCTAACTTATTTAAATGCATGTATATTATTTTAATTTATTATTTCTTTATCTATAAGGAGAATTTTTGCTAGCAAATATTTGGCATACATGCATAAAATAATGAACAGTTTTTGAGAGCGGGTTCTAACCACATTATAGTGACAAGAAATTGAGCATTATATTTCTATCTGCAGGTACATTTTATGCAAATGGATGGATGATTAGGACTTCATTGGCTTAAAATCTCTTTCGACAAAAAATACGTTCAAAGACAAAGTCACCAATTCTCAGTTCAGTTTCCAAGGATTTTTTTTTCTCAACGATGTATGAACACTGCCCGCTGTATTTTAAAAACCAATGTGAATCTGATCTTAGAATTCTTTCCTATAGATTTCGGTTATTCATTTGTGCTCTAAGGCATGTTAATATGTGCTGCTAAATATTGTTTGTTTTGAGAAAAAACTGTACAAAATTTCTATAGATACGAAATAGTTAAGTCAAACATTTTAAAATTAAATTAAAAATTGTTGTTTGGCTAGGAACAATCAGACCCTTTTAAATTGTTTTTAAGGATAGATAATTTTTTTTGAAAACTGACACTTGAGAGATCTACTATCAGAGACATACTTAAATCCATCTAATTTTTGTATGTTTCATTTATTTTATCTTAAAAAGTACACTCTGACACAAAAACCCTGTGTAACATATACATATTTATATTTTATTATATAGAAAACTGTAAATTATAAAATCTTTTTCCCTGCATACTTTATTAATAACTGCTTAATTATGCTGCTATAATTATGTTATTTGCTGTATGTCTCATAAACTTTTATATCAAATGTTATGATGAATGTTATTTGATCATATAATTTATATTTAAGTTCTCCATAACAATCCTTCTGAAAATCAACCTTACATCTAAATTTACATCGTTTTATTTTTAACACGAATTTGCAATTCATGTTTTAATTTAAACCAAGGAAAAAAAGCAAGCTTTGTTTCAAATCTTTTATAACTCTTCTTAATCTTCTGACCATAGAATGTAAAAAAATGAATCTTTTATCTTAAAAGTTAAAAAAAAAAAAAAAAAAAAAAAAAAAAAAACACTTAAGTGCAAAATACATTATATCTGCACATTTTAATGCAAATTGAGGAGGAAATATTGAAGTCATTAACATGAGCACAATAGATTTTTTCAGAATTATGAGTAAAAATTTTTCGAATAAAGGATTGAATGTATTCGTATTAAATTTATGAACCTTATTGAGAAAAAGTTGTGGCTTTAGATAAGAAACTCATTGGAACTCGGTGTTCCTTTTTTGCCATTTATTAAGTGGATACCTAAAATAATTAGATACAGTTGATTGTTACTGGGTCTCATACACAACAGTGATTTAAAAGCTCTTCCGTTTTATAACAACTAAACTCCATTTCTAAAGAAACAAGTAACAATTTGGTATTAAAAAAGAGATTATTTTAAAGAAAAGATTTTTGATTACTCAATGTTGATAAGATTTATTCAAAAAATTTCGACCATCAGTTATGATATTGAAATATTTATTCGTGTGCTTTCATTTGGAACGATTCTGTTACTGAATCTAATAATTAAATTAATTAGAAAAGAAAATTGAAAAGTTTCGTAAATTTTCATACTTTTGAATGTTGATAGCTTTGAAAATCCTTAGAAAAACGTTTTGTATTAAAATTTTGCATTTAATATCAGTCATGGATCAATGATATCTCGTTATCGCAGGGCCAAGTTTGATCTCAGCTGCAAGATCCAATTGTTCAACAACTGGAGATGGGTTTTGCTTTTTGCACCCACACCTGATGGGTACATGAGAGTTTTGGGGTTATCTTCCTTGTGATTTAAGAATACAATCTACATTTTATCTGTGAAAAGTAATCTCAAAGTCAAAGCATCTTGAATTCTCAAATGCTTTTACGACTTTCGATTATTAGGCAGTCCGTTAAAAGATGTTAAATTTTGTTTTGTCAACAATATATTGAATAAGTAAGAACTGACATGGAACAATAGAAGATGAATGCAGATTATTGCATTCATAAGTCAATTGACTTATTAATTGTTGCATTCATGTATCATGACACTGAAGAAGCATTGAATGAAGAAAATCAGAGTTATTAATTAGTCAAAAAAGCTGATAGTATATCCGTTGGAATTAAAAACTGCGTTTTCATTCTCGAAATTGTTGATCGCAAAAAAGAAAAATAAATTAATATTTCAATAGAAGTTTTAAAAAATGCAGAAATTAAAGAAAACGATATTCCATTTATTATCATCATAACTAGTTTTTTCTTATTACTAATTTGTCACCCTTCATAAACTAAAAAATTTCTGAATTGTGAAACATTTCTGGATGCTCAAAAATTGAACAAAAAAAGTGGAAAAATAAACTGAGTGTAAAGATGAATATATTAGTGAAATTAGGAAAAAATTTTGATCTTTTTTTTATCTTCCTTGCAAGAAACACTCATATTATAGAAAACATTTATAGATTAGTTTCAAAATGATTTTAGAAATATTTATAAAATATTGTCAAAATTTTAAGAACACTTCCGTAGAATCACTAAGATTGTATTAAAAATAATAAGTAGATAAAAGTTTTAAAATATTAATGCAATGTCAGTGATATTTAATGTGGAAAATCTGTGTTTGATAAATTTCTTATTTAACAGAGAAAACCATTTTATTCCATATTGAGGAACAATAATAGTTTTTTTCTTCATATAATAAAACAAATATAAAAAAAAGTAATTAATATTAAAACAAAATTAATCCTTCTAATTAAAGAAGGATTTATTTTATTAAATTGCCTACATGTGATCAGTAATCAATTAACAGCAATTATGTTTAAAAAATTTGTGGAAGGCTTAGACTTGGAAGTTTATTGATTCTTGTGTTATACCAAGATTTTTATCCGTGTAACGACGACAATTATTCTTATCTTTTTTTATTCTTTTCTTTTTCAATATTACAAGTAATGCATGTTTCTTTTTATTTTTCCACAATTTTACTTTGACAGCAAAGAGGTTATTAATATGTCAGAAATATGATATTGTAATCGTTGCAATTAACAACAACGGTTTCACTCTTGAAATTGTTAATAAAATATAATATAATAAAATAAAAAAACTTTATAGCTCAATCAAATAAATTAAAAAGCATCATTCATTACAAGTTAGCATTTACTCATCGCTAGTTTTTGATCCTTTGTTTTACTGATGGTATAATGCAGTATAATTCGAATTTTTCATTAATGATGCTATCGTGAAATCCTGACTCTATTTTTGAGAGTTAATAATTGCTGTTTCATCTTTCTAATTAAGTTGGTGTCATTGATTTACAATCCTTAACACGATAACGTGCAAATGGTATTTGTTATTATTATTATTTTATTTTTAGGGAAATTATTTTTGCAGACTTTTTTTTTTTACACATCTATTTAAATTGAGCTTACTATGTAATACATAAAGTAATGATTGCCAAATTTTATGACCATATAATTATGTTTGCTAAGACGTGCAATGATTTCCTCACGTAATTATCGATATAATAAAATGATGATGTTAAAAATACTTTTACAATAGTTTTAACAGTGCATGTAAAACTGCAGTATGAAATTCATTTATTAAAGTCTGCTATTATGAAGAAAGGTTTTTTTAAATGCAATTCGATCAACTAGAATTTATGAGTTAAAATAAAGCCTTTATTTCTTAATTAATCATTCATTCTATTTGCACATGCTTTTGAAAAATCATTCATATATTTCCGTGTAATAGTATATATAAAATAATTTTTTTAAGTTAAAAATGTTTACAAAAATACAATTAAGAATATTATTTTTGTAGAAATGATTCTATAATAAACAAATCTAGTTTATTAGTAAGATTACTTTTTAATATATATTAATACAAATTATATATAAAATTCCAAGAAAGGATTTTTTAAGCTTTTAAAAATATACTATAACATTTTTTGAATGATTTTTAAATGTAATTAAAAATAATAGGAGATAATTTTTTTAAACTTTAGGTCCTATTGTTTTGAAAACTGATCTATATATTTATTTTTCTACAGTTGTATTATATGTTTTCCTTAACTGTATTATATATTATTATAGCTTTCAAGCGCTTCTTCTCGATTTCAGTTCTAGTAAAGACTATTTTGACTACGTTCATTTCTTTACCTTCACCATGATTAGTCGTTGGGAAGCTTTTTCTGGAGTTGAATATTCCAAAATTCGATCATAGTTATTGTTTCAAGTATGAGAAAATGACATTAATTTTTTTTTTCCTTCGCTAATTCACATCAGTTGATTACTTGAGAAACATTTCAGTTTTTCTCTTTTGCCCCTCATAAATACGATTTATTATCTGAATAAAGTGATCTTTAAGGCAAATATGCAATATTTTCAAAAGTGTTTTAACACTGCTTTAAGTTGTTATACTTAAGATGTGACACCGCGTAGTCGACGTTAGGAATTGCTGAAGTTACTTTTGTTGCTGGTTAATTTTACTTTTCGATGTTAGACAAGAATTTTGTCTCAAATATTATGTATGGAAGTTTTTTGTTAATTATAATTTTTTATTTTGACATTAACTATTATTATTTTATCTTATCGCTGAGTATGTGGAAAGATTGCTATAATCTATACATTTTGTACAATTTACATATTTGTGGGTTTCTTTAGGTCCAGAAATTATTACATACAAATAATTTAAAAAATCGAAGCAAAGTATTATATTTTTGTCTTATTTAAAGAAAATCCACTTGTAATTGTGGATTTTTTTGGTGCCTAGAGGTTATTGTATACTATAAATGAATTAAAAATAAAAAAAATGTTTCTAAAATCTCTATTTACAACGTTTTATATTGAAATAGTGCAAAAGAATGGGATATTAAATAAATAATAAAAAAAAAGAATACCTGAAGTTGAGAGTGCATGTCTTTTTCTTAGTAAAAAAAAGAAAGAAATCTGTATTCAAGCTCTAACGCCCAACATGTGTAATTTTCCACTACACTACGTGATCACACGGAACAGTTTTAGCGAACAGAAGCCTAACTGACTCTCGAATTTCCGGCAGGAGACCGTTCATTATCCCATCTGACAAAAGATTTGTAGCTCGCATTTGCTCTCTGCTATGCACTTGAAAAGAGAGACATTACTGCTGCTGCTATTTAGATGCAAATAAATAAGAGTCTGTTCCGAATTCGTGACAGCGACATACGCGGAAAGGTATACCCCGCTGAAGTTTTCTATTTGTAACGCCTTATGGTAAATAATCTGAAAATATGTTATATTTATTGAAGAAAAAATATTTGTTGAATACAAAAAGTTATTTTAGATTTACCAATCACCGTCAACAGCCACTTTTTTTCCCCCTTTTGTGACATTTAATTAGGTCCTAAATCATTACAAATTAATACACATGTAATAATTTAATTTTTGATTTCTTTATTTAAATTTGTTTTACTGTTTGAAAAATCTTATATGACATTTTAAGCTGAATTTGATATATATATATATATATATATGAGTGTGTGTTTGTATGTATGTGACAGCTATTATTCGTTTGGGCATCGAGTCCACTTGTTCTTGAGTGCTCATATGTCCAGAGACTAAATATTATGGCTATACAGCTTTTTAAATCTTGTAAGTGGATATAAGAAAGGGTACTGTTAGATGAGTCTGTCTGCACATAATGTACACTTTGTATCGTTTTAAGATCTGGACTCTGCAGTGGTTAAGGAAGGTAATGGTATTGATATTCAGCGAACCAATTTTGAATAATTTGGCATGGTGTGTAGTTGCATTATCGTCCATGAAGCATCCGTCGCCGTCACAGTAAAAATGCAACATAGCAGATGTGCTTTTGATCTACCAATATATATATAGGTACAGCCATACCTATATATATAGGTATCTACCAATATATATAGGTATGGCTGTTCGTTTACCTTCGAGGAACTCCTGGGCACCACTTTTATGCCAGCAGAACATGTCCCGTAACAGAATGCTCTTACCAAATTCGACGTCTTCCATTGGTACAAAATAAAATATTGCGTTATACATCCGACTATTTTATCCGTTTCAAATCCTCAGTGTTTTCTTTTTTGACAATACTACAAATGAATTTCTGCATTTCGGATGAAATGGCTGTTTTTTCACAGGCACCCGATTATGTATTTCTGTCCTCTTCAATTCTCTGTGCATAGTTCGAGTTGGAATCTGTTGGAAAAGGCCCTAGTTTGTGATTTTTGCCTTTGATGCACAAAAGAGTTCTTGTTCTGCCATACAATTTCGTCATGGTGATCGTGGTCTTGGAAAAGTGTACTCGTATCGCAATTACATCTTCTAGATAAGGATTATGGGTTCTTACTCTGATTCTTGGAAACATTTAATACGGCTGTTTTTAAAAACCCATTGATATTTGTTGTCTTTACAGTAGTACAAGTAGTACAAAGGATTCCGGTTTTGGCAGTACATTGTCATACAAAGAAATGAAATTTGCTTCAACGGTAGCTCGGGAATGGGCCGCACACTTAGAAGAATCACCTCTTTACAATAGTGTTCTCCAGTTACAGAACTTCTGTCGAAAACGGTGTACTTAGTCCTTCCGTTCAGCATAATGCTTTCATAGATGACAACTCCAGAACCTCTGTAACACTCTCTTTTTGTGTTATTTGGATAAAACATCCTCTCGATCTCTCTGTAAATCAAATAGCCGCTGAGAATCGCTTATGGTACTGGAACGATTTTCAGCCGTAAAGAAGACATGGCTCCATTCATGAGATGTCCAGTTACATTACTTCCGAACTTTTCAGCCATACAAGTCACACTGCTCTCCTCCAGCCCTCCGATCGTTCTTCGACGTGTGAAGTCATGCAAATGATTATTTATAGTTCTATTTCACGAAAGATTTCCCTTACTCTTGTAACAATGTTTTTAATTGCGCGCGCATCTTCCTCCTTTCTTTTACTGTAGCTTTGAGTTGCGCTCCTTGATAGAACGTGTTTTGCATATGCTCACGTCATCTGTGATGTTTTATTCCTATTATTTGCATACGACGATCTTTCTACTGAATTGCCTGTTCCTTGTATTGATCGCACCAGAACCCATCTCTGCTATTTCATAGCTATCTATTTAAAATTTGCATTGTTGCTCTAATTTGCTTTCCAGTTTTTGAACTGGAAAGCAAATTAGAAACTTTTAACTATACATTTTATGTATAGAGTTAAAAGTTTTTGTGCATTGTTTAATTTTATTGTGCTTTAAATCAAATTTAGATGTATGTTGATGAATATAATTCTTTATAAGTTTATTTATTTGAAGAAATGATTTATTTCATAACAGTTGTTTAAATTTTGTGAAAGTATATGTTGTGTCCTTTTCTTCACATTTCCAATTTAATAAAATGAAAACATTCTATTGAAGTTTCTCATACATACATATATATATATATATATATATATATATATATATATATATATATATATATATATATATATATATATATATATATATATATATAAAATTTCTTAATTTCTTTCGCTGTGACAGTTTTTTATATATTGCTTTTTCCATTCTCATTTAGAATTCCCTAAAAAACTCACAACAAAATTCTATCATTACATTTGTGTACTTATTAATATAAGAACTTATTTATCTAACAAACTTTATTTTCGTAAATTGTAATTTTCTTAGGCCAATAAACATACATTGCTTTAGATCAGAAATTGAGATTATGAGATTCGAGACTGAAAATACTTAAGATGTTTGAGATTCATGGCGAGATTGGAAAGATCTAATTTGCGTCTTTTTCCAGTTTGAAGATGCAATCAATACTTTTTACTGTTTGTTTCTTACCTTCACACTGTGCAATTACCATTTCAACTTATTATCTACTTTGGCTATATTCCAATGCTCAGATGAAAATTTTAGACGCCTACGCTATAAAAAAAATTTTTTTAATTAAGTTTCAACTCATTTTTTTTATTTTTTCCTTTTCGGATAAAAATGAAAAAGAAAATATTTTTATCTGAAAATGAATTTAAATCATTACTGTCGTTAGAAAATGTATTCTCCTTTGTGAAATGTTTTCAATATATTCATACAAACAGCTTTTATGAATAGTAGCTCAAAATATTTGTCAAATGTGAAACAAATTCATAAATATTTTTCTTCGAACAGCTGTGTCATTATTATTTATTTGATGAAACAAGGGAGGAAATGCTTTTATCACGAAATTTTTTCTAATTTACATAAAGTATTTTTTGATATATTCACACATAAGGCTTCTATGTAAAATTAAATAATAATTTCGAATTTGTTATTTGTAGAGAAAATAAAGATAATATTATTTCACTGTTATATCCATCAGCAGAAAGTAACCAGACAGATGCAAAAACCCGATACAAGACAATTTTTCAATACTATTTACAATTATTGCTGACAGAAATTTTTTGACTCAAATCTTTCAGAAGTTACTCCCCGGTTTTCAGTTTTCCAAAATGTGTTTATAAAATGTTTCTGTTATTTAAAAGAATTTTAGTAAATGGAATCGTTAAACAATTCGAAATTAGTAGATTATTGAACGTTTATTAAGTTAACATTACATTCTTTGGTGCCATATATCTATTTTACCTAAAGATACACACGCAAAAAGAAACTATCATAATATTGCAATGTCAACAGCGTGAACTGTGTGGTTTTTTAATGCGTGTTAATCAGTTGGGTTCCCTTTGGCTCAGTGACTGGACAGAGCTTTTCAAAGTCCAAACTCGCGAGTTCTATCTCAACCCCTACTGAAAACCTTACTAAAATAGATATTATTTTTCTGCTTCTTGTTTGCATATTTGCTCGGTTGGATGCTTAAGTGTTTTCCGAGTTTCCTCCTTTTCAACACGTAAATACAGCTCACTTATCAAGGAAAAATTCTAGATTTTGTTGTCAGATGTTCCTAAATAGGTTAGAATTCATTTATAACAATAAAGTCCCAATAAAATTTATTTATTAAGACATAACTATATCATAAACTTTTACAGCCATTATTGAAACAATACTCAATTGGCAATCATCACATTTAAATTAAACTCTGTGGCATGACAGCCCAATCGTGCCAAGGCCTACAGTGCCCATTCTCTGTTTTCCTAACCGAGAGGCCCTGGAGTGCGAAGCATGTATCCCGATTAGGTGGTCGGCCTAATGCGAAATCCCCAGTGTTCAATTCCCAAGCATGCTTAATACTCAGATTATCTACCAATTGAAGGGATGAAAGGTTGAGTCGACCTTGTTCAGCCCGAGATTTCAATCTCGGATCTCTGCCTTGGGAGCGTAAAAAGCTATCGCTAAGGCAATGGGCTTCTATTATGACATTTGTATAATCCATTCTTAATTTATACGCAATTGGTCATCCCAAAATTTATCCACAAAAGTCAATTTTTTACTGTTATATATTGTCACTTCCAAATGGCTCCTGCTGAAAAAGCACTAATGATTTTGAAAATTGTGTGCTTTTTTTGTTTCACCTTTCGACGAAGGTTCAAATTCAAAAGACGTTGTTATTGGTACTTTCATATAGTTGTTACTGCAATAGCTTTGTAGAAAAAGGCATCGATTCCGAGTACGAAATGTGGCAGGTTCAATACCTGACTCAGTTGAAAACCTTGCATGAAAGCCTGAGCGCATTAAAAGTTCTGTGGTATCTAATGTCTTACCTTTGTTATAGCTTAGCGGTAGTGGAGGTTGAAGGTCTGAGTTGATCTCATCAGAGGACTATTCTTCAAAATGAAGATATAGTTGGTTTGTTGAGAGTGGTTTCAGTTGCCAGAAATAGTCAATCAGAAATGTTTCACTATAACGTAATCTGTCCTGTATATTATGTTGATTATTTAATGCACAAAATAGGAACCTTTTCTGGCCGCATCACACAAGCACTAATTATTTATTTTTTAGTATAGCATTCTAGTTTTCTGACCCCAAAATGTGCTAAAAGTGCTTTGTGTATATTTATTGTAGATAACAAATCATTATAATATTTATTTCATCTTATTTATAAACTAGTTCAACTAGTTTTTGCTCTTAATCAGTTGAATGTGACTTTAAAACTAATGATATTTATAAAAACTGTGTTACAAAACTAGTTCTAACAGCGCATAACTATCGTTAAGCACTATAAAAGTTGCATTAAACTTTCTGCCGTAATGACATACTAAAAATAAAAATAAAAAATGTTAATATAAAACACGCTTATGGGGTGCTTTTATTATTTCACAATTTTCTTGTTTATATTCAAGTTTCATCATAACAGGACTAAGAAAGGGTTGCGAACTTTTCCTATAAACGAATAAAAAAAATAATAATAAAAAAACACACTTCAAAACTTCTTTCTGTTCTTTTCTTGTAAGTGGAGGTTTGAGAGCGATGTCCTATTAGTAATATCCTCACGAAACAGTAAATCAGTAGCCAGTAATTTGTCGTGGAAAATTGCTCTCAGACATAACCTTCTAAGGTATATGCCTCTTCTGATCTCTCGACCCCGGTGATGGCGACCTCTGCCGTGAGGAGGGGGGGATGCGAAATGAGCTCTCCAGGCATCGCTTTCTCTTTCTTGCGAAAGCGGAGAAAGTAAGTAAAACGAAAACTTCTCAAGGGGCTGCTGAACTCGTTCGACGTCATCTTCTGTTGAAGCTATGTCACTGGGTGTTGTTTTATCTAACCCTAAGGGGAGAGGCTCCCTAGTTTGCGTTATCTGAATTAAGGCAGACGAACTACGATGGCAGAACTCAATCGTTTGCTTTATTTTTTTCTAACTTCATTCCGCATTTCTTATTTATCGTTTTCTTATACAGAAAATTCCATTGAGTCGTACGTATTGTGTGTTTTTTTTTTTTTTTTTTTTTTTTGTTCTTTTATAAAACAATTTTATCCCAAAAAAATGTTGGCAACGTTCACTTTTATCAAAGTAAAATAAACAAATAAAATATTCCGAAAATATTTTCTCTCATTTTTTTTTTTTTCTTTTTTTTCACTTCTTAAAAATTCTCTTTTTCTTGATTCGTTTCTCTGATACAATCAAAAGCTTTCTTTGAGCATCTTAAAAGTTTTTATGTGAATTTCATTGCTATTCTCAATTTAATTTGCATTTTAAAAGTAAAATATAATCTTTATTTTGTGTAAGTTACATGGACTGTTTTTAAATTCTTCCTCACATTAAAATTTTTATTTTTTAAAACTTTATTCAGATTATTTATGGTTGCTCTATTCTTTAGTCTTTCTTATATGACTGTTTAAAGTTATCAAACACTTTTTGTAAGAAAAATAATTTCTAATTATTAAAACATTTTATTCAATTTGATTCTTTTCTTTCGTATTTCAAATAAATATTCTTTAGTATGTGTGTGTATGTATATATACACAAAGAAATAAGCCAAATCATTTTGCCAAATGTATTATCATAAATGTTAAAATAGATTTTCTCTGAATATGAGTGTAAAAAAATGAGTAGAAATGAAATAGATATATGTGTAATTGTGCACTACCTTTAATAATGCAAAAAAATTACTTTTATATTTGTATTTTGTTTAAAAATTATCAAAAACAGTATTATCAAAATTATTAGTAAAGTACCTAAAAATTCATTGAACATTGTTCAAAATTAAAAAAAAAGAGCTCAAATAAGATAACGAGAATCTAGTTATTATTTGAATACAGTAAGATTTAAAATTGATTTACAATTTTAACAGTTTAATTAAAACTTTCATTATTCATAAATTGCTCGAAGAATAGATGCAAGTTTGGAAGTGAAATTCTCTTGCTTGATTGAAACAATTTCATATAATAATGCATCTTTAAAAAAGCGATTTTTAGCAGTATAGTTCAAAAATTAATTAAAATTTATAAGTTATTATATTGTGCATATTGTGATTTTAATTTCATTAAAAATTTGTTATGTTTCTTTAACTCCATTTCCCTCTAAACAATTTGCGTCTAATTCTATGAAAATAATTTTGTTAGTCACCGAAGTTGGTAAAAAAACTATAGTTGTTTAATCATTTGCTTAATCATAAATGTCAGTATGTATTGATATCTATTTTATTGCTTTTATAATGACTGCATAGTTAAAGCAAGAAAGAAACACTGCCTATGATTGTGATCTTTTAACTCTGTTTATTAGAATACAGTAATTTAAATTGTAAAGAGTGTTTTCTATTAATTTTAAAATATTTTCTTATTATAAATTTCCCTTTTTGGTACTAACTAATATTTAATCCATTTTGTAACGAAATATTGAGAGATAATTATTATTATAAAATAGTTACATTTGACTGTTAATTTTTCAAGGTTTTCCTTTTTCAATTTATTGAAAGGAATTCATTAATCCAAATCATATATTAATTTTTTTTTACTAAATTTAAACTGTTTTAATTTTTAAAAAAATGTGATAATAATACTTAGTGCATTTTTGAAGCTATAAATTATATAAATTCTTTAAATTTATTATAAAATTATTAGTTAGTTAAAAAGTAGATTTTCCCTTTTATAGATCTCACGTTTTACATATTTATTTATTCAAATTTTTCACTCACTTTTCTGAGAACTGTTTTCTGTTCCATAAAATAAATATAGTTAGATTACATAAAAATCACTTATGACCAAAACTTTTTAAAATAAAGAACTGTTTATTTTTAGAAGAGAGGACAATATATTCAAGCATTTTTCGATATTATAAAGTTTTTTATTACATTTTTTAAACAAATGGTAAATAGAAAAATAATTTGATAGGTAAAAAAAATTAAATAAGACAACTCTTTTCTTTAAAATCATTTGCGTTAAAAGAAAAACACTAGATTTTATTTCAGTATGATGTCAGAGAAGAAAATTTCAAGAATGCTGTTGTGATAAGGAACTGAGGAAGTGCATTCTAATATTAAAAGAGACTGCAATTTTAAAAACAAAAAACATGAATATAAAATGGAATATAATATTCAAAATGTTTTCTTGTAGATGCGAATGCATTTCAATTTTTTTTTTATTCCCCAACCATCAAAAATAGATTATGCAACAAATAAAATTTTAAATAATTTGAATCATTAAAACCTTTTAAGAAACTGTGGTTTTGTTGGAAAATATATAATATTACAGTTTAAAAAAGAGCCGATTTATTTATGAATGTGAAGAAAAAAAAATGAAAATGATAGTTTTCTCTCCTTTTATTTTCCTTTTCTCTATAATAATATCTTATTAATGTGTTTATATTATAGTTTCTTAAGTTGTTGGCTTAGGATTAGGAACATAAGATTAAGAATATATTATGTAGCCGTTGAAAATTTTTTATGGTGTGTATTGAATTTTGTGACTATGTAATCAAATTTTTTCTTAAATTTAAACAGAAGTTTACTTTAGGAAATAAATTGTGAAATTCTTTCATTTCAAAACAAAATGATTCTGATTCAATATGCTTCAGTGGTTTTATATTATAATTCTATATATTAGCATATTATTTTATATTTAATGTGCCATATTTTCTATATAATATAAGAGATATTTAATCATTCATTTCAATTTAAAATTATTATATAAAGAAGATTATAGTTGGGATGCGTGCAGAAATAGAAAGGTATGTACACTTAAAAATAAATGTACTTTAGCATTTTTATATTAAATAAAAAGCCGTTTCTATAGTTCATCAAGAACCTTAAAAACATTCGAAACATTTCTGTTAAGTGATGTTACTACCATTTTTATAAATTTATGTAAGGATTCTATTTTTATAAATTTAATAATTATTTATCGAAAATAGCCCAGCACATTTTTAGCTTTCTAGAATTATATATGATTATATATATATATATAATATATTAAATGATGTACTATGTAAGAAAATGCCAAAAAGAAATATGAAAACGATACAAATGTACATGTAAGCAATCCAGTTGTGTTGAAAAAATAAGCAAAATCACAATCCGAATTAAATGATCTATAAAAAAATGAATGTTTTCATACATTCAAAATAATCAATTTAATGAAAAATATGCAAAATTTATACGAAAAATAAATGTATTTCCATGCCAAATTGACAACTGAATCGTTAACTCTCTTGTTTTCAGTTCGTATTTCATTTTTATGCTTTTCATAGTTCAGAATTTATTTATTTGAACAAAAGAAGAATTTATTTATTTTAGAACAAAAATGAAGTATATGTTCTTTTTGTTTGATTAGTTTAAAAGTAAATTGTATGATAAAATATTTGTATAAATTAGTGATTAGTTTTCAACAAATTAATTTTTTTTTACATGATACTAAAAGAGATTTTAAATTAACTATAATCAATCGTATATAGGATAGCTTCTTTCTTTTTTATTATTGCTATTGCATTATTAAATGTTTCGAATTAACTGTAATAAACACTCTTTTTCCTTCATAAAAATGGGTATACTCATTTGAAAAACTCTTTCAAAGTGTTTTTTCAAAATAAAATTTGAACATATTCTTATAATTTTACTATGAATCCATATATAAATACATGTGAATTTGTAATATCTTTTTATGAAACAATTAATTATTTGAAATACGAATGTTCATAAATAAATACGTAGCAATATTAAATGAATCGGAAATGGCTTTATTAAAATAAAAATTGCAATATTTATGAAAAATCGAAATAAGATTACAAAGTTTTCGATAATATTTCCATTATTTATTGAAGTAGAGTAATAGTTTGGAATAGAGACTGCGATCTCAGGTGTTATTTTGTTACTTAATCTCTGCTCAATATCCCATGATTGGTGGCCGAGTTATCGACTAAGATAAACAGAAACAAGTAGCAGGAAACGTTTTGTAATTATTTATTTATTTATTCATTTTTGCTGCCATTTGCAAACACATTTTGATATTCTTGCAAAAAAGAACCATAAATTCATAAAATATGGGAAAAAAGTATTTTTGAAAAATTAATTTGTATCAAACTATAACAATAGGTTAATAATCAGTTTTCATCGTTAAATAATAACATTATACAATAAAACTATTTAAAATAATGAAAATAATTTTTAATAATAAAGGTAAATTCACTTCGTAGAAATGGCTACTCAAAAGCGCCGTGGAATATAATCAAGAAACTATTTTATTTTTTCAGTTACATATTTTTCTAACAGATCTGGAAAATATTACAAAATATTCTAAATTATAACAGCGCAGTACTCGTTTCACATTCAACCACCTTATTTGACAGTTATCTATCCGGATTAAAATAATCCAACAGGCAGTTTCATCAACCATAAAGATTTGTTGATACTGTACGCTAGACGATTCTGCTGGAATGAAGACTTCACATATATCACCTGCATAAAGCATATGATCAAAAGTTCAGCCAGTTTTTCAAGGTCGCATACATATGGTAATTCATCTCTTTTAAATCTAATGAACTATTTTCCGTAAAGACAAATATAACACTTTCTCAAACTGGAATGTTAGATGATAGCGCAGAACTGCATTTTCCCAACTCTCCTTCACCGTCATTTCGTATAGCTGTACTCTCTCCTTTCACCCCATAAAATAAAACGTTGATAAAGTAATCAGAGGAGAGGATAGCGATGAGTCCTGAGGGCGTTCTGAGCTTCTTAAGTTAATCAATCACGTACCATTTTGTTATGTGGTGTGTTGAAGAACAAAAAAAAGGGAGTAGAGTGTCGTTTCAGTTCCCACGGTTGAGCATCGGTGTTGAAGACTAATCTGGAAGGGCTTGGAATCCAAGTTTGTGATGTGCATCATAATTTTTCAAATGAATCGTCTCTTCAGGATATTTCTTTATATTATTTTTATGATCTTCGTGGGAAAATAAAAGGCTGCGGAGCCTTTTAATAGTTGGGACATTACTTTTATTAAGAGAACATTTTTGGAAATTATTTTTCCGAAGCAGGAAAGTATAGACTAAGCTTCAAGATG
The DNA here is from genome assembly GCA_030067965.1 of Latrodectus elegans. Taxonomy (NCBI): domain Eukaryota; kingdom Metazoa; phylum Arthropoda; class Arachnida; order Araneae; family Theridiidae; genus Latrodectus; species Latrodectus elegans. The sequence goes on from CM057820.1 coordinate 55,318,721, forward strand.
TTTGGTAAATGTTTATTTCTCATCGATTTTGATAAGAAACACACAAAAAATGCTTCTCATTTCGAATGGTTGCTTTTATTTTCATATTTTACAAATCATTTGATGAATATATGTAACTGAAATAGGAGTTCAAGATAATTTTAATTTGAAAGTTATTAAAAATTGCCTGTTTAAGAGCCACTTAAAAAATCAGCAGAAATTATACTGAAATGTTTATGATAGAATTATAATGATTAAATAATCAATTAAAACTATATTAACTTTGATGTTGATCTTCATATATGCAATTTTAAATTAATTTTCAAAAAATTTTTCCTTTAATTTAAGAGAGTTTCTATTTCTCACATTTTGAAATGTACCTTGTAAAAATTATACTTTTTTTTAATAAATTGCCAAAAATAATTCACAGTACTTTAAATATTGACGGTTTTTAAATTTAAGTTTGCTTTGATTGAATAATAATAATAAAATAGTTTATTTTGCAATATATTCTTGAAAGATTTATTTCCGATTGTCAGATCCGAGAGCAATTAATAAAAGTGGAGATTAAAATTATTTGTTGTTTCCTTCTATTATATATATATATATATATATATATATATATATATATATATATATATATATATACACACAATGCTGGAAAAAAGTAGAAGTACACTCATATTTTATAAATTATACTTATATTCTAGCGCAATTAATGTAAATTTTCTTTTTTATTAATATAATTTTTCTTTTACTTTCAGTGAATAAGTTTTTATCTAATTTTAAGAAAATATTATAAAATAGTACTTAATGATTTTTGGTCAGTAAAAAAAGTAGAAGGTCACCTGTAAAAATCTTTTCCTTTCGGAGTCTGTAGAAGTTTATAATCTTCAAAACATTGTTCCTTTTAATTGTCTTTCAAAAGGTATATTTTTTTAAAAAAAATTCTCAATTTTTATACAACTAAAATACCTAGTGGAAAACTTTTAAATGAATTTCAAAAAGGTCAAATTATGTCATGTAAAGGTGTGGGAAATGTGTAAGAGAAATTGCAGGGCATCTACTCATCAGTCAAAACGCTGTTTCTAACTTCTTGAAAAATCCAAAGAGTCATAGAAAAGCAGAGACTGACAGATATAAAAAATTCACACTACGTGATCAAAGAAAAATCCTTAATGAACTTTAAAAAAATGTGTAGAAGTATTGGAAAAGCACAAGACCCATCTGGAATCACATATATATAACCAAAAGAACACTTTACAACTATATAAAAAGATCGGATATGTTTATATTTAACAAAAAAAAGTGCCATTTTAAATGGAACGAAAGGTACATTGAACACCGGCTACTGTGGGCCAAAGAACACATGACTTGGTATTTAGACTCCTTCGATGGCCTAGACGGCTATCAATATTATTATTACCATTGTCTGGGTACACAAGAAGAAACTTATTCTACGAGACAGATAGGAGGAGGCAATTTAATGGTTTGGACAACTGTTGGTAACGTTGGAATCTAGCATTTCTGAATGAAAGAAACAGATTACATTCAAATTTTAAATTTAGCACTTTATCCGTATGGCACTGAGGTAGGCGGATAAAATTAAGTATTTCAACTATATGGATCATCAATCCACAGCTAGTGGCGTTAAAAATTGGCATGAAACAAATAATGTTCGGGTTTTACCATAGCCTGCTAAAAGTACAGACTTCAATACACTTAAATATATAGTCAGTAAATCTTCAGCTTGCTTACGCAAAGTGCAAGCAATATGAATCTTTGATCGAATTTTGAGAAGATTTGAATTGTATTTCGGACAATATTTGCCAAACCAAAATTCAAGACTTATAGGATTCAATAGCATATAGTGTCTTTGAAGTAATTAAAGGAAAGGACAGAAGGCTTCCTTATAAATAAGATTTTTATTTTCATTATTTATAACTATCCTTCTACTTTTTTCACACTGTATGATGAAAATGAAATTAATTTTTCATTGCAATAAGCAAGTTTTATTTCATGATACAGATATAGTAAATGTTACAGATGCATAAAATTATAGTAAATTACATATAGTATATAAAAATCTGATTCTATAAATAAGCTTTTAAAAGTGCTGTAATGAAATTATTTTGTAAAAATTCAAAATTCACCACTTATTTGAATAAAAAAAGAACCTAGTGACATTCTTCTTTTTTCAGCAATATATATATAATGAAATTCAATAAAAGGAAACAATTTCATGTAATTATTGAGTTAAAAAAATAATCAAGAACGTAACTTCTTGAACGATAGTAGTAAAATGAAAAAGGAAACGGAAAGAATTCTGCATAATTTGCTTTTACTTGAATAATAAGGAAATATTACTAGCTCTTTAACATTCTCATTATATGTTTTCTTCGCTTTATTCTACCGTGCAATTAAGTCTTGTTATAAAAGAATATATTAATATTTTAACATGCTGAAATTCTTATCGGATTTCAGAACAGATTATGAAGGAGTGTTGAACTTTGACCCCTTCCCTACGGTGAATTAATTGTTCTGGCTTAAAGTATCTAAGAACAAGATGTGAACATTTATCAACAAACATTAGTTTTAACTACGGAACTTGCAACAGATAATAAAGGGGTACATTTCTTTTTCACGAGGATGTTACAAGCTTCTTCACAGTAACGCTGCGTATAATTGTTTGAATTCATAATTAGAGCAGTTAACTCCAGGAAGAAGGGTGTTTCTTCAAAAGGTGGAGTTGTGAATTTATTTTCACGAAAGGGATGGAATAAGAAATTCTCGCATTTTACTCATTTAAATCCTCCAGTTTGTGAATAAAATTTGGTACGATTAATTTTAAGGAAATATGGTATCATCATTTTTAAAAGATATTTAAATTTCAGCACGAAACTTTGTTAATTAGAGAATTCGTAATTAAAATGTTAAATATCTATCCTTTTATTTGTTCATTTTTGAATAATATTTTCTCAAGTTTCGGACGACCAGCACACACACACACACACATATATATAATATTTTCCAATTTTGGGTATAAAGACATTTAAAAGTGTGTGAGCAAAAATGCTTCGATTTATTCGGGAATATTTTGATTTCGTATTCTATGGTCAATTTTTACATATGAGAAATGTATTTATGGTTTGAAGCCTCTGAGTTTCAAATCACCATAAAAATGTCCACTATAAGTTGAAATCGAACCCTCTGTGAAAATTTTTTAAAGACAATGCAATAATGTCAATGAAATGTGATAAAAGATTTTAACATTAGTAGCAGCTATATATGGTCACCTATTAAGTAATTTTGAATGCATAGTTATTCGGAATATAAATATATACATTATTCTGTTAAAAAAAATAAAGCGGATTTTAGAAAAGATATTTCTTTAATCTTTGAATGATGAAAGCGTATCGTTATTAACAATAAGAAATATATGGTACTGAGAAATTCGAAAAAACAAAAGGAAGACATAACATTCTTTGAAGATAAAAAAAAAAAGTTTTTCTAATGCCATGATTCAACAGTAAAAGCAGTTACACTTGCCGCCGTTTGATGTGAACAATAACGAGCGGCCGGTACCCAATAACAAATTTAATGCTTTTTAACTTAGTGGGATATTTGGTTTAGCATTTGCGAAGCTAGAAATTCGACGGAGACTTCGTGACTTGACTCTAACAGCATTTACACACGCTGTATCATGTGCTGGAAGGGAGAACCACTATCACGACGCAAATGATACAATTTTACCTCTGTATTCCTCCCCTGCCCCCTCATTCACTATTAAGTTTCATTGTTTGCTAATGTCAGGAGTTGTTGATGGCAGTAACGTGACGATTTATAATGCATGCGTGAAAAAGCACGAAGGCATTCCCTTTTATGCGCGCGAGAACAGAATTTTATCGTGTCCGTATCAGTATGCCAGGGATTAATAAAGTTCAACGAATCGATTACGGTCCAATACCACCGCACACTGAATAATTTAATGCACTTAGGAAGAGTTAGTTACTTGAGACCGTAAGTTTTTCTTATTATGCTCGTATCTTCGAGTGACAGTTCGTGAATCGGCATACATTAGCATGACGTATGTTGTAATTATTGATAGTTTTCTAACTTTATCAACCATGATGGAATGGAAGGGTATTTTTATCGATTGGGAGATTCTTTCATTTATAAACTTTCAAGGGCTACAATAACTTAGTAAAGTATCATTCTCATGGGTGAGAGTTGCGGGTTCTACATTTGACCCAGGCCGACTTGCTGGCGAACCTATCTGATGTTTCTCTTATTTGACATTGCTTTGAGTCTAATGTCTTGAGGATGGCATGAGGTGTAGAAAAGAGTGCCAGCTAGGTATCAAACTCATCACTTGATTTCAACTTGCTGGGTTGTATTTAATGACTTCATTTCGCGGAAAATAGGCAGCTGAAAACTTTTCGCAATAGCTTAATCAATCTTATTCTTCACTTACAAATTTTTTCTGCTTTCTTTAAACATTACATTTGTGCCATGTAGCCATTTTAGGTCGATTTCTGTATTTATCCAATACATATAAATAAATATTAAAAAAAAGGCATGGATTAATTTTTTTAATCAAATTTTCAATAAATAGTGGAAATAGAAAGAGAAATGTTTTGGGCATCCATAAATTTTCATTTGGAAAAATCAGAGAAATGTAGTTAAATTAATTTATATTTCCTTATCTCTGACTTTCTTCAGACAATTTAATTAAATTAGAGACGACAAAATGAAAGAAAATCATTCAGATAATTGAAATTTTTAACATCAAATTATATTTGTGAAAAAATTGAATAAAAAATATAATCAAAATTATTACGTCATTAGTTTTAAATATATTTATCAAACTTAATCATACAATAAAATTCAAGTTTTTTTAATAACATTTCAGCTAATTTGCTTATTAATAAAATACATTTTAACAAATAAATCCTGAAGTACTTATTATATATTTGTAAATCTACTATTGCTGAGATTTCCATAAGTCAGCAATATTGGATTCATACACGCAAAAAGTATAAGGGTAAATACAAAAAGTAATATACATATAAAACAAATTATATAATTACATATAATTTGTTTTATATGTTCCTAGATCATTATTTAAAATTTCTTTGCAACCCATTTCTTTATTGTTAAATAAAAACTGTATTTAATTTTACTTCAAAAATTCAATTTGAATATCTGATGGATAGTTGAAATATTTAATTGTTTATGGACATAAATTATCATTTATAATATATTAATGTCAATATAAATACTGCCCCTCTTAAAATCTCCTTTTTCAGAATTAATGAGCTTTGCATGTGATTACATATTAATTAATTTTTGCTGTCAAACAAATAAAACAAAATTTTAAATAAATAATTTTGAAAATTTGCTTTGAAACAAATGAAAACAAAGTTTGCAAACTTAATATAATCAATGAAATGAATGTTGCCTAACAGTCATCATTTGTTTAAACGTGCATTTCTCTGCTTTAGGAATCCTCCAGAGGCCAACAATTATTGGATGTTGTTTTCAAGCATTTAAACCTGATGGAAACTGCATATTTTGGCCTCCGTTTCATTGATGCCACAGGGCAAAGGGTAAGCGATCATTTAAATGCATTTTACTCTTTATTTGGCTTAGGAGCAATTTTAAATTAACTTATAGCCTTAATATCTTTTAATATTATCTTAAAAAATAAATTAACATTGATGTTAGAGTTTTTTTACGAGCAAAACTATTCTATGTCGCTGAAAATTTATTAATGCTTTTATACATGATATGCTTTTAATGAAATTATGCATTTAAGAGTTATTACACTGATTGAAATTTATATTAAAATTTCTTTTTAAATAATTTGTATTATGTATCATAAAAATTATTCATGTGTGTAATATCTAAATAATTTGTATAAGTATGGTTTTAGGAGTTTTGAATTTGTATGTTATGTTTTAACACAAATTATAGAGTAATTGGTGGTAAATTGCACTAAATATAATAGAGTAAAACACAATAACTATTTAATATTTTCCTCTTAAATTCTTCTGTAATTAATTTACGCTTCAAAAAAATTAAGATCTAAATTTTTCTATATGCAATTGTTTAACGTCAAATTATCCAAACGAAAAAATTAAAAACTCAAACGTATAAAGTTAACCGCAATGTGTATATATCACTGTTCACAAATTATTATTGGTTCATAATTTGGATTTTATTCAAGCGTAAATAATGAAAAAATTTCAGAAAAACTATAGATTTCGGAGTAGAAAATTGAAAAATTACACTATTCCCAAAATTCAGACAAATTGATGGTTAATTTGAGGTTAAGTACTTATTCGAATACAGTTAGATTAGGAGGAAAAAGTTGCATTTATGAAAAGTGGTGCAAAACAGCTTTCCTCTAAAATAAATCCTTGTGAAGGCATGTAAATATATAAGTATTTTTAAAAAGAGGTTAAATATAGTTTACTTTTACTATAATCAGCTTCTCCAAGTAAAATTCCATGCCACGATTCTGATATCAAGCGTAACAAATATTTTAGTTTTTAAGTGGAAATTTATCGTTTATTTTACTTTATTTTGGAATCATTTGCCGCGTCATTGCACTTTTTGTTGCAAAGAACAAACATATATAAGGATTATACCATTCAGAAATTGGCACAGTAGAAACTCATTTATAATTTTTGTTGTGCAACGTGATAGTTAAATTTTTTATAAAGAGCTAAACTGAAGTGAATAAACTGAAGTAAGGTTTCTTTTATTAAGTTTATCTTGTTATTAATGTAACATAATCTGTATTTTCGAGTCATCCTCTGTCCCAACTGTTAATTTTCGAGAACTTCTTGTAGTCTTATGTATGCACATTTTTATATTTTATATAAAAAAAAATAATTTATACATACATTATAAGGGGGCTAACTAAAAATATTTTAGAAAAAAAAAGGGTCGAAAGGTTCAGGGTAGAAATATTTTAATTTCTACTCTGCCCACAAAGCGAATTAGTATTAAAATAAAGATTAGAGTCATATACGAAGAGGTTGGCCATTAGCAGTCGAAGCTGATAAAAATCTTGGCCCTCACTGAGGAGTTTTACAGCAGAGCAATAAAGGGCGCTTATTGGATATTGGGAAAAGGGTGCATCGTCTAGCTTTTGCAATTCATTTAGCTTTTGTAGGGAATTTTGAATGAAATTATGGTTCACATGACAGGAATATTGGTTCTGTTTGTTGAAGTCAATTTTTAATTATTTTAATCTAATTAAAGTTAGCTAATCCAACTACATATTAAATTTGTTCGGTATTTTCTAAAGTGCAATAGAGCTAAAAATGTAAGAGCCTTTTTAAAAATATGTATTTTGTAGAAAATCTAATTTTTTTTTTCAAAAGAATTTCTGCTTTTTCTCAAAAATTTCATGTAATTAAGCATCGGAAAATTAAAATTACAATAAGGAATTTTACAATACACCTGTTTGAAGATTGTTCTGTTGAACAGCTAATAATATTTACTCTTTTACGGTTAAAAAGGAGAAGTTTGATTAAAATCTGTACAGCAATTAATATAAGTCACATTTAATTAAAAACCACATTTAATTTACTTCAAAAGTGGTTTTTAATTTGTTGTAAATGGGATTTTTGTTAAAAGTTGAATAACTTTAAAATATTTGACTGCTAAAGATTTATTTCTTATTAAGTATATAATAAATACACATTTTGATCTTAAATTCCTTTTATGAATCTTTAAAGATTCTAGTAAATTTATTGGCAATGAAATGAATTTTTTTACTTTAAATCAGTCTAATAATGAAATGCAACTTCTCACAATCAGTTAACTTATAATTTTAGTAAATCATAAATGTAAACTAATTGTAAAGCACTTTAAATTATTCATAGCGCCTTATATTTCGCTAAAGAAATTTTCTAGCTAATGATGTATGTCACAAATGATGAAATCAGAAATCTTCCAATCCCATATCCCATCACATTAAACTTGTACAAACATAGATGCACGTAAATTACTTCCCAGTATTCTTTAATCTCATCAAAATTCACCAGATACCTTCACACCTTTCACCACGCTTTTACTCCTTTTGTATATATAACGGAATATTTATAATTAATTTCTGTTTCTTCTTATGGATTTCCTATTAATTTTAAATTATAAGTATTTTGACAAAAAAAAAACTGTAATATTCAATTATACAACACTCCAATAAGACTAATAATTACTTATGAAGCTGATACTTGAATGTTTTGAAATTAAGATGAAAATCTGTTGAGAAATTTTTAAAAGTGGAAATCACCAGATGCTTTTATGAACCGATGAAAATAAGACATGGAGATGAAGATACAGTCATGAAAAACTAGAAAATTAACTAAGAAAAATCATATTAAAACATTTATCAAAGCAAAAAGAGTACAATGCATAGAATAAATAGAAAGAATAAAAGTTACAGGTATACCAAAGAAAATCATGGAAGGAAGTTATTTGTTAGCAAGAAAAAGGTGAAAATTAAGGTGGCTGTTGACCAGATTGGCAGATCTGAAAATAATGAAAATAAAAAGTTTGAAAAAAAAATCAGAGCCGAAACTATTTTGGGACTAATATTAAGGAAAACCAAAATCCACCAAGGATTGTATGAAGAAAGAGTGAAAAAACAGCGTTTTGAACATTAACAGTTTTCGGGGAAGAACATTTCGCCTTTAAGCCTTTAATCTAATTCATGTGGGGATACACATATGTTGCATACCAATATTGCATTTTCTAAGACTTAGCTTATTTTTAATGCATTGTTATAAGCACTATCACTATTTAAGCAGATAATTTATTTTATTATAGCAATGGTTTTTTATTTTTTATTTTGACGTAATGGTTTTGCAATGTCTGCGAATAAAATTCAATTATCTAAGTTCCATGTATCTACATAGTTTTGCGTTTCTGTATTCATCCCACTGATTTATATTCCTTTTTTTTTTAAATATATATATTCGAACTCAGCGTGATATTCTCAAAATCACGCGTTTCCAGTTATTTCTTTTATTTATTTTCATGGATCTGTGTTGTCATTCTAAAATACTGTGTTGCTACAAGCGAAAGTAAGATAAAGGGAAATAGTCTCCTTATCTATTTCGAAACGTCTTGTCAATACCAAGTGGCCTTCTTTCGTCCATCTACCACCTACGCTGTGCAGAAATTACTGAGTCTGCTGGTTTTAAAAATATAAGTTTCCTGTTCTTCCAATCCAAGAACCTTATAATTGCAGCCGAGCAATCATATCTCGCCGAGGACTTATGACTCAGGCCGTCAGTATACCTGTCGCTTGTTGGGACACCCACTTCCCCATGATTGACACCACGGGCCAAGATTTAGAATGTCTGATTATTCTATTCATCACATTTCAGTGTTTCCTCTTCTTTCTTGTCACTTTCGCCTACACCCACTCTTCAATTTTTTTTCCCCGAAATGAATATCTAAAATAAGTGGGTCAAAACCACCGTTATAATTTTTATGAAATTGATATTTATGATATTATGTTAATATTTCTCCACACCTATTTTTTTTTAAAGTGTTCATATCATACAGGTGTTTTCCAAAAAATATGCGTTCACCACGCTTTTAAACATGTCGTCTTTTTACTTTGTATCAAATAAAACAAGCCCATTGTTTATGAGCGTGTTTTCGAGATAAAAGGGTTTTTTTTTTTTTTTTTTTTTTTTAATTTATGTGCATATGCTTTGATTGTGTTACATAGTACTAATGTGAAATTATTTCTCTTGCAGCAGTGGTTGGATCCGAACAAATTCATTGTTAAGCAAATGAAAGGTATGTTGAATGAAATTCATAAAATTATTTTCACATTAGTTTCTACCAGTCTGATGTTTTTAAGGAAAAAGAAACATTGTTATTTATATGGATTTCATAATATAAATATAATGATAGTTGTTTTTTTATGATTGTCATAATTCGATACTCTACTGTTCTCATTGTTTTCCTTTTTTTTTCAGATGATTGTGCTTAAAGAAATCTAATATGATAGAACAATCTAGTTCATAATTTTAAAAAATAATTTTTTTAAAAAATATTCTGATTCCTCATTTCTTAATAACTGCTCTAAGTGTTTTAATAAAAGTAATAAAGGAATAGTTTGCGCTAAAATCTTTAATTTATATGTTTATGGGATTGACTCCCACCTTGAAGATCGATTTTTGTAATATTATGAAATTCACCTTAAGTCTTAGGTTCTGGTCGTACAAATTTTCGTCTCCATATTACAATATAACATTCTTTGTTACCGATCTAAATAAACTGTGAGAGAAAAAATTGACCTTTGAGTGATAAAAGAGCATCGATAATTGAACGTTTTGTACTCGGGCTTTCAATTTAACTATTTATGGTTTCGACTCCTATTTCGAACCCTACAAATGTATTAACCATGAATACTTGTGGCATTTCCGCATCCACTTAAAATTATATATCCTGGTTAAATTTTAGATATTGCTTTTAAAAAATAATCTTAGAAGTATCAACCATCGAACTTATTCGTTTGGAATTTAGTTTGTCTATTACTGGGAATATTATGATAACACACTAAGAGATGCTTTAAAAATATTTCTTTTACATTAATAAATAAGGAATTATTTTATGTTTGCAATTTAAATCGTAATGAAGCAGATAATTCATTTATAACAGAATTTTTCCTATATTATGGGTCTGATTTATTTGTCGCTCTAGGTCACATTTTGAGCTTAACACAAATTCAAGCAAATCTTTTAAAGTGAATGCTGAAACGTTACACAGTTTATGCTCTTCAGATAGAAAATCGAGTCCTTGAATTGGTAAAACAAAGTGCTAATCATTAAATTACCAACTGTACTATATCATTTAAGGACATAAAAACTTAGAATTATATGCAAAGAATTAATTTGATAGCCACTTTTCAAAACTTGAACGATTTAATTAAATTATGCGAATTAAATGTTTCCGAAAGCTCATCGGAGCTAAGTAATTAATTTGAAGTGTAATATTTTTATAAACTTTTACTGCTAAGCACTAGAAATTCGTTATAACTTCTGAGAAGTTAGCGCAACAAATTATCAAAATGCAGAGATTAATATGTATATTTAGACGAAGTAATAAATGACTTTCTCCTCTTTATTTAAACCCCGATAAAATATGCGTCTTGAGAGTGCTTCTTCACTTGAGCTTCTAACTTATTTCCCTAATTAGGAAGATGAGCCTTTGATTTCCCAGTCGAGATGATCTGAAGAACTGAAGTAAAACAAAAGAAGCCTCAATAATTTCTCAAGCTTCAAAAAACGAGACAACGTTGGTGTTGGTAATAGATTACCGGTCTGGAGTTACACATTTTAAGTGTCACTTTGACTTTTTGATAGAGGTTCAGCACCAGAAACTGCATTTGGTGCCTCAACCTTAAAAAAAAAAAATAAACAAAAGGAATTAAGAGTCAAGACACATTTATTCCAACTGACATTTCGGAACTAATTTTGAAAGGCGTATTAACAAGACTAAGTGGTAATATAAATTTTCGAATTTTATTGTCATAAGTTGAAGAAGTTCTTAAAAATTATAATACCATAAAGACGAAAAATTATGTAGAGTGCGATAAAACTCTTTTCTGATGAATCGTTCTTAATTATGTGGCGTGCTTCTGTTGATAAATTTCATGGAGAAAAAGTTTACATATTTATAATACATGAAAAATCCATAAGATAACTATAAACTATTTTTAAAAAAATGAATTTTCCTAAGAAGATTTATTTAAAAAGGTATTTCTAAAAAACACCAACTATCAACGCAAGTTATCTGTAAGCCTTTCGCCAAGATGATAGTTGAAGGACCAATGCTCAAATCTAACCAATCTAGCAAATCAAAACCAACTAATCTAGCAGTTTATGGATTCGAACAACCTAATATTCTGATTAGTAATTTTAAGTTAAGTGATAACTAGTTCATTTTTTTTTATCTCGCAACTACATTTCAATATTTAGATATTATGTAGGAGTTATTGATTAGTTATTGAGTAAGAGTATACATTGAGTAGCTGTGTATTATAATTGTCCTTATATTTTAACCATATATTTGTGGTTTTATATTTAGAAGGCTGAAATCAATTGTAAAAGGATTAAGGAATTATTAATGTTTCACAATTTGTGTAACTATAATTATTATATGAGATTTAATGAGTCACAGTATGATGTTGAAAGTTCTTATCTCTGATAATTAATTCATGATTTACTCTAAAATTTTAATGCAGAAAGAAGAAATTTTATTTCTTTTTTATATATCCTAGTAAGGAAAAAGTTTATTACATATTTCCTAGTGTGAAATGTAAAATTACAATAAAAATTTTAATGAAAGTTGCATATATGAAGACACTTTTGCATTATTAAAATTGAAATTGTTTAATGGATCAATTTTAAATAACTAATTTTAAATTATTTTGTTGATAGAAATCTTAGTGTGTATACTATTTTTGTTGAAATTAGCACGTTAACATATTTTATAGCAAGTAAATACATTATTCTTACGCAAATATTTTTCTATTAATAACTTTTCTTAATGAACAAGAATTAAAAATTATCCATTTAGATGAAATATTAATTTTTTATATAAATGCAATGAGTGCACATTATTATATATTTTTATAATATGCATTTTCATTGTAAATAAAATTTTGAAATGTTTTAATTTCAGATTTTTTTCGTAGAAACTGAAAGTCTTTTGTGTAAAAATTTCTATTATTTAAAACAAATGGAGACATTTTTGATCAACGCCTTTTAAATAACTCTCATTTACAAATGATATACATTCAAATTAAATTTCTATTAATAATTAAGTATTTTATTTTTTATTACCGTATTGCCTCCCATGTCTTATAACAAAGCATTTTGTTAATTACAAATGCAATCTGTGTATCGGGAATTTAATTCCATAATTGGTCAAATGAGCTTATGCTTAGGTTGTGCACATTTTGTTTGTCTGAGAGAGAGCGCTTTCTTGAAAAACATTTTGCGAAGGGTCAAAAGTACCAGGATATCCGCTTACATTTGTGAATGATTGCTGGAAATAGGAACTATTGTGCAGGCAACTTCGAAAGTAAAATGAAATCGTCCACGGAATCCTGTTACGGTTATTAAACAAAAGAAAGTGCGTGGGTTGGGAACTTCGATGGGATAATAGTTTTTCTGGAGAAAGACGGGAATGGATATTTTTATTTTAACTTATCTTTTGCGTCTTTGCATTTTCTTTTTTTTTTACAAAAAAAATTCTATATATCTAAAAAGAATTCCTAAAAAATCACTCTAATTTAAACCCTTAATAATATTTTTTGACTAATATTATTTACATTATCTGCTTCTAAAAATTTCATTCATGTATTATATATTTTAGCATCTATTATTATTTATTTATTTATTTATTTTTGAAAATATCACCGAAAATAATATTAGACATAAAAAATTGGTTTTTAAACTGCTGTAAAAGCCTTACTTGGAAAATAGTTTATTAATATAAATGTGCATAAAGTATAATATGAGATTAATAAATACTGATTTTTTTTTTTAAATGTTTGATATAATTATGTTGAAGTGCATTTATTTATTTTTGGCCACATTTAATAATTTATTTCATATCTAATTTGTTAGACAACTAATATTAAAATTTAGAGGAAATAATTACGATTCTATCAATTTCATGGTTGATTAACTTCATTAATCAATTTCATAGTTAATTTCCTGAAATAGATCGGCAAATGGAATGATATCAAAATACGAAGAGAATGATTATAGTACTATCAATTACATAGTTGATTATAATTTCAGTAATTTATTATAGCGACGAAATCGATTGATTTCTCTGTCAACAGTTTCAACATTAATTTCTAGGTATATATTATTAAATAACTGGCACTAAGAAAGGCTGAGTAAATAATTAAACTAATATTTTAAAAGCAAGAAAGATAGAATATGTGAAAATATAACTACTTTAATTCTCTTTCTAAGATATGAATAATATTTTAATATACAGTGCCACAAAATTTGATGAATTTTTTTCAAGCAAATTGCTTTTAATCATTTAAGATTTGTTGGTTCTGTGTCTAATCATACAGTTTTTTGTTGGTTCTGTGTCTTAATCATACAGTTTTTTGTTGGTTCTGTATTTAGGCAAACATCACATTTTTTATATACATCTTAATTTTACTAGAGGAATAAAAACTTTGATATATATATTTGCAATTTAATAAACTGATTTTAAATTTTTAACTTTACTGCAAAATATTAGTCTAAACGATTGCAGTTTCCAATTTTAAAAAAAGCATTAATTTTTCAAAATTAAAAATATTAACGGATAAACTTTTCCCGTTGATTCATGTTTGTGATTGTTAGTTTATAAGATAATATTTATTTTTAATATTATCCATAAACCCATTAGCGATAAAATAAAATTAGAAGATGAAAATAGCTATCATTAAATATTTATTTTTTTACATTAACTTAATAAGGTTTTCTTCCGGTTATTGAAAAACCATTCAAAATTTTTTGTATATATATAAAAGATAGACTTATTTCCTACACATGAGCTCTGCTGCACTTTATTTTCCGAAGCAAGTCTTCAAAAAGTATTATCTATCTTTAACTTCAACTATTGATTTTAGAATTTACTTCGCATTGGAGCTATATTTTAAAATCCCGGAACTTTTCTGGAGTTATCAGAGGAAGGGGGGTAGAAAAGCCCAGATATATGTACTTTTATTCCATTGCTAATTTCCTCCCCCCTTTTCTTGTTTCTTAAAATTAGTCATCGGGGAAAACATACTTCGTTTCTCCTGCACTAGGGGATTTCTTTTCCTCTTTCTTTGTGAATGACTTTATAAATCAGTATCTGGCAAACGAGGCCTGAGGGACTCTGGAAGTTATTCTGTGTAGCAAAAGTGTTCTTGATAGATTTATCTTTGTTTCTATATTGCAATTTTGTTTTTCTTTTGATAGCAGTTTTTTGATTGCGCTATATTTTAGAGATCACTTGCTTCTTTTTTTTCTATATATCTATAAATTTATTTATTTTTTATTTTAGGGCTGGAAACTTTCACGTTTTACTTTGGAGTCAAGTTCTACGCTTCGGACCCCTGTAAACTCTTAGAGGAGATAACCAGGTGAGTTTTTATTATCACTTTAGAATGTCGGAGAGTGTGAAAAAAAAATTAAAATCTATATGAATAAAATCATTTTTTTTTTTTTTTTTTTTCCCCATTGAATTTCTGTTCGGAGTTCAATTGAAATCGGCTGCATGAAATGGAATAGAAATTATATTGAAATGTCAGTCTTTGACCAACTTTAAAAAAAAATTTCGAAAATTTTCTAGCGCTTATAATTAAGTTAAAATATAATCAATGTTAATTTAAACTCTATGCAAAGTTACAGATTACATGATGTAATTCATTCAAGCTCTGTTATATTCCGCTCCGGAATTCTCCTCGCATCAAGAAAAAAGTATGTGTGGTCCTTTTTCTCATTTTAAAATTTCATTCATGTGTCACCGCTGAGAGTAGAAAAATATATTTATGGCATTGATTTTTTTCTATTTCCAACATTTTCAAAAGTAAATTTTTTCTTTAAAAAATAACGATAGTAATTTTTTTTTTAATTTTTTTAAAAAATGTTGTTTTTGTGCAACTAATGTGGTTTTGCCATTCCCGGTTTGTCGCCTGTGCAAAATGTGGGTAAAAGAAATACCAATTTTTCCCCAAGCACCCCTTCAGTTTTGCTAAAATAAGAACACATTTTGTCTTTCGAATTCTCCTCCTTTGAACAGAACTTGAAAACACTTAATTTTTAACATTTAAAAACACTTAATGTATAAAGATATTTCATTTTTCTTATCTTTTATTTGAATTGATATTTATATGATAATTTAGAAATTGATGCGTTCGTAATTTCAAAGTTAATATCAAATTTTAAAAGATTTAAGAGTTTATATATGTATATATATATAATTTCATTTTTTGATCCTCTTAAAATTTTAAAAATATCTGTCAGTGTTGGTGTATGAAGTAACATTTGTATTGTATTCATTAAATTATTGCGATTTTCAATCTTATTTGGATGATATTTTATTCCAAATTCATATCAGTGAAGATCCATAGACCACAATGTTGTGGCCTTCTGTGGATTAATTTATTCTCGTAACTTTACAAGTCAATAAACATAGTAAGAGAAAATAGTTTAATATACCAAAAATTTTCGTTTCCTATGAAGAATGTTTGGAGTAATCTCTACTACAATATAAATGGACTCTTACGTAGTTTTATCATTTGATTGAACGCAATTCAAAGTAATGCTATAGCTTAATAACTGTAATATAAATAGCTTGAATAAAATTAAATTAATACACTTTATGAAAAAATTTGGCTTCATTAGATTATTGTTGGTGTTTGTTGACCAGATAATTTTTAATCTTAAATAATAAATTTTTTTTTCACGAAAAAATTTTTTTTCATCTTAAATAATACATTTTTTTTTCTTAACTCATATAAAATATATTAAGTTCATATATTGAGTCTTACCCAACTTTCTCTGTTAGACCTATATCTTAACATAAACAGGCACTTTAAAAAAAATTTTAACTCTGTTTCAAAAACTAATAAAATGAGAAGAGTAATATTTAGTACAAGCTACATCAGGAGAGGCAGCAAGAGATAACTAGGTCAAAAGTTTTCGCTCACCATGGTAGTGGGCGTGGCCAGAAGGCCCTATTTCCAAAAAAAGTGGACACTATCAAATGTCAATCACATATTATTTGTCTTCCAAAAATGGTTGTTATACTTCACTTTGTGAAAGAATGTCCAACAGATAAAAGTTGATGATTCGTTAATGCTATAAACGTTAATATTGAATGTACATCGAATCTTTTCAATATTATAGATGTAAAAATAAAATGCAAATTAAAAGACATTACTTTCATGTTTTATAAAAGGCTATTTATTTCTTTTTAATTAAAGGTAATTTTTAAAGTAAAATAAACTAAAAATTCAAAAAAATTCAGCCCTCAAATAAGGTTCTTAATATGTATTATTATTTATTTAAAATTAAATTGTTTGAAATACACACACACACACACACACACACATATATATATATATATATATATATATATATATATATATATATAATTATAAAGCAAAAAATATATACATATAGCTAGCAAAAATTATAAATATATATAAGAATATAAATATATATAAAAATACAATACAGACTATAGAATACAATAGGAAATCTATTGTATTGTATATTCTGTATTGTATTCCAATTTCATATTTTTCATATTTTATCTTATATATATATATATATATATATATATATATATATATATATATATATATATATAATATATATATAATATATATATATATATATATATATATATATATGCTGCAATAAAAATTTTATAATATAAAATCAGCGATACACACTGCAATATTCAATCAAGCAGGTTTAATTAAATAAAATTTAAATATTCTAATAAGGAAATGATGATTAATTGAAATTCATAAGAGTCAGGCTCACCCTGCCTTACTATCTACTCGAAATGGAAAATCAATAATTCGATTTACTATTGTTAAACAATGGAAAAGAAACGTTGAGTTTCTGCAACTGAAATAAGTGCTTAAGAGTTTTCTGGAATTGTCCTCTTGTGAACACGTGATTAAGTCGTTTTTATAGTGGCCTAAAGATAAGATAGCATTTTTCGGAGCAAAAGGCCCCATGTTTGATGCTAGACACTTTTAAAGATCTAGAGATGTATATTAACGCCTCTACACGACTGTGGAGGTGTATTCTTAGGAGTTTTACGTGTTTTCAACCATGCTCCTCGTGAATACGTGCTTCTACTACATATAAATAATTCTTCCAACAGGCCTTAAGGTGATCACCATATGGTTGTGAAGTTTCTTATGAAAAAAAAAACTTCTAGAATGCAACAGGCTTTCAACAGTCTGCAGGTGTAAGGCTATTCTCTCTATATGGTGGCAAGGCACGTAAAGACTTGGGGAACTAGATTTATCGAATAATTTTATCTGAAATTAAAATTCTTGATTATATAAAGTGTACATTGAAAGTTTTCATTCATAATATTTCAACCACATTTCTCACACTGGAATTTTTCAAAATGGAATAATATCAATAATTTGTAATTGTATATTAATTGGAATCTAAATAATTATGTTCAGGTGGGAGAACTACAGAAAAATATTTTTTGACACCAAACTTTAGAAAATTTTTTATTTTGTAAAAAACCTTCGTGATCAAATTTCAGAAACAAAGAAAAGAGTAGAAGTAGAATTTTGTTTTGTAAATTTTATATAATGGAAAGTGGTGAAAGTCACCTAAATTTTGATGATCATCCGTGTAACGAAACTGGTAGCTCTTAAGCAGTTTTATTTCTTAATAACCTGCATTTAAGAAATAGTTTTGCAATGAAAAACAAATCGAGGTTTCACCCATTCCGCTGAAAAGGAAAAAGAATCCAGTAGCCTTTTGCCGTCTTACTCATAACACGGTGTTCGTGCTGCACGCGTGCTGTCGGCGAAATCGTGACCACGAACGCCTCCTCTGTCATTACTCTTGCGGATTCTTCAGACAAATTAATTTCGATTCCTGCTCTTTTAATGTTCATACGTCCAAATACAGCAAAACTAACACCCCAAATGTAGCCAGTCCACTCAAATTATAACTTGGGTCAAGGGAAATCTACATAGTATAACACACAAATCGTGATCACCAAAGGGAACTCGCCATTTAATGAATTTTGGCGACGAATGGATTCTTTGTTTTAGATAAATGTTTCGGCGTAATCTGCTCATGCGTTTTATTTGTTATTAGTTCTGAGAATAAACATGTTGCTGGCCGATTTTTTATAGCTTTATGTTCATTGTCCAAATATAACATACTCTCAAATAAATGCTATAATTTTTTCATTGCATTTATCTAGTTCATTATTATTGTTGACATAAATTTTTTATTTTTTTTATCTATTATTATTATTTTCAATTTTGTTGAAAGTTTTTTTATATCTTTTATAAATAAAAAGTTCAACGAAACGATAGTTTTCATACTTTTGTTATACTCAAGACAATTACAAATCAATACATTTTCCTAAACTGCAAGAATCCTAAAAAAAAAAAATTTTTTTTTTGTTTTACTAAATTTTTTTACCTTAAAAACATTTCAAAATCTTTATGATTTTTCAAAAAATTTATTTATTATTTTTTTTTATCTTATCTACGAATGACAATACACATTTTTTATGGATAAATACAATATTTCAAAATATTTTGAAAAGGTTATTTTCGAACACATAATTATGTCCTTGTGGTCAAATAAACGGAAGAATTATCAAGCAAGCAAGAAAATACAAACATTTACATTTTAGAAAATCGTCACAAACGCAGAGAAGGAAGCAGTTTTTGTGAAGCCTTTACTTAATGCGATTTTCTCTCTCTCTCTCTCTCTCTCATTTTCATTAAATTTTTTTAAAATGCATAATTTCTCTGATGGTAAAAAGAATCACTTATTATAATTATTTCTTTGAAAAGGATGTTATAGTGGCATTAAAACATTCTATTGTTTTACATAATTCAAATTATCTCATTGTTAAAAAAAAGAACAAAATATAAGCTCTCATAATTTTTCGTATTTTAAGAGTTCGTAAAATAGATGCAATATAAATAATTGCTCTGTTGAATAATGTTTTTTATATTAAAGAGCGAAAGATTTTAAATATATTATAAAATATTTTTTAAAGCAATTTTCTTGGAAATTTATTTTTTATGAGAGTTTTTACATATTTGGTTTTTTAAAATACTCCTTTTAATACACACTGTTTTTTTTTGGAGGGGGGGGGTAGTGTACATACACTATCTATCATTATCACATCAACCATTAATCACATTAGCTATTATTATTTCGATCATTATCATGTAGATGTATGTAAATTGGAGGCAGTAGTAGATGTGTGCAACTGTTATATATATGTATCATTCTGATAACTCAATATTACCTATATAACATTAAATTATGAGAATAATAAAACCTTAAGCGTCTTAATGCTAAAAAGATCAACTATTAATATATGTAAAGTAAATATTATATGGGTAAATATTTTAATATAATCCAAAATATATTATATTTTAAAAAATAATGTGAGAATATTAAAAATATTAAGCTTAAAATAATTTTTATTTTTGTTAAAACCAAAATAAATAAATCGCTGAAAGTAGTTGAGCCCATAAATTTATCAATTAGAACAAATTTATTATTAATTCTTTTGTATTTTAAAATTTGGAAATATTTTCATTTCCTTAATTAAAGATCACCGTGATCTTCAGAATGAAGTGAAGTGAATTGATCCCAACCGTTGTTGAACAACGAGAAATGGATGTCGTCTTTTTTCTTATTTATGCCACTCATTTTTCGAGTTGATGCTTCGAAATTTTCCTCCCTAGTGATTTAGGAATATAACCCGTTATTTATCAAAAGTTCTTTTTGAAGTTTGATGTTATTCGACTGTCATATTGTTGCTCCAGCATACTTCTCTGTACCCATCCCAGAAGGTCCACTAGTTAGTGGAAACAGCCGATAGTGAGTTTTCGTAATTTAGAAGCAGAGGTCGAGCAAAAGACTCTCCATGATTGACCTGCCACCCCAGTAGTATCCAGTGGAGGACATTACGACCACGACCTATTTAATGTGCCCCAGCCGACTTTAACAAACATGACAGGTCGTCAGTTAAGCCCGGATTCGAACTCGCTACCTTTAGATAATGAGAAAGATGTTCAAGCCATCGTGGCCTCTTCAACTGTCTTGTAACAAATCTTGTAATCAAAAACTTATCGATTGATTCAGACTGCTAAGAAATAGCAACATTTAGATTATACTCACGGGCGTTTAATGCATATTATTTTATTTACTAGACATGGGAATTTTTGCAAGAAATTAGAAAATATAGAATAGTATAATTTATAGTTATTTCATTGAAAAATTTGTATACCTCGCACAAAACACTCCGCTTTAAAAACAAAAGTTAATAATGCAAGTACATTCCGTAACATTATTTCAAGATTTCCTACACGTTTCTTGTAAATTTCATGATGTCTCACTCCTATAAATTACAGCAATGTAAGTTTCTCGGCATAATTAAATCGCATTCTAACTCAGTTTTCGCACTAGAGCTCTGTGAGTGATTGTTTTTATGACCCCACAGTGAAAGGTAATAAAAATAACAGCGTACACACACACTGTTTCGCTTCTCCACAAGAGAACTCTACACCACTTTATTTTCTCATTAATCTTATTTTTGTTGTAAGAAAGGTTATTACTACCACTCATGTCCAGTGAGTGGTTATTGTTATGAGAAGGATTGGACACGTGAGGCGAATTTTTAAGTGGCTAGAAGTGTTAAATTATGATATTTGTAAACAATCTCGGTCTTTAATTCTCTAAATCAAAAAAAACTTACTGAAGTAAGTTACGGGAATTGCGTAATGATATATATTATAGTGCTGGATACGAATTTGAAAATTATGGTGTAAGAAAAGATTTGGACTTATAAGTAGAAAATGGATGGCAATATAATAATATGCAATTTTAAATAAAAAAAGATTTGAGTTTATTATTGTAAAATTTAGAATATTAATTAGATAATGTCTTATTTTTTCTAATTTAATCACTTGAATAATATATTTATAGAAGAAGGAAATTACTAATCCAAACAAATTTGCTGAATTAGAATGCATTTATACTTTCGTGTGATGAAATTAAATAAATATCTGAAGGGAAAAGGGTGAAGAAGATAATTTATTATGTATAAAGAAAGCTGAAATTACATAATAAACTTTAACAGTGGAAAAAGATGTACACTTGTCTTCCAAAGATGTAAATTTGTCTGTCATTTGAATAGTTAATGCTCTGGTCTGTAATTTAAAAGTTCGAGGGTTCGATATAGGTGTAGATGTTTGAAATGCACTTTAAATTGTAGGTACAAAATGTGATTCTAGAGCAACAAACTAACCATCCCAGAAACGTAAGTATTTTTTTTTTTTAAATTTTATTAAAATTTATTCAGGAAACCAACCAAACTTTAACTATATGTACAGGCCACAAATTTTTTTTTTTTAGAAAAAAGAAATGAATGCGCGTATAGTTTTATTACTGATTGTAGTCTAGTGTAACGACCGCGTTGCTCGGTGGAGAGATTCACTCACGTGATCCTAGCCAGTGTTGAGCAACATGTGATGTCACATTTCTGCTTTTTTTCATACATTTTTATTAAGGTGGGTGCTGGGAAATTTTCCAGGTTACTTCCCAGTTACCTTTGAGCAGGTCCTTCATTCCCTCCACTATGGATATCCTCTCGAAAAGATAATAAGCTCTGATATATTCTCTAATGCCGTTTGATAACGTTTCAGATGTGGAAAATGTCTTAGATCTTTTAGAAAGTTAGAGTAAAGTAAACATTTTCATCTTTAAATTTTTATGAAGGTAGTGATCTGTGATATGTGGTAATTTTCTACTGTTGGCTCATGCAATGTACAATTCATATAAGAAAAATAAGTTAACAACACACACAACAACAACAACAATTTATTTCATATCATTAAAATTTAAGAATTTCCGACACTCTGATCTGGTCAAACATGCAGAATATAATTAAAAAGTGACAAAAATGTACGATATATTACCAGTAATTCAAATATAAATGATAGCCAGTTTTGAAAATGATTTAAGACCTTTTACTGAAAATGAAAATGTGACTAAATACATGAATATGACAACTCACTATGTATTTTATATGAGACATTTCAATTAAAACTGTTGCATAATAATTTCTCTGTAAATTATGAAAAAGAATCAATCGAAGCGAATACTATGATTCTATTTTATTTAATTATGATTTAAAAACATTTTCAGCAAAAAAAAAAAAAAAAAAAAAAAAAAAAATGCAATACGTCTCATTTAGTATTGAACTAGTTTTGAATATTTCAAAAAACAAGAAAAGCGTTTCATTCTTGTTACAAAACAAAAAATAAACTAGTTTGAATTTACTTATTTAAAATTATTATGATATATGTGTACTTATGATATAGTTTTAAAATAATATTATGATATAGGTTAAAAATTAATATGATAATGTAAAATTGTGAAACTGTTCTTCCAAATAATTTCTTAATTCCTAAACCATGAATCATAAAAAATATTTTGGAGAAAAATGTTCTCCAAATCTATAAATGTTTTCTCTAAAAATTTATGATGACTAATAGTTAACTAATAAGGTTAGGTTATTTAATGTTATTTAAGTAATAGTTAAGATAATAATAAATTTAAAAAAATTTTATTAATTTAAATAAAAACTATTTTTCTGTTAGTAAAAAATGAAAAATTTCATTTTTCAGGTATCAGTTTTTCTTGCAAGTAAAGCAAGATATTTATCAAGGTCGATTACCTCTAATGTATGACCTGGCGGCAGAGCTATTTGCATATGCCATTCAATGTAAGTAATTATTTTTAATGTCTTAAAATTTTCTTTATTTAAATAATGCATGGATTTCTTCTTATTTGTTTTGACAAATTTATTGTAAAACAAAAAAAGTGCTTAGAAATAAGTAAAAAATATATAAAATAACTACCTTTTTATCACAGCTTACTTTGACAGCTGCATTTTAAACTCAAAAATTATAATTTTAGACAAACTTTTTAATTTTAATTTAATAATTTAATATATTTTTTTTTTATCTTTTAACCAAAAATTGAATGAAATGCTAAAAAAATTCAACATAAATTACTTTTTATATATAAAAAAAAGAGGAAAATATTCAAAGAATAAGGAACGATTTTATATTGTTTCTGTCGTGAACTAATCTTATAATAGATGCTTACATCACCAACTTCAACTGAATTTTCTTCTGTGAAATTTAGAGCGTGAAAAAAATAACACATATTTTAACGTAATAGTCCACACATAAGCTTCAAAAGCTCTCATTGTGTGATAAAAATCACTTGACAATCATTTCCTATTCAACTTAATATGGTCTCACCTTCCCAATTCGCTTTTCAAAAGATCGTCTGCGTTTGAATGGAGCAAACGTTAATAATTATTCTTGACATGCTTATTCAAAATGAAGTCACCAGTTAAAGAAGAAAAAAATTACTAAATGTTAATGTATTTCTTCTCCCACTTAGTTTCGTAATTGGATTGCTGAAGATTCATGTTTTATATAGATTTTTTGTTTTGCACACTCCTTATTTCCCACCCCTTCTCTCTTCTTAGATATGCTATATTTATATTTATCCCCCCCCCCCCGTGTTTCTCCGCCTTCTATTCAAGAAAATATATTATAAAATAGTTTTCTTAAGAAACGAAAAGGTGAACAATCTACTAATAAAAGGCACTCTTCAATCAACATGACTTATGATTCGGCGAAAAGGGTTTCACGATTTCTTTTTATTATTACTATTTTTTTTTCCCACCGGGTCTCGATCTATGTGGGACTCTTAAAAAGAAAGTTCTTAAGAAAAGGGGGCAAAGAAACTTATAGCTTTCTTTATATATTTGGAACGAATATATTGCCCGTATCGCTCAATAATAAAAATCCGAAGTGGAAATTCGTGTCGGGAAATTTATTTGTGTGTGTTAGAATTCCAATTTTCTTCTTCAAAAAAAAGAGTGTGAATATGAAGTACGAAATATATTTTCTCATCATTTGATGAGTTCTTTAAATAAACTAAGAGATAAGAGTCAAAGGAAATACAAAATATAATCTTTTGTAAATGAAGTTTAAATTGATTCAGTTCTTTTGCAATACACAAAAATGTTTAACTGACAAAGAAGAAATGAAAGGTTAGTTAAACTATTAGATAAATAATTTATAGTATTGATAGTATTGAAAAGAAATATTTGTTATTTACTTTTTCGATTCAAATTTAGTTTTTATTATTAAAATAAAGAAACAAATTTATACTATTTTCAATTGTTTAAATAAACCAATTTTTATTTAAAATTATGAAATAAATTGGTAAATGTAGTCATGAAATTGCACTGTAAACCTGATTTATTTTTATAGATATTGAAAAATTATTTTACTTTAACATTTTATTTTAATTTTAATCAAAATTATTGAATAAAAAAATTATTTCTAATTACATAAATTCATTCATTATTCTAATTATTATTAATTTATACTAGTATTAATAATGCATTAGATAAATTAATTCTAATATGAAGATAAATTATAAGCTTGAACGATTTTCATAAATTTTGTAAAGGAAAGTTTACCCCATCTCTAGTTCATCATTTTTTTTAAAATTTAGCTACTTTAAGTAAACCAATTTTCCTATGTGACATTGTTAAATAAAAAGTAACACCAATTAAATAAATCATTCAATTATCTTGTTAAAGTTATTGCTACCATACCATACCTACCATAAAGTTCTAAGAAAAGAAATTACAAAAGGAAAGATTCATTTCTTTCTTTAATTAGAAGGTATAATGGCAAAAGAACGTAAGAAACAATAACAATTTTGATTAGTTTTGAAGGAATGTCACTTCAAATTTTACACTTAATATTTCAATATCTGAAACCGAAAAATAATGGAAGTAAAAGTATGCATTTTAAAGGCGGACATGGCTATTGAGAATAGATTATTTTACTTTTTAAATAAAGAGAATAAATAAGACATAAAAATCTCATAATTGAAAAAAACATGAAATTGTTATACTCGGTAATAAATAAACATAGGAATTATAATTAAAACGTTCTTAACTGGTGTAAAGTACTCAAAAAAAAAAATTAAATATGCATAAGTTTAAAAAGCTTACAGTATTTGCATCAGAATCTCATTATACATGATGAGACAAAATGAATTCTAATTCAAAGGAAAATATGGAAAGACTGTATTCTTAATTTTTCTTCATCGCTATAAAATAACATCTGAAATGTTTTATTATAAATTATAATTTTTTGATTAAAAAAAAGTGTAGCATATATACGAAATTATTTTCAATTAATAAAATAAAGCTCTGTCGAAATATGATGGTCGAGTTTAAGTACTCATTCTATAATTTTAAGTGCAAGAATCTATTAATTTTAAAATGGGTTTAAAAATTATATTAATTGTTGTAATTTACTTTTCTCATGAGATATTATAAAAATATACCTCATTTACTTATATATATATATATATATATATATATATATATATATATATATATATATATATATATATATATATATATATATATATATATATATATATATATATAATAGTTTAATGGGTTTTTTTTCTCCAGCGGAGTTGGGTGATTTTGATCCTAGACGACATTTACCGGGATATGCAGCAGAATTTAATTTTTGTCCGAATCAAACTAAAGATATGGAATACAAAGCCGCCGAAATTCATAAAGGACTCTGGTTGGTACAAATTAATATATTTATTTTAAATAGAAAACTTCCCTGCTAAAAAAAGTAACTTTGTTTAATAATCAACAAAGCAAATTATTCTAATTGTATAAAAAAAAAGGAACTGAAATAAGTGCATACAATGTATCGTTCTTATAGATTAAAAAACAATAGAGTATGAAAAAATATCAACATATTTTTACGTTTGCTATCTTCTGCAGGTATAATATTTGTTGACTTCCTATTTGTATCATAAGAAAGTTATTTATAATTGTGCACTTTTTTTATTCATACTAAATTAAATAACCAATATAACCGATTCTGTTACAAGCCTAGAATTTTCCATAACATTCATTCAGGAACGACAGGATTTCATTTTAATTGCTGTATAGTTCTGTTTCTAGGAAAATAACAGCAATAGAGAAAAATTTGTAATTTGAGGAATTATAGACTTTAATTTTTTCAACATTTCTCAAATTGCGACTTTTATTATATACTGTCTCTCCGACAAAACGAATATTTTTACGAATTGCTTTTGTCAGTATCAACATTATGAAAAGATGCTTTATTTAAATATCTATAATCATGTCTATTCTTTAAAAAGAAAATAATTCTTATGATTATGCAATAGATTTTTTTTTTTGTTTTGTCTAGTGGAGCAGCACCTGCTGTTGCTGAACTCAACTTTTTGGACAGAGTAAAATGGTTGGATATGTATGGAGTTGACCTTCATACAGTAATTGTAAGTGCCTTCATGTTTTCAGTATGTTACAAACATTAAGAACATAATCTGTATGTGGAAAGAAATTTTAAACATTTTTCAATGTGGACGGATGGATCTGGCCACCATGCCCGCCAGTTCTCTCAGCAATAATAATCATCCATTCAATCCATCCATCCAATTTTGAAATCTTTTGAAAGCATAATTTAAATTTATTTCATTCATAAAAAAAAGCATGTTTCATTCACAAGATATAAAATAAATATAAATAAGCATTTTGAGAAGCTTCTTACTGATAAAAGGGTGATAAATCCATTGCAATTTAAACATAGCTGCAGTGTTGTCACCAAGGTCAGATCATAATAATGTCAGATCTTAACTTTTATTTAAGAGCGTAATTACCTTTGAAAAGTTGCATGAAGATAATATAATACATTCAAATTGTAGAAGAAAATGATAGTTAGAATAATGCAAAACAAAACGTTAATTTCCACATAATACATGATTAAAATAGTTACAAAAGAAAATACTGTATAATAATAAATAAGGCTATATATAAGGTTATGATGCATTACAGATAATAAACAAAGTTATTTATGAACTGGATGGTACGCTTTCCATTTCTTACATCTCTCTCTCTCTCTTCTATTCTATATATCTCTATTTCTTATTGAATATTTTATAAGTTCACTCTATTGGGCAGCAACGCCATCTCTTGTCAGTGGAGTTAATATAGATCTGTTACAAAATTACTTCGGTTACACATGTTGCCTATTTCTAATTGTTGCATATTAGTATAAATGTTTAAAATACAATCGATTATATAAAAAAATCTTTTTCACTTCAGCCATTAAAAAGTATTCTTATTTTAATCAATAATGTTGCTCATAAATATTTTACCACATAAGAAACACTTTTGAAAAGTTTTTCATACTTTTTAAAAAGAAGTGATGGAACTTACATAACTTTCATGAATTACTAGCTTTTGATCATCATTAAATTGAATTTTTGGAATTGGCTCAAGAACAAATGATCTACAAGATATTTAATTTAAAATTTTATCATAATTATTTTTAAAATTGAAACTTTAAAAAATGTATTTAAAATCTCAAATTAAAACTGTTAGTTTTATAGTAGATGTGTAGGAAATTGTATTCTAAACACTCAATATTATACTAAACAAAATAATAATAATGATAAACAGTATAATATTAATGCATTAATTAGTGTTTTATAAATTATAATACACTAATTAAAGAAGTTCCAAAATTTTTATATTTCAATTACCATGGCATAAATAGATTATGATGATATAAATTCACATCAACCCAAAAATATTTTAAAAAACAATTAAAATTAATTTGCTACATTATTAATCATCCTATACAATTTTACCACTATGAAATTAATTTATTTGTTTATTTCTGATAGGGAGAAGACAGTATAGAATACTTTCTAGGTCTGACTCCAAGTGGTATATTGGTCTTACGAAATAAAACTAAAGTTGGTAATTACTTTTGGTAAGATGCTGAAAAAATATTTACAAAATATTTTAAAATGTTATCACTTGTGTAAATTAATTTCACAAAATTATCATTATGTATAAACATTAGTATTTTTAGAAGTAGTTTATTGAAATTTAGGAATTTCTCATAAGGCTTAACATATTCCATTATATAAAATAATACGAAGAGAAAATTTTTTTTTCAGTCAATATGTTTTTAGTCAGGAATACTGTAATTTCACAGTATGCCTTCACATTTTTTTTTTTAAAATTATTCCTCCCCATTATCTATTTTTTATTTTCTTGTAAAATATTTACTAAATTTATTTGTTGCAATTTATCTTCAAATAATATAAATAATGCTAATAAAGAATCTAAAGCAATTTTTCTGCAACAAACGGAAAAAATATTAATCACTGAAAATTTTTAAGTCATATATTTAATTAAATTTTATACTAATACAGAATATATTTACACAGAATTAATAAATATAAAATATTTGAATAGCTATTTCTTACTCAAAACTAATTAATTAATTAGAATTTTAAACTAATTAAAGAGATTTAATTAGTTTAAAATTCTAATTAAATCTCTTTGTTTAATGAAATTGTCTAAATAAAATTGACTGATGTGGAAAAATATGCCTCTGAACATTCCTAATCATAATATAAATGCATTAAGTTGAACATTACACTTCATAAAATTACAGCAGTTTCAAAATTTTTATATTTTTTTTTTCTTAAATTATAAAATACTTCTATAACAAGTTTCATTTAAAGAAATTTAAATTGAAATATAAAATTTCATATTCGTGTGATAATGAATTACTTTATTATTGAATGATAAAATAATGTGTTAAATGAAAAGTTAATTAAAAATATAAAACTTTATATTTTAGTGAAGAAGAACCTCTGTTGATTTATTTATAATTTAGACTAATAATTGAGTTATTTCTTTATAAAATATATAAAACATATTAAAATATGTGTACAAAATAACACTCAAATATATACGTGTGTATATATGTGTGTGTTAAAAAAACACACACATATATATAATGTAGTTTTAAACAATTTGTTTTATAATTTTGCATTAATGTAATTAAACAACAGATATTTATCTGTTGTTTACCTTTAGAAACTAAATTAAGAAAAATTAATAATTTTTGATAATATAACGTGGAATGTGCTTATCCTAAATTTTTAAAGCAAGTATCGCAATAATATGATATATATAAATAAGTTTCACTAAATTTTTTAATTTTTACATTTTAGGCCAAGGATAACAAAAGTTTATTACAAGAGAAAATACTTCATGATAAAAGCAAGGGACAAAAATGTAAGTTAACTTCATCATAATTTTAAAAATTCAATATCTTTAATCACCATTTACAGAAATTTCTTGAATTGTATGTGTACGGCTATTCCCCTTTTAACATATGTCATTTACAGAATGAACAAAATACATACGGTTTTGAACTTCCAAGCAAAAGGGCTTGTAAACACCTGTGGAAATGTTGTGTAGATCATCGAGCATTTTTTAAGTAAGTAGGCGTATACAAATAAAAGCGGTGCAATCTGACTTAATTGATCTTGAAAATTGAATACATAATTTTTTTTTCTTGTAAATTTTCATTCAATACTTATCGTGACGAAGTTAATGTAACATCAATATGGAATATTCAAAATTTACCAAGAAAACTTCAAAAAATCTTCCTTAAAAATAGATTCACTGGGAGTAAAAATAAGAATTATTCACACTGGAATTGGATAGAAAATATACATTGTACGCATAATATGAACAAAAAGCTAAAAACGTTAGTAAAAAGTATTTACTAACTATGGCGGCAACAAAAATTACTTAAAGTTTATGATTATTAAACTAATTTAGGATTACGAATGCTTCATTTTTTTTAATATGTACTGTAAACAATACGTGAAAATTTTTCAGTTTCGATACAATTCACTCAAAATTAAAACATCATACTAAATTTTTCCAAAATTAATAATTGATATATTTTTTATACTTAGGCAATAAAACAAATAATATATATATTACTGTTGATTAATATTCTTATAAAGAAGTATTCTTTAATATCAGAGATACAAACTATTATTTTCAGTATGATAGTGAGACGGTATATGTTACTTAAGATAATAATTACATCATAACTAATAAAAAAGTTTGTTAAACTCATTTGTATTACACTTGAATAAAAATTCATAAAAATAAATAAATAAAAAAATAAAAAAAAATTACGTACACTATTTGTTTAAATTCATATACATTTAACAAATCTGTAATTCAACTTTTGAAATTCTAATCATTTTAGAAAAAAAAATCTAAGAAAACATGTATAATTATTAATTTTTACTTTAGGACTGTCGCATACAAAGTCTGATATCTCATATTTTATTTCTGCTTTTTTTTTAAAATCCAACATTTTATTTTCTTCCAGATTAACTCAAATAAGAGAGGTTCCTGGGCAATGTGGGAAAATCGTTGGCTTGGAGAACAAATTTTATGGGTAAATATACATTCTTGACATTCTAGCGTAGTAAATAATGTTTTTATTTTAGTAAGATTTTTAATCGGAAATATTTATGTTTTCCTCAGAAATCAACTGGATAAAACTTCTCATTCCCTGAATAGTAAAACAAGATTAAGATCTCCTCCAACGTTCGTCCGAGTACCTAGTCGCCGATTTAATAAAAGAATAGGACAACCAGATGGAGCTGACGGTATGGACAATTGAATTAAAATGTCTTAAATATGTTTTATGTAACAGGAGAGCGATAAATAGACCAGGCAGCTAGATAGATAAGTTGACGTTTTAAATTCGCAAGATTTTTCATGCTTGTTTATTTTTGAAAAGTAATGAATCAAAGGTATATGTTTAAAAAAAAAATTTTTTTTTCATCATCATTGAAGTTAAATTCTTTTCAATCATCAGACAATAATGAAAGGAAATTATTGATATGTTACAATTACAATATATAATTTCTTTTAAATCTTTTTTATTTATAAAGTCAACACTATTCGCAATTATTTAACAATTTTAATCATGAGGATTTAGAAATTTAATTTACTTACTTTTTCGTAAACGTAAAAAAATATACTTTTTTCAATTTATCCTATATCCATTATCGTCGCAGTATGTTACACAAAGAAAACAGATAATTTTATGTTCTTTATTATGTGGTATATTTTTAACTTTTTTTTTTTAAATATTACAATAATGTACCTATTATTCTTTAAAGAGGTTTTGATTCATATTCAGGTAGGATTTCTAAATAAAAAATCAGGCGTTTATAACTGGTTAACAGAAAAAGTAAATTCGAAAATACAGTCAATTGAATAGTTGGATGAAGATTTAATTTACTTTAAATTACTTATCCACAAATAGATGCATAGATAAACAATTTCTAGAAGCATTATTCTACCTTAATTTTTAGAATCTGACGTACTTTTAAATAATTTTGAATTATTATTATTTGAAGAAAATGCGCATGCAATTTAATCATTTTTTCCACAAAATATTTTTCTCATTTTCTCTGCACAGTTTTCATTTATATTTTCTTAAATAATGTCAATTTTATATACTAATAAATAACACTTTTGTAAAATTTCACATGACGCAAAATTGCAATTAACGTAATTATATTTAAATAAGCAAGTAGAAATTACATATTTATAAGTTAAAAATTTTTTAATTCATTTTAAAATGTTTTTTTTTAGTTTTATTATTTAAATTAATTTTATTAAAATAAAGCTTTAATGCAATTTAATTTTCTAATATGCGTAAAATAAATTACAAAAGACATACCTATATTAAAGAACGCTAAAATATTTTTTTCACAAGTGAATAATATTGAATAGATTAATCGTGATATTGATTCAACGATAGTATAGGTTTCTAATACGAATTTCAAAATAATAAGATTTCAGATAAATGTACATATAATACAAAATTTATATATGATAAACAAATAATTTTAATTTGCTTAAATTATTTAATAAATGAAAATGTACTTTTTTAGCTGGAACACAGTCCAAAGAAGAAGGCGTAAAACACATTTTGGAGCCCACAAATGCGATGTCACAAATTCCGCCGCGTCCTATCCTTATGTAAATGAAATCATTTAATTTAAAATATGTATTTTTGAAGGAAATATTTAATTTTTAACAATCTTTTTTTTTTTTTTATTCAGTCCTGCACTTCACAGATCAACTTCTGTTCCGACTGTTGTTCCATCTCCTTATAGGGTGATACCAGCACCATGGGACAACTCAAGACTGAGGTGGGTAGGAAACACTAAAATATGTATTCTTAGATAAACATTCATGTAATTATTTCCCAATATGAATTAGCTTTTTAAATATTTTCTTCAAAAAGTATCAAATTTTGAATTAATTTCAAAAATTTTATAAAATTAGCAACTATATGTTTTAACCTTCTTTTAACTGACGGTAATTATTATAACCAGTGAAGTTTCATTCATTTTTTTTTTTTTTTTTTTTTTTTTATACACTTTTTTATTCAGAAAAAAAAATCATATCAAATTAAATTATTATTAGAAAATTTTATTTATTAATTTTTTTTTAAACTTCAAAATTTGTATTTTTGGACATCGATTCCGAATATTTTTAATAAGTTCAAACGTTTTTTCCCCCGATAAAGGAATGATTCAAAAGTAACTGTAACAAATTATTTTATCAATTAAAATCTGATATAACTGTATTATACTTATATCAGAATTCTTTGTGGGTCGAAATCAAAAAAGTCCAAAAACAATTAAATTGAATTTCGTACATTGTTACATGAATTTGTTGCATATGCTATGAAGAAAATTCATACAATAAAACTGGAAGTAAAACACTAAAACCAATGATTTATAAAAAGATTAATAATTTTTATACATACTTTAAGAGATATTAATTGTTTTAGTGGGAGAACTCTTTATTCGAATTGTGCGAATCCATCCCCAAGATCAGTAAGAAGTGCTGGGGCATTACCATCACAACGATACCCTCTGCATTTCAGAACTGGATCCGTGGAGAGCACAAATAGCTGTGATTACAGAAAGAGAAAGTAAGTCTATGCATAGAATTCTTGGTGGATTTCTTCTGATGAATTATTAAAAACATAAATTTATGAAACTTAAATTAATGTTATTCTGTAGTGCCTATGTTTACAAAATTAATTCATGCCTTTATTGGTTTCCAGGCATCATCACAGTCGAAGACAGTCTGATAATGAGAGTGAAGTATCAAAAACATCCAAATGTTCAAAATCCTCCAAATCTTCACGGCACAGTCACAGAAGGCATGGGTAAGCATCCTGGTTGACACGCACGTCAAAATTATAGAATTACATTTATAAATGAATGCTTTCAAAACAAATGGTTTCTAAATTTCATTTTAATATTATCCCGAGATAATATTAAAAATAAAGAATTCTGTGCCATTTTCTTTTTATAAAATTATGTTTTATTCGTTAATAGGTCTCAATCAGGAGATGGAAGTGATTCAGAGCCGCAACATCGACATAGAAGACATAGTCGAAGGAAAAAGTAAATTAAATTTTAATATTATGTTTTTATTTATATGAATTAATTTTTAAGCCAAGAGTGTAATTTAAAAATTTCTGAAGGAAATTATAATCCTTTAGAAATTTTAAATGCATTGTCGGAGCATCATTTGTATCTTTTTTTTAATATTGATCAAAGATTCTGTTTAAGTCAATTATTCGTGTTTTTTATTAATTGTACTTATTTGCTAGATTTTTTTTGACCGGATTTGAGATATTTCTGAGAAAATTATACATATTCATAAATAATTATGTATGTGTGTGTGTGTTCAAGTGAACTTTATTCAATTACTCTATAATATATTCAATAAATATAGCGCGATTCTATGAATTGTATATATTAAAAAAATTACTTTCATTTTTGAATTAGATTTTCATAATATATCCAAAGTAATTTGGTAATTATTTTAAGAAATTTATCACACTTCTCATTTTTTATTATAATGAAATTGAGATTGATTGTGCTGTAAATACTTTATCTTCTTAGTGTTAAGTATGCTATTTTAAAAATTATAGCTGCTATCGAATGAATTATTAATGGTTTCATAAAAAATATATTAGAAATTAAATGAAAATTTAATTTTAAAAATAATTTTATTCATCTGATAGTTATTAATCTAGAAAGTAATGTACATTTTGAAATAATAAAATTTTGTCATTCTAATATTTATTTCTATAACTTCAAGAAAAAGTTCATGCTTAGACTATAATATTTAATGATTTTCATGACCATAATTCAAATTATTGTATCAAAGTTTTATTGTATGAATTTTCTTTAAAAAAATTTTAAAAAAAATTATTAATTTCTTCTTATAAATTTAATATTTTGAAGGCATGGAAATCAATATGTATTAGTAGATTCAGAAGGGCAATGGAAAGAAATTCAAAAGCAGCAAGAAAAAGCACAAGCAAGGTAGGTATTTAGCAATCAAGTTGCATATTAGTTAAATTGTGAACTTAGTTAAATTGTGAACTATAAAAACCTCAACTTCATTGCATAAAAAAGCTACAATAGATTATGATTTATATAAAATTACTTTCAATAAAATTTTTCTTACCTGAAAATAACTAATTCTCTTAAACATAGAAAAAGGACATACAGATGTGGTGCTTGTAATTTATTAAATTTTAACTTAATAATGAATACATAAATTTTGCATAGAAATAAATTTTGTATGCAATAACAGATTTTATGAAACCGAAATATTTCTTAACTTCTAGTCCTAAATATATATATATATATATATATATATATATATATAAAACCTTATTAAAACCGTACAATTTCATAATCAAAATAATTTTAATGCACAGGCAATGGTTAGTACAATTATTTATAAATTGACTGCTAAATAATTTATAAATTTCAGCAGTAATTTTATTTTAATGTATGCAAAAGTTAAGACTGAAAATTAATTCTTTAAAATGGATATTTAAAACATACAAATGTTTCTGAGAAAAAAAATTGCATAAGCCTAGAAATTAAATACAATTACGCAATAAATTTCTTTATGTTTAACAATAACTGTTTATTATTTTTATAGAACCCAAGCAGCTGTGGTAAGAGATTTAACGAAAAGAAGAAGTGGGCAAGTATTTTTTACTAGTATTTACTTTAAATATTTCATTTGCATATCTTATGTATTGTATAATGAGAAAATTGCACTACTGGTTATTAAAATTACATCACATCCTGTACTCTGTCGTTGAACAGTTACCATGAGTGCAATGGTCTGGAGAAATTTACTCCCCCTTCAGATTAGTGCCATAATTAAGGAAGTAAATCCTGTGGTGCTGCCATCTATCGGAGGATTTAAAGATCAAAAGTTGTTTTTTCACCTTTATGGTGCTCTGATTAAACGAAAGACACTCCCAATTGACTTAAATTCGCATAGCCAAGGTATAGCGAGCTTGGCTTGTCCAAGTGTCATTAGTAACAACACAACAGCAACAACAAAATTAAATTAAGTCGAATAGTAACTTACTGGGACTGTAGCTTATCGGATCACAGTATTGCTTTTCCCGTCAATCAACATTTCATAACTGTTTGCATAATATG
Organism: Latrodectus elegans; assembly: GCA_030067965.1. NCBI lineage: Eukaryota > Metazoa > Arthropoda > Arachnida > Araneae > Theridiidae > Latrodectus > Latrodectus elegans. The sequence continues at coordinate 55,355,050 of CM057820.1, forward strand.
GAGTCGATAGATTTATGGCGATTATATACAACATCATACAAGATTTCAGTCACGTTCTATCAGCAACAGCTGAGAAGGCAGACAAGTTATCTACATGGCCTTAATGAATTGTATAGCCAAATGGACAAGCCTTAAAATCAAGAAACGTGGACTTTTTGCAAGATCATAAGTGCTCGTACGTATAATTCAAAGACATTTGCATTATCTTGAAATGTCACCTCGGTGCTTTGACAACTATTGACGCTATATCACGAGCAGAAATATCTTTAGTGGTGTATTCAAAATGAACGTGGACAGTGTTAAAGTGACGTCATGTTTTCTTTTTTTATAAAAATTTCAGTTATTAGTAGTATTATAACCATCGCATTCATGTTTGGCGGCATCATGAAAAACCGATACTGACAGAGTGCATTTGACATCGTCATACTAGCCAATAGCCTGATGGCACTTGAATAATGGCCATTATATTCTCATGTTAAGGTCGTTCTACATTTTATTCAAGAATTGCGAAACGTTACGTTTCAGCAGATTAATGCACACCCGCATTTTGAGAGTATCATACAGACTTACTATATGAAAAAAATTCTGTTGTTTGCCTTCGTTCTCCAGATTTCTGACCAAAAGAAAATGACTGATCAGTCTTGTCCCATCAGAAAACTTCTGATCACTACACATTGTTCACTACAGTTAATGAATTGTAGTATCATCTTGAAATAACTCTTAGGCAGATAGATATATTTGAACTTGCCATTCAATCTCTTTGACTCAATGACCAGACTTATAGTTACTATTATTACTGCTTGAGATGGATGTTCTATACACTGATTACTCAAAAAATGATCTTTCAATTTCTTTAAAATTTAGACATTTCACACACACACAAATATGATATATATTTTTTAATAAATGTAGTTTTAATATTTGCTTTTCTGTTTAGTGAGGCAATTTTAGTGGCCAGGAGTGCATATTTTTTCTTGTGTAAAGTATACTACTTTTTAATAAAAGTTGCATTTTCATAAATTTTCAAATAGTCAATAAAAAATTATATATATCTAAAGTTGAAATATATGGTCCAAATTTTGATATAGTAAGTCGGTAATCATTAAATCATTTCATATTAAAATGCAACTAAATTTTAATATTGTAAAAAATTAAGAAAGTACTACATTATATGATTTGCTTTACAAACAAGAATTTTCGTATAATTTTTAACAAAATTCATTAAACATGTGTTTTAATATTAAAATATTTAGGGCCATTTCTTAAACAATAAATTTTGAGCTATATAATCAATCAGAGCATTTAATATAAACATTAGTTCCTAAAGTCTTTCATAACTATTTGGTTCGTCTTAGGAGGGGAATATTTTAAGTTCAATACAATCACTATTGAACAACAAAACTAATATATATTATGTATTACTTACATATAAATATAACTATAATTAATACATTGTTCTTAGATATACATATCAATATAAATTAAACACATCAAAAATCTCTTTAAGTAATTTATATGAATTCTTCATTTCTATTTTCCAAATAACATCTTTCATATTAAACAACAAATTTATTTGTTTGATGAAAAAGGTTTTATTTTATTTTATTTTTATTTATTTATTTTTTTTTTTACAGAAAATAATAGTATCTTTTATAAAACAGGTACATGAATTCTGGATTAGAGACAGAATCAGAATCTAACTATCATCACAGAAGAAGGCACAGAAGGTAAATATTAAATATATAAAAGAGTTTAATATCAGGCAATAATATATATATATATATATATATATATATATATATATATATATATATATATATATATATATATATATATATATTGTACCGAGCTTCGGGTTCGTGTCGATTGAGAGTTGAATGAAACAGCCACTCAATGAACACGAGACTTTTATTCGTAAAAATTCCACTAGATATACCATATGTAACAATCACAATTATACAGCTACAATTCGTCTAATACAATAAGTAACAGCTTCCAATCAGAAGTCTCAAATACCTCAGACAGAGAACAGATTCTATAGACTAGCAATCACGACTAATCGTCTTCACTCACTGTTTTAACAAAACTGCTCCTTCTATGTCGGGCTGCGGTATTCATACCTGACTTGGCGGGGAAATCTACCAACTTCGCCAAGGTTCTGGAAGCTTCTAGGCTATCTCGCTAGATATTGGTCCTAGAGCTTAGGTGATGGATGTTTCCAGAAATATCTATTTCTCGCCAAGTCACCAAAAATCTCGCTAACTGTTGCCAAGTCTTCTCGCCAAAACATCCCCAAGTCACCAAATCATTAGAAAACCTGCTTTTAACGTATAACACTTCTAAATATTGCAATTTTTGCCCAAAATTTAAGTATTTCCGATCTGCCTGAGATATTTTAAGACAAATACAATAATTATTTATAATTTGTAACAATATTGAGTCCATTGTAATTAAATAAATTCTAGTGAAGACACAATAAGCAAATCCTGCAATAATAAAAACCTAATGATATGTATAACATACAAAATGGTTTAGAATATAGTTAGAATTGAAATATAACAAAAATTTTGGAAATATGGATTGATAGTTAAAATTCGGAGAATTTTAAATGATAGCAAATAATATGAAAAACAAATACATTTTAAGCTAATGACATATGGTTGATGAGAAAGCTAAACAGATATGCCTGAAATTCATGCAAATTGCAGCTGCGTAAACCATGGTTGGTATGGTAAACCCAATTAACTTATTCTAGCTTTATATCCCACCATTTTAATTTACTATATTTTTAATTATTTTCTATCTTCCACATTTTAAGCATAACTGTATTTAACAATATTAGAATTAATTATCGATGAAATTGTTGTTCTAATTTATGCTTTTTCATCGCCCTTAAATTCTGCAAAGAGGAAAATGTGTGTTTGGAATACATTGAACAATATACAAGAAAACATATCAAACTATATGAATGTATAAATCAAAATACATTCCAACGGCTTGAAATGAACAATTCAATTTCAATAATGATATATTATTTGACAATAACTTATGTATTTCAAGATATTCAAATTCATAAATTGAATTTTTGATAAACCAGAATAAGTAACGATAAACCATGAAAATAATAAAAAATAACTAAAATGGTCACATTTAAATCATTTTCCTTAATTTTTATATATTATTTAACATACAATAAAATTTTAAAAATCAAAATATTTCTAAAAACTTTCAAATTAAAACAAAATTAAATTCATTTTGCATAATTAATTAAAAATTCCATTCAGAAAGGATATTGTGTATTATAACATACAGATATGTAAGCTATATATATATATAGATGTATTTATATGTATGTACATGTGTGTATGTAGTATACATTATGCAATATAAAATGAATTTGATGAATTTTTAAATATAATTATCTTGGTTACATTTCAAAATCCTAAATTTAACTAACTAGTTTCAATTGATTTTAATTAATTTGAAGACTTAATTTAAGATTACTAAGTAAGATAAAAATATATGTTGTATGATATAAAAAAAGCATAATTTATGTTGTGTTTAGTTGATAGAAAAATTACTGAACAAGTATTACAATTAATTCAAATTGTTAAATTCAAAAATCTATTGATATAAAATATTCAAAATAGATTTGTATTTTCCAGAAAATACACAATAGTAATAATAGTAAATATTATTTTAATAATGAAACAATTATTTATATTTTTTATCTGACAAATTATGAATACAACAAAAGCTTGCAATTTACTACTTTTGAATATGCTTAAAATTTAGTGAAATCCATGTTACAATCGTCTTTTAAATAAGCTATTGATTTTGTTAAATAGTTTTACAGTAAAATATATTTGAGCAAAAAATTTACATCAACTTATAAGTTTGAAATCAAACAAATATAATTATACATACATATAAAAAATATAGATTACTTAATTTTCAGTATACAATATAATCATAAATATTTTACAGACATAGATCCAGATCACCAGAGAATAAAACAGCTCTACCTCAAGAAGTCAAACAGTACATTGAGTAAGTAATACAAATTTGTTAAACATAGTTTACACATTATTAATGCATATAGGGTATTTCATTTATACGCAAAAAACTATTTAATTATCCTATTCATAACTATGATTGTTATGAATAATACTTGGATATTTTGATTATTTTAATCTTAAAAGTTTTCATTCCTCATATTTAGCTACAATTTAATTGATCCAAGCAGTTTAACAGAAGAAGAGAAAAGAGATATCAAGTACACAAAAGTTCCGTAAGTTGCTTTAAAAATAAAACTCTTTGAATATGTGTTATGCAAGTGCTGGTGTAAATTCAAACTAGGAAAGTTAATAGTTTCATTGATTATTTATAACCATTTTAGGTCTGATAGCCGTCTTTTCAAACTAAGATACTCATCAAGCCAAGGACAATTATCAAAAAGCCAATCTTCAAGGTCAGTCCATTGATTTTAACTGTCATATATTCCATTTTGTCTGCTACCATTGTATAAAAAAGCCTTTGAAATGTATGAAATATTGATCCTTTCATATTTTGTGCTATGATTTTCTGCCTCCTGTATAATACTCGTTTTCATTCATTGCAATTAAAATATTTGTTAAATATCATAAATACACATATTTAATCTATATTTAATATAAAATTTTATAAATACAAATAACAGTTTAGACATGCTGTTTTATTAATTTTAATACACTCTAAAAATTGCTTTGTTTTTGAAAGTATTCTATAAGTATACTTTTTTGATAAAGTATTCTAAGCCAATTATATATTGATCACACAAATGAAACAAAGTCAAAGAGGAAATATAGCTAAGCATTTAATTATAGTTACTTCAGTTTCTATAGTTAGAAATATAACAATGAATCCTCAAAGCTTTAAAAAAATATTACTGTAAAATTAAGTGTAGTTGCATCATCAAAAAAATCTGTAGTGCAGTAAAGCTAAAAGAAACTTTTAAATCATAAATCAATGATGCTTGCACATGATGACTTACCTACGTATAAATTGAATTGTATTATTGAAATGTAGCTGTTGAAACTTAAAAGTTTATATTTGAAAATAATGATGTGCTGATTAGGCTATAAATTACTTTGTAAGAGTTACCATTATATTATAACAGTCACAAAGTAATTTATTGCTTAATTATCACATATTGTGTATAATGTTACAATAATATATTAAGATTTACAAACACATATTATTATAGGCTTCAGATTAACCACAGTTGTAAAATTTTCATTGCTTTATTATTAAAAGCTCCTTGTTTAGTAAATTCTATTAATGTGAACAAATCCTCCATCTACTTCTAAAAGAAGAGAAATTCAATTTGAAACATATTATACATAAGATAATATGAACGAAAATTCTAAAAAATAATGGTTCCATATAAAAAAGGAAATTTTATTTATGAAATTAATATTAAACATAATTTGGTCAAATGACTTCCCAAAAATATTTTCGCACTTTGAATTTAGCAAACAATAGGTTTTTATAAATGTATGTTTAATTATAATAATTTTTAATGCATAATTTTCTTTATATATATATATATATATATATATATATATATATATATATATATATATATATATATATATATATATATATATATAATGTGTGTGTGTCAATAATTAATAAATCTAAATTTATTCTAGCCTGTATTAACAATACTTGACCATACATATGTTGCACTTACATTTAAAATTATAATGTGTTTTATTACAGGAGTAGATAAATATATTTTTAATATCAAGTGATGAAAATATTATGATTAACAGTAAATATTTTTTATTTTTTCAGTTTATCAAATAACAACTTGCATAAATCACAAACTTTGGATGATCCTGGACCTCCTCCACCCTATACATCAGAACAAACAAGCTTCCTGCCCCAAAGTCAAAGATTAGTAGATATTGAAGAGAAAAATGAGAGTCCACCTGAACTTGTACACAATTCAAAAATATCTTCTAATAACTTAAATAACGAAACAGGAAATTATAAAGAAAGGTATATACGATGTATTACCTTCCCATTAACTATTAAGCAAAAAACACTCTTAACTTAAAGAAAGTTTACAATCAATATATGTCAACATATCTCTTTTTTACATTAAAATATTTTTAGGTATAGAAATGATTCTTCAAAGCACATATTCAGACAAGGACAAGAATGGGGAATAAATAAGACATTGTCTCCTCTAAACCGATCTCAAGTAAGTTATAGTATAATTATACATTCTCTTTTTTTTCATTTAGCTACATTATTTCAAAGTAATGGGTTCTTTTTTAAAAAAAAAAGTGTTATATACATCACATAAGCTAATCCACATCTTTGGAAAGACGTGTATTATATCATCTTCTCTATAATATGTATTATATCGTTATCTCTGTAACATATATAATAATATGATGCCCTTAAAATATAATTATAGTACATCATTTAAATTTGAAACTTATAAAAATTTCAAATGTCATTAAATAAATCAATTATTTAAATATCAGATTTATACTGATTTTATCATTTAAATTAACATAAATTTGTTGTCTTCTCTTTTACCCAAATTGCATATACAGATTAAAAAATTTTTTCTTTTATATTTATTAATGTTTTTTAAGACTTTTCATTTAAATAAAAAATATAGCTACAAAACCAATTCTTTAGAAAGGAAATAACCCATTTATATATTATGAAGAAATTGATTCTCAAGAACTTATGCTAATGCCCTACATACAAGTTATTTTACAAGAACACTTTTATGATAGTAAACTATAAGGTTGAATGAATATACTGTTTTCTAATATAATTAAAAAATGTATCAGGAAAAATAAATAAATAATCAAATTCCTTTTTATTTATTCAGCAGTGAAAATGTCAGCTTCTGAATTATCTTCACTAAAATATAATATTACTTAATGAGCACAGTCAATTTTTATAACTAGAGCATAATACGTAACAAATAATTGATTTTTGTCATCTTTTAACGTAATATTGATATATCAAGCTCGTATTTGATTATTTAATTATTACTATGACAAACATAAATTTTAGCACGAAATTTAGTTTTTAAATTTTTTATTAAACAAAGAGAAAAAATGTATGGATAATTTTAAATTCTTTATGGAAACATAGTTTAAAATCTATACTGTTTTTTAAAACATGTATCAATCAGTAAGAATAAATTATAAATTACAGGAAATGAAGTCCCAAATTTTTTTATAAATGTGGTAGAATGTAATGATCTAAATTCTTGAAAATTACATTATAAATGAGCATTAATCAATAGCATGTTTGCCAAATATCTTAGTAAACAATTTTACAATAAAAACAAAATTCTAGAAAATAAACCATCTTTATTCAATAGATTATTTAAAAATCTTTTTGATATTCCAGCAGCTCTTGCTTGATTCAAATATGAATGGAGGAATAAGCAATAACCAAGGTAACACTAACATTGGAACACCAGATCATTTAACAAAAGGTGTTAGGTGAGTTATTAATATTTACAGTCCTGTATTCAATGATTTAAAAACGCTTTAGATAAAATATCTTTCAAATGTTAAAAGCAATCATCAATTATATATAATTATAATTAATTTGGAAACACTAAACTTTAGCATATTATTTGAAAACTGATTGTGTCCATGACTTATTTACAGACTTACCAATGGTCACTTTCTCCCAGCATCGCAAAAATCTCTGGTCACTATGCCTACAATGACTCACAGAGTAACATTTCAAAATGATAATGTAACAAAACAATATCCAAAGGTAAGTTTACATGTTTGATACATTGAAAATATATTTTTTTGTATAATAATATTACATAAACAAATATTCACTAAATATTTCATAATGTTTCCTAACTAGTTGTAGTTTTTAAGAATAGTACACCACACATTTAATTTTTATTACAAACAAAAATTAGTTTTTTGTGATGGGATATTTTATTCTCAAAAAATATTTTTATAATTCATGATGTAAAAGCTATAAAAGAATTAAATATATTTTTATTAATAATCATCTTAATTTAGAATAATAATTGCACCAATAACAAATTTACAACCATTCTTTTTTTCATTGGAAGCAGAAATGTTGCTAATTTAGAAATATACATAGTGGTTTGTAAATAAATTGTAATATGATGTCTTTTAAAATGCAAAACTGGATACAATACACAAAGCTGTTTCCATAAATCTTTAAAACTATAAGAATAGCAAATATTTTTTCCTTATTTATTATGTTTATGAATGGATCAAAAAAATTAGCACCTAAAATATTTTTTAAAAAATTTTATTTGATTAGTAACAGTTATAAAGTAATACTAATATAATATTACAGCAATTAAGTAATAAAAACAAATAAGAATAAAGATTAGAAAGAACATTTTAGTCAATTTTTTTATCAGATATATGTTTAAAAATAATCAAAAATTAAACCAAAAATGAAATATATGGTGGATATTCTCCACTCCTTGTAAAACATCTTCTCATATTTTGTGTTTGATTACATTTGACAGTTGCATTCACTGCAAATCTCAAAAACTTTCTTTTTTTATATAATTTTATTTTGATTAAAAGATTAATAACACTTTAAGTTTTTAAAAAGCAATTAATTATTAATCATTTCTTCTATAATCAATTTTAGCTCACTAGATAAATTATACCACAATGTTCTTAAATTTTCAAATCCATTTAATAAAAAAACTTTGTGTTTTATATTGAAATATTAATGTATTCCTAAGCCTGCTAATACAATTCAAGCTGATTTGTATTTTTTGTATGTGTATGTATACATACATGAAATCTTGTTTAGATTTTGTAGCATCTGTGTTTAAGATAATAGTTTATCCTAATTAAATGCTAATAATTAGAGAAAATATTTACAGAAAATTCATATAATTTTAAATATTACATTAAAATATTGGAATTAAATCAAAATTTCTTTGCATGATTATTGATTAAATAAATAAAGAAAAATTATAAAATGATTTTGAAACAAATTATACAAATATATTTAGCTATTCTGTTTTTAAAAATATTTTTTATGAAATATTTACTAAGCAAATAAAATAATTCAAATTAAACATAAGTTTGCTTATTAATTACAATTATTTTATTTCATTGTCTTTCATAATTATTCTTTTAGCAATATACTTCTGATATATACTTGTAGTTCATTAACTGATTTGTTTCCATTCATTCATTTGCCATGTAAATAATAACAATAAATTCCACATTTCAGACTACAACACAGACTTCCCAATCTTGGATCCAGTGTTCTCCAAGACAAAATGGTGAAGCTGCAAAGTCTGATGAAAATCAATCACAGAGCAATCATGAAATGAGTACAGAATTATAACTTCAATTATGTTTAGTGCCAAATACTTATATCACTAAATCTTGCAATTGAGTAAAATTCAAAACTTCAGTTTGAATGCATATATTAAAAAAAAAGAAAAAGAAAAATTACTGACTGTTTTTCTCATTTTTAATAAATTTAACTAAGTGTTGTTTATAAATATACAAGGTGTTTATAAAATACCTGACACATTTTGGTTGTTAATAAAGATAGAAGAGTTAAATTAATAATACTGATTGTTAAAAGAAACAAAATATTCTGTGGCTTTTGTCTATATACTTTCACATGTTTGTCTTTTATCATATGAAAATATGAATACAGTAGTCAACTTTAAGCTTAACAGATTAGAAATTAACAAGCAAGTTCTTGTCAGTTGCGGCAGTAGAAACTTCAAATGACAAGAACTTATATTTATGTCAAACTTAAAGTACACGAGGATTTCAAAGAACATTTCATACAGCATTTGCATTTCACACAAAATGTCTTTAGTAAATCGTCAGATGAAAAAGTTTTGAAGTGTTATTTTAAATAAGTTGAGGTGCCAAGAAATATGACCTAATTCCACTTTCTATGCTGAAGATAAAAAATACTAAAATTGGAAAAAACAACTGTCTGCAATTAATAACCCAGAAATACAATATGTATATCTCAATGAAGAAAAAAGAATTATCTATATACAAACTTTCACGCTATAAAAAATTATGAATTATTCTATGAATGAATAGCGTATAAGTTTGCTTATATCTTATTATTTAATAAATCATTAAACATCAAAATGTGTTAAGCAGACATTTTTTAAACACCCTGAATATATATATGATTAATCCCTAAAAATTGTTTTACAAAATTAATATTTAGCAAGCTGCTCTAAAAAAGAGTCGTGTACATAGTGTAAATTATACAATGAAGGCATTTCTTAAGGCTAGAAAATGTGATGTACTGTTTAGAGTTTCAGTAAGGAAAAATGTCTAGTTCAAAGCATGCAATGAACTGAATAAAACAAACATTAACACAATACTGCCATTTGTTTAAATACATTTTACATTATCAGTAAAATAATTTCTAAATGAATTTGCTGAAGACAGCTGTTTTATGAGTTTGAATGTGCCTGGAGTTAGTTTAATAGTAATGTGTAACAGTTAGCATGAGAAACAGATTACAAAAATCGTAGAGTTATTCTCTCTCACTGATACCTCATTTTTGTAATCATTTTATAAATGTGTTTTTAATGCTTTGATAAAATGTTTTTTATTAAGTTATTTTGTATAAATATTTATATATGTTTTTCATACTTTTGTAATATCACATTTTGTACATAGAATAAAAAATATTAAGTGTACAAACTTTTGTATATTTCATTATGAAAATATTGCACATACATGGATTGTCAACAAATTATATTTTAATGTCATAAACATTTCTTTTAATTCAATCCTCTTAATGAAATTGAAAAGGAATTGATTTATAAGCAATATAGCTTTTCTCACATTTTATATTTTAAGATATGCCATAGATATATCAGTTAATTTATTTAAATTGTTCCTCAACCACTTATATAAATGTTACATGAGTTTATTTATTCAAAATTTAGAACTCTTTAAAAATTTGCCAAGTTTTCTTAAGATATTTAGAAGTTAGCAGCAAAAGCTCAATTTGAAGTTCCCATAATGGCTTAATTTGTTCATTTTAAATTATTTATCTATGAAATCTGAAAATACCTGGTTTTCCTCTAGTATGTTACTCTGAATTGTTTAGTACACTGGTTTCTTCCCTCCTTGAAGGTTCTAAATTTTGAAATTATCACATAATAATAATGGAAAATTTACAACTTGAGATTAACTTTAAATTTTTGATCATTAAAAGAAACCTTATAATTTCAATATGTAAACATAATTAATAAACCAAGCACAAAATTAAATTTAGCATAAAATTATTTTAAATTTCCACATTGCTCATTGGATAATATTACACAAATTATTATATCACACATTAAAATGATTGACAGAAAACTTAATCAAAGTTGCGATAAATAAAATATTATGAACAAAATTTAAACAATCTAAGAATCAAGACTTAATTTAGTTACATAGAATACCATTCTTTTATGTTAGTCAATCAACTTTTAATTCAAATAAATAGCAAAAAAAGTTCCAAAAAAATCACTTATTATGGAGAAACACATTTATATGTAACTAATTTAAAAGCAGTCATTAACATTTTATTTGAATACAGGAAATTATGAAATTTGTATTAAGTTCTGAAGGGTAAAATGATTTTTTGGAGCTTAAAAACTAATTATAGATAAATACATAATTTTAAGTACCTAATATTACCCAAAAATGCATGTGTTGAGAAAGGTATAAATTACTCTTCTTTAGCAGTTAACAAAAGTGTTAGTTAAAAGTAACAAAAGTGTACTTCAGTGGATTAGATTTAAAACTAGTTTTTCAATATTTGATGTTTAAAGAATTTGTGTTAATTCTTACCACAGCTTCAAAAAGGATAGTATATTTATTTTTTAATTTATTTTCTACTTTAAAAATATGTGTAATGTATTTTGAACTTTAAAAAAAAACAAAAAAAACATTTGATTTAAATACTAAAATTTGTTTCACAATTTAGAATATTTTAAACTAAATCAATTTGAAATCTGCAATCATTTTACATTAGGAAAAATATACTTTCTAGAATGATATTTTTTAATATTTAACATTTAGTTTTAAAAGTTATGGTATGTGTTAAATGTCTATGCAATTATTGCACTGATTAATGTGATTTTTTACCAGTTTTAAATCATAAATGCATTAAAAACTATATTTCATTAATTGATGCTCTCTCTGAATCTCTTTGAGAATATTTTAGTCAAATATTTTTAGAGTATTCAGGTGAATCTTGTTCTAACTTGTTTCCCTAATAACTATATCATTTGAAACTTGTTTTCTTACCACATTCCACTCCTTTTTCCATATGGTTTTTTGATTCCCTCCATGAAATTTGGTTTTTATTAATAGTGTGCATTTCTTTTTGGATCACACTACAAAGACATTACGGTAACTACACGAGAAAGTTCTGCTTTAGAATATATTGTTTTTTAATTCCTCTATAAGTTATACTATTTCAAGCAAGGCTTACATTTTTATATATTTAATAATTGTTTTTAACTTGAAAACTTTTGTTTATATTTATCAGGATTATTTTACTATTTTGGATAAATGATGCTATTTTTTATTTAAATTTGGAAATTCATTTGCAATATTATATATTTAACAGTGTACATTGCTAGTTTTACATTAAATAAAAATATTCTTTTCATGATATAAATTAACCTTAAAGTTTGAAAATCTAAATATCATGAGGATAATGTATTCTCACAGCCCATAAAGCACACCTTTATACGCTTACAAGCATTAGTAATCCCTTTTTTAGCATGTTATTTTTTTATAAATTTATATTATGACCTATAGCAAAAGCATCAACAATTGCTTATTTTCATTTAATCATTGAAATAAAAATATTCTTTAAAAAGTTAAATCATTAGTTATGATGTTAAATTTCAAGTCTCAATATTTCATTCATTCATTTGTTCTCTCTCTCTCTCACACACACATATATTCATTTTAAAACTAACTTTTAACTTTCATTTTTTAATGTACATATTTAAAAATATACAAAAATTACTTAATATATGTCAATTTTTAAAGGAAAACATAAAATTAATAAAGGGTGAATTTTTTTAGCAAAAAATAGTTCCCTTACTAGATTTAATAATATTAAATTCTATTTATGCAATTTTAACATATAGATATGATAATAATAAAATAAGTTTTGAAAATCAGAAATTTAGAATTTAATTTTATTACATATAATAGTTAAAGACAAAATGTTATTTGAGAGATTTCATTTCATCATTCCTTATAAATAAAAGAGCAGAAACCTTTTAACTTATTCAAGTATTCCAAGAATAAAATTATTAGATTTTTTGGTTTTACAAAGGTATATTAAATCATTTATTGCACAATTTGTAGTGTTCTTCAGGTAACAGTCTCAATTTTTCAGCAGCCTGATAAAGAAAAGAAAGGGAAATTAAATCAGTGATATAAACTTCAAATATAAAAATATTTTTAAATAGAATATATTTTAATTTCCAAATAGTATAAAATTTACTTTAAAGTGAAGTACTTTTTTTCTATATCTTTATAAAATGAATATATTTAAGATTTCTGCAAATCATGCTTAGTTAAATAAAAAATACCTTTTTTTCTTTCTTTCTTTACTTTTACTTTTAAAGTTATATTAAGAACATATATTAATATTGATTCAAGGTAAGAACAAATAATGAAACTGAAGAAATGAACACAAACCATTTGGAAGCCAGTTTGGAATCATTTACTAGAATTAGCAATCTTTTTAAACACATCAAGATCATAAACAAAATATATTTACTAAAATTATTATATTCAACACATATTAGGTAAACTATGGAGTATAAAGATAATATTCTGCTATATTATTTTCATAAGCAAAATAATTCCTAAGCTAAAAGAAATTAAATTTATATAGTCTTTTATTAATTTATCATATTACCAATTATTATATCTTTTAATCAATTTGTCATATAACTAGACTATTTAAGTGAAAAATACATTAGTCAATTAGATAAAATCAGACTCTAAGGTACTGAGAGTGTAACAAGATGGAGAAAAAGCATTCACATTTAACAAATCTTCAAAAATAAAGCAAATGCTTCAAAAATCCCATTTGAGCCAAGTAATGACAATATTTATGATCCTGAGTTTATATTTTGAAATATAAAGTACCTGTTCAGCAGTTAAATCTCTTTGTGCTTGCGCCAACATTTCATATCCAACCATAAATTTCTTTATATTTGCTGAACGAAGCAATGGAGGATAATATGATGCATGAAGTTGCCAATGAGAATAATCATCTTCATATTCTCCAGTTGGAGCTCCTGCAAACGGAATCAATTATAGCAAATTGTTGAATTATTATAATAAATTATACAAAATAATGTCAATAAAATATTACTTCATGACAATCATAATTTCCTACTAACTGCAATTTCTCAGTAATTGCATGCATTCTAGATTTTTTACTTGCCATTTAAATAGTATCACTATTTTTCAGTTAAATATGTTAGATAATTAATCTATGCATTTTCAAATCAATTTTTTTAATGGTGCTCTCTTAGGCAATATTATATTCACAGATATTAAATCTAACAATCTTAATCTTTTGATGATACTGAAAGATTTTTATGCAATTAATTTAACTTTTTCTTTTTCACAATCTTCAGAAAAATATTTATTTTATTTTTCTAAGAAATATACTTCTATAAAAACATTCTTGACAAAATTTTGATCTTTGAAAAATTTTCTTGACAGTTAAGTAATTGCTAACTAAAATCAGGTCTTTGTTACATATTTGATTATTAGCAAAGGTAATATTTATGTGCACTTACTTATTAATTCAAATAATCCTTCATCAATGAAATAAGATTAAGATCTGACATAAATTCAAATCAAGTATATTACAAATTAGAGAACAATATTATAAATAATCTTATTAATTTTCAGAAATATTATTATTATTACTAAAATTTCAAAATTTCCAACAAATGAAAGAAGTTTATTGAAATAAGATAGAATTTTTATAGGCATTAAATATTTAAAGTCACTTTTAAAAATGCAATAAGAAACAATTGTATTTTATTAAATTAATATTTACTTAATAAAATACTTTTAAAATAATAAAAAAGTATCAAAAAACATTTTTAGACCAACACATTTTAATAAAAATATATTTATCAAATTATAAATACAGTAATAATTCAAATTTAGTTTAAATAAATTTAGAGTTAAAATATAAATTATATTTTTAATAAAATTAAAGAAATATCTCAAAAGTTAAATTTGCAAGTTGTACTCATGCATACACTTACTTTTAAATATCCAAAAATAATAATATTCATTCATTGTTTTTGGATACTTAAAGCTATTAATTAATTAATCTGATCTATGCTTGCAGGATATATATAAAAATAAACTTAATTAGTATTACTATTTAAAATTGATCAAACATTTCTGATGAGAAAATCAATAAGACTCCTGTCATCTGGGATTGAATGAAGTATTTTACGCAAAGTTGCTGCCTAAGAAAATTTCAGCTATATAGTGTTTGATATGATGTATCAAAACTCGAATCGGTTTTTTCAGATTACATCAGTATCATTAGAAAGCATCTGAGAAGAGAGCATTAATCAGTCATTTAAAACCAGTTATTCATGGAAGTAGTTATGTCTGAATATTTTACAATTGACAGTCCATGTCATTTTAAATCTCCATTTTAAAATTATAGAGATAATTTTAAAATGATGGAATTGTAGTAATAAACCATGGGGAAGGTCACAAATGAAAAACAACTGGTTTTGAAGAATGGTATCTGAAATAATGGCCCATCATATTGAAATGTTAATTGCTCATCAATTACATTTAGAATTTTCAGCCACCACTATAACTTCTGAATCACTGCAAATGGTTTATAAAAAGTTCAGTAAGAAAAGGAATGTCTGAAATTTAATGATATGCATTTTACAATTTTCAGAAGAAAAAGAGGGATCACTTTAATTGATGCAAAGAATTTCAAAATTAGAATGAACTCTGTTGGTCCTATTCTCTTTATTGATAAGTCAAAGTTTAATTCTACTGGTGATTTTAAATGCTCTTACATTCAGAAAGAATCAGGAATTTATAATTATTGCTGAAAATGTAGGAATATGAAAGTTTTGTTACTTTAAAGATAATGTTATGAGGAGCAATAACTATCAATAACCATACAGCCTTATAAATTTCTAGAAGTGTATTAGTATCTAGGTAGACATCAAAATAGTCATATAGCGATATGTAACTTTTGCATATGGGAAATAATAATGATAATGATATTCATAATGAAAAGCATATAGGTCTGACTTTTTATTTACATGAAAATTCTGCTCCCCACCAATTACAAGTATCATTGATGGATTCTTTAAAAGTGAAGACATTGATAAAATACCCTGATCAGTAATCTCCATATTGTAACTAAATAAAGAATTGATGACTCTACTTTGAAACAGCTATTGCATGTGGCAACCCACCTTCTAAAGAAACAAATGCTTTGAAAATGCATTTGCATCACTAGAAGAGAAAACCTTAATTGTTAAAAATAACCAAAGTGTAGAAGTAATGTTATTGTCAACATGAGAATGTGATTTATATATAAGTTAGGGAAGTTATAACATTCCACATTAATTAGTAAAACTGTATTTTTTCTGAATTAATACTGATATCTCTTTGTCACATTTAATTATTTATATTTTTATCTTTAAATTTATTCTTTGTGTTCATGTTATGATACTACATAACATACCAAAACAATTTATCAAATTATAGTTCACAATTTCTGAGAACTCTGTTTATTTATGCATTTAGAGATAGTTCTGAATAGATTCATTGACATATTTAAATATTTAATAGGTTATTATAAATAAAGAAAAGTTAATAAGAAGTTTACCATGCCATCCCATTGAATATGGAAAGGAAGTTTCAAATAAATTATCATATTTGGTTAATAGTTTCTTCATGATAGCTGAAAGAGCTAAATAAAAGAAAAGTATTGTTATAAAATGCAAAGTAATAATATTAAAAAACTTCCATTTAAGAAAAGAAATGTTGATATAAATAGAATAGTTTTTTAACTTTCATTTTGATAAATAGAGCTATAATAAGCAAAAATGAAAAATGCAAAGAACAAAGTTTAGGAGAGATAGAAAGATCTCAGATAAGAAAAAATATATTATCAATAACTTACTTTCCAGTCAAAATAATTACATAATACATAAAAATTGAACAAAACTACCATCTTTAATAATTTTAATTTCAAATTTACTTGATGGCTTTTCTCACAAAATGTATTTGTCAATAATTTGATTTTTATTTAAATAAACAAATAAAATATTTTTGAAATGCTTAGAACAATTTTTCATTTTAATATTCTATCCCTATTAGCCTCTGAAAAAAAATTATAAAATGTTAAAATTGTAAATTTTAGCATTTGTGTATTTCCTTCTTAAAAAACTCATTATTTCAATTTGGCGTAACTTACATTTTTTCTCTTCTTCATTCAAATCAGTTAATCTAAGAACATGTCTTCTAGGTAGCAACATTGTTTCATAAGGCCAAACTGCCCAATATGGAACTAGAGCAACCCAATAGTCATCAATGAGTACAATGCGATCCTAAAATTAAAAACATCAAATGATCAAAAGATGTTAGTTGTTAATATCAATTCAGCCAATATTATACAATGATGATATATATCTTTTATTTTATTTATTTTTTAAAACCAAAAAATTAAAATTAAAGGAAATTTTTATATAAAGTACAAAGGTTTTAAATTATTATACTTCAGAGAAAAATCACAGTTATTAAGTTATTAAAGTGCACTCTTTAACTTACTAGTTTAACAAATGTGAAATTATTAATAACATCCCTGGTGCTTCTTTTTGACTTTTTAAACTGGAGCAGCTCATGTTAAATACTGATTTATTATGTAAAATATCTAATTAGATGCTTATAAGATGAAAACTACTAAAATATAATTAAAAATATATCTGATTTAGAATATTTATTAATCTCTTCCAAACTATTTGAATTACTATATATTTAAAACAAATTAAATAACATAGGGCTATTATTATTATTATTAATAGTTATAATTTCCTTATAATACATCATTATGTTTTTTAAAGAATCTTTTCTAATTAAATTTTTTAAGTATATGAGATTATGAGAATCCAAACATTTCTCATTTTAAGACCATCTTCATGAAACATATAATATTGGCAGTGAAGTATGCTATGTTAAATCAATAATGTTACAATTTAGTTTCGATCTCATTAACATATTTTTATTTTTCTAACTTCATATAAAGCTATTACAGTTCTTCACTTTTAGACTTTCAAATGTGAAAATCTGTTTTAAAAGGATAAAAACAAATAATTTTAAATGAAATCAACCCCATAAGCAGATATTTTACCTAAAATAAGCTAGAATCATATAATAAAAAAATTTATTTTTTATAAAGATTTTGCAACAAAAATATTGAAATATATCTAAAATATTCTTAAAATCTCTACAATGGCAAATATATAAATGGGGATATTGTTACAATGCAACAATCTTTAAAAGCAAATATCACAGTAATTTCTGAATCTTGAATTATTATGATATTAAATTGTTGAAGCCATTTGATTCCTTCATAACTAAGATTTTTTTATTGGTATATTGTATAATGGTCTATCTTACAGTCAAAAGTTATTAAAAAGTCTTTTAAAACTCACTGTGTGTTATTGCTATGAAAGTTTTTGTAGATGATAATTTGTTTATTTTAGGAAAACTTATTATGAAGATGATAGGCCTTATTCACATTCACAAAAGAGAAAAAAACCAAGAAAATTCACAATCATTAATCCCCCATTGTTTAACAATGGCTAAGATTGAGCCAGCCACAATCAACAGTGACTTGATACTACTGCAATCATAATATTAAAGAAGTATAATTAGCTATATGAACAGAATTTTGAGAGATAAAGCACCAGTTACATTACTGTATCATTCATTATATCAAACAGCAAAAAGTAAATTGGAAAAGGATATAGTTTAATTTTGATCTTATTAAACCCTTGAGCTGTAAAATTTCAGGTTTGTTAAATATGCACAAGACTAAATTTATCTTCACCGATATGGTGTTAAGACTTTACTACAGGTTGATCTTATCACTAGAATATACTTTAAATTAATATGTTGTTTGATATTAGTGAGACTTTATTAGTTAATATATCAAGAAACAATCTGAGGGTCTTGAAATTATAATGTGAGCATTTTTTATAGAAATAAAAGTTTAAAATGTTTAACATCTCAAAAATTCTTAGTATTAAAATAATATTTGTAAGAATTTTTAAACTGAACATTTCACCGAAATTATATTAGTATGGGAATATTATTTTCACCTAACTAAAACAGATTTAAAAGTTTTTTTCAGTAAAAGACAAATGTGAGCAGTGTTTAAACTATATTTTCCTTTCACTATTTCTTAGTTTAATTTATATTAACTTTTTACGAACACAACAACTTCCAAATGATTTATATTAGTTTAAATTTTCAAAAATGAAAAGTTTAAATTTTTGTTAATTCAACAAAAAAACTTTTATAAATATTCTAAATTTATTAAGAAGCAAAATCAGCTCTCTGAAGCCATTTCTTTGCAATATTTTAATTTTTTATTTAATTAAAGTCTCTGGGTTTTTATCAAAATGGGCCAATAATAGATCAGTTAGAGAGGCCTCTTAATCTCTCATATTTTATAAAGAGCATAATATCTGGGGGCACAATCTGATGGTTCCTTAAATTTAATTAATATTAAAATACATATATAAAAAATCATAATATTATATAAGCCTATGAAATATTATAATTAATAAACAAGAATTACATAAGAAAATTTTAATAATAATTACTCAAGATAAGAAGATTTAAATTAAAATTATTGGAAACTGCTAAAGTTATATCTAAAACTATTAAGTAAAATTCTCTAATATGCTTACAGACCAAAATTTTAAAAATATAAAAAAATAAATCAAATATAATAAAATCAAATAATTTTTATAAATATTCCTCATGCAAAGAAAATACTTCTATTTATCATACTAAAAAAAGAAGAGAATTAATAAAAAATAAAAGACAAACTAATTCTTTCTTAAAAATAAAGATAATAAGCTTAACATATATAATATACATGTAACAAGATTCTGTATAAATTAAAATATTTTTAATTCAAAACAATTTACGTGATAGCTCTTGGCTTATTTTAGCCACAAATATAAAACTATTTGCATAAAAACAAATTATGTTTATGGTAGTATGAAATCCATTATAGTCTGTAAATTCCAGTGGAATTAGCCCTTGTGTGTAAGAAATGGTTGTAAGGCAATAATGATCAAACATAGCTTACTACTGATTGAAGGTATTGGAGTAGTAGGAAGTAGTTCTATCTAGAACAGGTTTTCCCAACCTTTGTAGCTGGTGGACTCCCCTTTTTCAAGCAAAATACACAGCGGAGCCCTGTCAGTCAAGCACACAATAACTAGTAAAATTCAGCTTGAAACCAATCGGAATTGAAAACTCCATAATGCAAGTGCCATTTTTTTCAATAACACCACAACAAATCAAGAGTTTTTGATTTAATGATGAATGGAAACAACTTTAAACAAACTAGGTTTCAATCAGTCTGAATTCCCACACTATATTCAGATACTTGCTAATGGATTTACTCACATTGTTCAATACACTAGGCAGGCCATATTTCTAATTGATATAATCCCCCCAAATATATTTTAATTGAATACATTTGGTGGAAATATATTGCAAAGAAAAGCAACATTCATTGGATAACATTTTAATTTTAAGAACGAAAATAACAATACAAACCAAATTTAAATAATTATTAATTTATAGAAAAAAATACAAGCAAATAAGTACAAAAGTTAGTCCTGGAACATTCATTGCCTGTCAATGAAACACTATGAATTCTTCTTTACTAGGGATAAGGCAGTAAGAATAGAAATGGAATCTTAATGTGATGGTTGAGGTTGCTTCTGATGACACAATTGTGAAAATTCTGGCTCAATACTTGACAACTGGAGATAGATGTCAAGTTCAGCATCTAGGCAGCTTTGGTACTTAGTTTTGGTGCCAATATATATCAAGAATTCAGATTTGCACACATATGATGTGGCAAATGGAAGTAGAACACATTTTGCTTTTTCAACATGGGGGTAGAATTTCTTGTTTTCCAAACATATCCAAAATTGAAAATAACCATCACTATCGAAAGTAGGTTTCAAGGTTGAGTCAGTGGAAATTTCTATTAATAACTCATATTTATTTGATGATAGAATGTTCGGATTTTTGGATACAGCAAATAGGTTTACCACCCATTCATATTCAGCAGCTTTTCATATTGAGCTGTTGGGGAATAATGCTCCAACAATGACATCAAGCTACAGAGATATTTGAGGATTTCATGAAACAAGTCATTCCCAAGCTACAATGTCTTGTCTTCCAAAACATCATTGAGAAGAGGGAAGCACTCGACCTCCCCCTCCTCTACACTCTTTGCCCAAAAATTTCTTTGTGAATGCTCGAACTTTGTCATTAGCAATGATCGTTGTCATAGTTTTCTCTAGAAGTATTAATTTTGTTCAATTTGAAGAAAATCTCTGCCAAATAAGCAAGTAGACATTGCCAGTTTTTATCATTAATAATCTCTGCTGATTTGGTATAATGATAGTCAAAAAGTAAAGCTAAACTTCTAATTATATCATAATCCTAATTCATATTATCAAGAGAGTGCATTCCTATGTGATGGTCACCTCATTTCTGTATGGAGAAGCAGAAAATGATGAAAGCTTCTTATATCTTCACACAGTTGACTTTATCAGTCATCATCTTATGCGATTAATAATTCGAACAGAATCATCTAAAACTGTCTTGAAAGATGCAGGCATTTTTTTTCATAGCTAAAGCATATATGTGTAGAACACAATGATTACTACTGCAAATCCTTTAATCTGTTTTCATTTTTGTTACGACTCCGACCATTGGACCTGTCATAGCTCTTGCATCATCTATGCACATATCGATGTAATTAGATCATGGAATTTTGTTGGTTCTTAAAAAATATTTCAACAAACGTAATATTTCAGCACATGTTATATGTAGTGGTTTGCACAATAAGAAGTCCTCTTCAAAACATCCTGAGTAATGTACAAAAGCCAATAAAATTGCTAATCCCGCAATGTCAGCAGATTCATCTATTTGGAGAGAAAATGAATTGTGTTGGATGTAAGAAACTAGAGATTCTTTCACATCATTTGACACATCAACTATCCATCTCTTGACAGTATTGTTTGATAGCAGCATTGAAGATATAAGTTTTACTTCCTTTTTGTCTAACATATAAGAAACACTATCGCTAACACATGGTTTTATGAGGGTTTTCGCATTGGTATGAAGTTTGCCTATCTTTGCCACCTAATACCTTACCAAGATCTTTTAGTGAGTTTTCATTACTTGCTTTTGCATGAGTTTTCATGCAGTGTTAAGAAGCAGCTAATTCAGTGCTCTTTAGAATGGAGGTCTGGGTGAGTACCCTCAAAATGATGACGCAATTTAATTGGAACCATTGAACTATTCAGAAGGACTCGCCCACAAATTATAAACTAAGCTTTACCCTCCTATATCTCGATATGAAGCCAATTTTTAAATAACTTTCGTTGTACTTACTCTTTTTAGTTATTTCACTTCCGCAAGGTATTGCAACATGTGATTGTTCTTCATTTGGCTGTCTTCCTTCCTCTTAATTTCAATCAGGAGCGTTCCCTGCTGTGAAGGCCATGAAGAAACTGCTAGTTTCTTCAATGATCCTGACTTCAGACACCGAACTGTAATGGAAGTAATAAATGTGCAAAAAGCAAATGGTGCACTCATGAAGGAAGTTCAACACTGAATGATGTCTTTAGAAAAATGAGAAAAACTGGGTGACCGTCTACCACACACAAAGCGAGGAGAGCACACGAGACAATGAGCTCTTTGATTGGTCGACTGAGCTCACACCATTTTTGATGATCAAGCACGAAAGGTTCCTACACATTGAGCGACGAAAGCCAGCATGCACATGACTCCCAAAGTTTACAGAAAATTGAGCAAGGAGGCCACATCCATAGCCACTAAACTACCTGTAGGTCAACACTTAGAAACCACAGCCATCATTCAAAGATCGCCACGAACCCCCTAGAAAGAGCCGGTGGACCTTTAATGTGTCCCCATGTTGGGAAGCCTTGATCTAGAACATTGAATAGACAATGAGTGAAATACAATGAGACAATTTTCTCGATTCTCTTCCTTACAGCATATGAATCCTCTATAGAAAGTCCTAAAGGAATATATTATTCAGGGAATATTTCAACAGGAGCTTTTTAATGTGTTTCAGTAGTTAGGCATTCTATTATGTGGTAGCACATATACTCTCCTAAATCTTTCATTTTATATAAAATAAAAAAAAATTAGAAAATCTGTCATGAGTAAGATATGAAAGCTAGTAAATCAATGTTAGGAATCAACTATTAAAATTCTTGTTTATTAAAACATTTCATAAAACTAAAATTTAAAATCACTTATTCAACTGACTCAACATTTTTTTTTTTTGTCAACTGTTTCCCTATGCACCCGCCTTACCACACATTCTATTTTATTTTGATTTAATAGGTAAATACAATGAGTTAAAATAAGTATTAAATCTTATTAATTTTCATTTTTTTTAAATTTTATCCATTGTTTTTTAGTATCACGATAAAAATTCTTTAAATTCTGAAAATAATCAAACTAATACACATGAAGTATTCTAGCATATTTTGAAATCTTATATGCATCTCATAATCCTAATTTGTTTCTTGCTTAAAATTTAAACACACACACACACGCAAAAACATTTTACAGGATAATGGAATAAGGAAAATTTTAAATCTCATAAAGCTAAGAAATTTATCAACATAATTTTTAATTGCAATTAAGCAATCATTTAAGAATTATAACTTTTCAATAAGTATTTCACAAAACACTATTTTTTAAATAAGTGTTCTAATTTACTTTCAAATTTAAAGTTTTTATTTTATTTTGTTTTGACAATTTAACATTGAAATGTCAATTACATTTTAAGTCTGAACATATATTATTCATTTGAAAGTAAATTTAAAATTTTTCAATTTTAGCAGCTTTAACATCCATTTAAAATTTCACTTCAGACAACAAAAATTAGACTGATCATTTTTTTTTTTTTATACACAAAATTCAAAAAGAAAATTGCATTGAATTCTAAGTTAACCAATTTTCAGATCTTAAAAGTTATTCCCTATGTATTCAATCCAATTATGCAACTCTTTATAATAGCTAAAAAAATATTTTTTAAGATTTTATTTAAATTATATTGAATTTCTGACTTTTCAATGATTATTATAATGATATATTAACAATTGAAAATAGTAACTATTACACTTCACAAAAAGGAATTTTAATTTCTATTAACTTGTAATTATTTAAAACATTAAGAGCATGTTTATTTAACTAATTACTAGGAACATCTTGTACTCAATATGAATAGTTTAAAAATAAAAGTAGTGTATAGGTCATGCTTACAAAAAGAAACATTAGCAGCTGCTAACATAATTTACAGTAAATCCTTGGTAAAAATTGCAATAAAATTTTTCATAAAAAATTTATAGAATCAATCATATTGCATTTTAAAATTATGAATGTTAATTATGATGAAAATATCATTTAGCATTCAATATATTTTGAATCAATATTTCTTTTTTGATAAACGTGAATATTAATCACAACATTTTAAGCAAAAGCTTTAAACCAAGAAAGAATTATCCATCTAGCATAAAATAAATGTACATTTTTATTCAAACATTTAAAAACTCACCAAAATGAAATAAAATGACTAAAAACTCTTGAAATTTGTGAATATTTGATCAATAAAATTTTCAATTTTTAATTATTAGAAATGTTTTAAAATAATATAAATTATTTAAATATAAGCTCTCACATTTTTATAAAATCAGTTCTATTTTAAGAATTAATAAACATATTAAAATATTTCTCACTTTTCTTTTGATTTCTTCATTCAAATAATCTATAAGTAGAGGAACTTCATTTTTTTTAAAATAGTGTCTTTGTTGGTTGTCTTCTACCCTTGGCTCATCTGGAAGAAAAGAGCTTGCCCAAATCTATACATTTGGATGTAATTATTAAAACATGCAAATTTATATGTAACAATAATCAATCAAAAACGCATTTTTAATGCAATAAATTCAAATTATTTATTTCAACAAATCCAATCCAAAATAATACAATTTATCTTAATCACTAGAAAAAAATTATTTATTGAAAAATATTACACATGATCTAATGAAAAATGCTTTTGTTAATCATTAATAAACTATTATTTAAGCAAATATAAGTATGCAGTACACTTAGAATTTTTCTATAGCACTGGAATTTATCAATTTGCCATTTAGTTTAATAACTGAAAGTTTAATATTTATTATACATAGAATTTTTAAAAAATTTATTCACATTAAATAACAATTTTAAATTTATTTCTAGAAATGGTAAATAATCTACAGAATGGTTGTGCTTAAAAATGAGATAAAAACTCAAATTAGATGTAAATAATTTTAATAAATAAATAGTATTGATATGTGAACAATAATAACAAAATAAAATGGAAAAACAAGTATTTTGCTTTTATTCAAGTTAACTATTACTTTTTTTAGTAAGATATTATATATATATATATAAATATATAATATCTTACTAATATGACTATAATAAACTCTATATATGACTACAACTAATATATAGATTATTTTCAGGATTTACATATGGAATGTAAACGATACAATAAGAAATGATTTTCAATTGTCTTAATAATTTTTAAGTAATTTCTTTTATTGCTTAAGTTAAAACAAATCAACATGTTTAAAAAATAAATTTATAAAATTGTTGTAGGTTTTGTAAATAGAGAATTTTTTAGTACTATAAATGTGTCATTGGAGCTTATAATTATGCTCAATTTAAATTTAAAAAATATTTACTTATAAATTTTATTGATTAAGTATAAATAAGCATTAACAAAATGACTGAAAATATTTACTTTTTCTCCTTAAAAAAAGGGCATGTCTAAAAAAATTTTTTAATTTATTATTATTTTTTTTATTATTTTACTATCTAAGCCATTACTAAATCTAATTAGATTGAACAATTAATTAGAATACTTATGTCAAAAATTAAAATTTATCTTAATCTTATTTAAAGTTATTTTAAAAATAAAGTTTGCAATACAAATAGCTACATTAAAAGCTTTCTGCACTATAAAACTTTGCATTAATATTGAAAACTTTTTATAAACTCAGTTAAATCCAAGTAAAATAAAAATATTTTATGAATTTGTTAAAGTAGAGTTATTTAAATAAAAATACACAAAACGTATTTTTTCAATATTTATTTTAAAAATTAGTTACTTAAAAGCAATTAATAAATACAAATTGAATCCTTAAAATTTAGTTTGTATTAATAATTGAACAAAGAAAATGAAAGAATAGATCAAATTATTAAATGATCTGCACTATATATAATAATTTGGGAAAAATCAATTGTAAAAGTATACATTTAAAGAAATTGTTATTATCAAGAAATATAACAAATTTTCTTATTAGTTATTCTGAAACAAAATAAAACATAAATTAAAACAGTAAAATATAAATCTCTCAATGAAGACTAAAAAAATTAATTTTTTTTAAAAGCTTACAATATTTTAAAAAGTAAGAGGAATTCTCATTTACGCAAATATGTGAAGTATTTTCCAATGAAATGTTTTTATAAAATTATAACTAACAAGCATTCAAAAAAAGCTCTAAAATACAACTTTGTGTACGTGAATTAAAAAATATGAATTTACCTCAAGATACCCATCATTTGAAAATTCATTTTTCATTTAACAAAATATTCGCCATTCTTTAAGAAAATAGTTTAATAAATTTATAAGCATAAAATTTAAAAATGAAAAATAATTATTTAAATTAAACTAACAATAAATAAATAAAGCACCTACTAGAAAATATTTTAAAAAAATCCACCATAAAAATATTAAAAAAAAAAAAAAAAACATACAATTTATTAATTATAAAAAAATTTGTCATTCATAAGCCTTTTTTTTTTAATATTTAATTATAATTTTTATTGATGAAAATTATATATAATGATTCTTTCATGCAGAACTGAATGCAAATATTAAACAGTAGATGCTCATTTTTACAAACCTTTAATTTATAAATTACAATATAAGCAATTTTACAAACTAGTTGCTTGTCAATAACATGGCCCCATAGATGCATAATTTTACTTCCCATTTACACAAACAAAATTTTGAAAATTCTCTTGTTTGAGAAACAAATTTTTCTGTTATCTTTTTTTACATTAATTTCATTTTTTTATTTTATAGAAACATTTAGATTGATGTTTTTATTAGGTAATAGTAAATTTTTTGTTAAAATTCTGGTTTTTTAAGCAATTTATGTGGAATTTCTTTTTTTTTTTTTTTAATCTAAGTCCCATCTTTAACCATATGCATCATAATATAATCAATAATTTCAAGTGAAAATAAAATGCAATCTTAAGGTACTTTTGGTAGGATAGTTTATGCCTTGGTGACATTCTATTGAAGCTATAATTCTAGGGGCAGTGCACTTATTAATGCAAGTTTAAAATGATGTTCCTGAAAAAAAAAAAAGAAAACTATATTTGGGTCATTTTTATATGCAGACTTTTTTACAGAAATCATTACAAATGAAAAATGAAAAGAACCTTTTCCTGATAATTTGTAAGATGAGTCATTTATCCAGGAACTTTGGCAAAGAACTTCACTGCTAACCAAAATTTTAATTTAAGACTTTTATGTGGACTCAGATGTATTTTGTATATAAGAAATATTAAATGATTGCAATTATAATGAATATAAAAAAGAATTTTCATATATCAAACATGAATATAATGTAATACTGTGATTGTCTGCAAAATAAAAGGTTACAATATTGAGGGACTTTTTAAAGAAAAACAATTGAAAAATGCTTCCCTACAGAAAAATGCATTTTTGAAACAGAAGAAAACAAGTGATTATTTTAAATGGATTTTCATTAAAAAATAAAAATAAGAACTTTTAAATACGAATTTTATTAACTATATGTTCTTTGTATAATGTATATTGAATAATTTTTTCTAATAATATTTTATTCATAACAAAAAGGAAGTTGGTAAAAAATTTAGTTTTTAGACCTAATGTTTATTTTTTTATTTTCACTTTTCTTGAAAATTGAAAACTTTCAATAATAGAAATTATTTCATAGGTACCAAATAGTTCTTAAAAAATATAAATGAGCATCTGCTGCAATAAGTGACCTTGCAGCATACATACAAAGAATTTAATGACAAAATTTTATTACATTTATCTTTGCATAGATAACAATATTCATTATTGTTAACTATGTAAAGATTATTAACCTTAACAATATTTATAACATTTAACATACTTGACAATGAGGATGAGGATTTGAACATCCCATAATTTCGCCTTTGTTTTCAAAAATCTGGAAAATAAAAACCTCCAAGTGAAGAACATACAAGTTTCATCAATATGTTCAAACATTGAATTAAGACTCCCCATAAGAAATTCAGGAGCTACTATAGCTCCATTTATTTCAGTAATCAATTTTTTTTTCTTTTTTAAAAAAAACTCATTTTTAATGAAGTTGTATATTCGACACTTTCTCCCCTCATTTGTCATTTTAAAATTTTTCTTCAAGAAGCTTCTCAAGAGTAAATTAATCTTATTTTGAATCAATAAATTTATCAATACTTTACAAATGATAATAACTAAATGATCATTGTCATTCCTTTAAATGGAATATGCCTTCTGTGCTAAAGCAATGTACATTAAAATATTTATTTTAGACTGACATCTATTTACATTGGTACATATATTGATCACAATTACATTTATCACAAATATTTATTTTCTCGGTAACAAGTTTTGAATAATAACTTTATTATGAATTATTTTCCATTTATATATATTTTTTTAAATATTTATAATGGTATTCATGATTAGTATTAGAAAAAAAATTAAGACATTTTTCAAGAAGTGTGTATGATCTTAAAAAATATATTTTCAGCTTTCAACACATAATTTTTCATTTGTTGTATATAGTTTGAAAAATTTATAAGACTTTTGAAAAATTATAGAAATTTTTTTGTTTGGAATTGAGTTTAAATTTGTAATAGCTTGAATCATTTGTATCGTTTCAATTTTAAATCAATTTTCATAAAAAAATTAATAAATTAAGGATTTTCATGTTCTTACAAGCAACTCACTTGAACCCATTTGTACTTTTTCCCCAGTTCTTTCAACTCTTTAATCCATGAATTGATTATTTTCAGAATTTCTTCTATTGACATCAGTGGTAATGTAATATTTGATTTGGGATGAAAACACATCACTCGACATACTCCTTTTGCAGCACTAGACTTAAATAAAGGATGACCCGATTCTTCTAAAATTATTAATTAATTAGAGCAATAGCATTCAAACTTAACAATTAATTAAAAATACTCAATTAAACAAAACTCAATATATAAAATCCTTAAGTAATTTATGACACAATTTTAGAAAGCACTGAACGTTAACTATATGAAATGAATTTCAATTAAGTATAAAATTTTTATTGTAAACAGTAAAGCAGACAAAAAAGTGGGGATAATATATAAATAATAAAAATTTGTGGCTTTTCAATTAATTTAAAAACAATATATTAGGAATTTAACTCTTGAAAGAATGGGTCACGTTTCCTTCATCTTAAATAATAAATGGAAACTTTTTTCTTATTAGGTATTAAAAATAGAAAAAATATCATAAAATTATATTTACTTTATATTTTTTAATTTATAGTTATCAAACTTCTTACATAAAATTAATCTCATTGGAATAATTACTTCAAAATAACAGAAAATAATTTCAAAGCATTTTTTTTCTATTTAACAATATATATATTTTCCTAAACATTATAGCAAAGCTTTTTTTTTTTTTTTTTAGGATACAATTTTTTATTAGATACAATTGTAAACTTCTCTTGATATTGCCAAATTGTTTCTTATATAAATATTCATTATTAACATATCAAAGTCCATTATTATAAAAAAAAACTAATTAAAAGTTTAGAAGAAAGTATTGACAATTTTCTTAATATATGCACATTTTCAATTGACTTTAATATATAAAATTTGAAATGATGATTCAAAAGAAGAAACAATTATAAAAACAAAACTTAAATTGTTTATAGTTTCTTATGAAAAATATGTACACTGTGGGCAACCAAAATTGCAACACCAAAAAAGACAAGAGATATCAAAATAAAATTTATTTCGTAGATAACATGTTGACCAAGATTAAATTTATAGATTCCTGTGAAGTATGGTTCCTGCAAAAATCAGTAACCAGAGTAGCCATCATTGTTAAAGCTCATCATTGTCACATACCTCAGCACTGATTCAAAGAGACTTTGGATGTGTTCTTGCTGTGCAACCGAACATGCAGCTTCCCCACGTTGCCAAAGTTGATCTGGTGTGGCAGCTTGGGATGTAATCTGGGTCAACCCTTGAGTAACTATGGACCACATGTTTCTTATCAACAAAAGATCCAGAGAGCAAGCCTGCCAAGGAAGGAATTCAATCTGAGAATTGACAAAGAGCCCTTGGACAAAGTGGGCCATATATGGTCACACATTATCATATTGAAATATGGCTGTGGACAAGCCCTGAAGGCAAAGGACAACTGGCTCCAATGCCTTCAAGATGTATCACTGGCTGTTTAAATTACCAGCAATATGTATTAGAGGAGTGCAAGAGTGATATCCAATATTGCCCCATACCAAAATACCTGGTGCAGGACCAGTATAGTAGTGCATAACACAGCTGTGTTCAGCATCCTCACTCCATGGTGTCTTCAGGCTTAAATGCGACCATCGTGGTGTTACAGACAAAAGCGTAACTCAAAAGTAAAGACAATTTCCTTCCATTCTGCCGTCCACATCTTTCTTTCATTGTATTATTAGCTGAGGAGACGTCTGTGGTTCTGTGTAAGGGTACATGAGGCAATGGATGTCTTGCAGGTAGACTACTCTGCTGTTAATGGCGTCAAATGGTAAGCACAGACACTAGATGATCTATTACCGACTGAATGTGTTATTCTATGGTTTGTGATATGGCTGAGTGATCCATCACTGCCATGTGCACAATTCGCTTGTCAATATGTGAAGTGGTGCGACTGAGGTGAATGGGATTGAACACGTCAATGTGTCGTAACTTCCTGTGAACAATGATTACAGTTGTTTGGTTTCGTCCAACACTACTGATTTTCTTGAAAGATAATCCATGATCTCGGTAGGCCACAATCCGTCCTCTGTCAAGCTCAGATACTTGATTAAAAAATTATCGCTGTTTTTTATGAGGCATAATTGATTGTACGTTTTGAAAAAATCGCAAGAAAAGCATAAGTGCCGAATTTGAAATCGTCGAAATCTCCAAATCTCAAATATCTCTTTGAAGAGTTGCCACAAGCCTGCATGATGTGCGCCTGAACTAAAATTCTAATCATTTGTATACCTCATCTGTGCTAATGCATGTTGTAAATTTCATGTTATTTGAATGCTTCCTTCAGGGTGTTGCGTTTACATTGGCCATTAGTGTATTATGATAACTAAATATGTCGACATCTGATTTTCACTAAATTCTTTTTTTAATAGAAATATAATTTTTTTTTATCAAAATACTATAAGTACAGTAAATATTAATATCAATGCAGATGTTTAAAATAATATAGTGTCTGACTCAAATATTTTTACAAACATAATAGGTAATATTTAGGAATCTTTTAGTAATTAATGTACTTAGGTTGCAACCGATATTTGAGAATCATTCTTAAGCAAAATAAATATGAAACTATTTTTTAAAATACCTGGTTCAAGAACATTTTCTAGAAGAGCAGGGAAGTCATTTGGAAATACATACGTATTCTCATACGAAGGATTTACCTACATGATATCAAAAATTGAGATTCATTTACAATTTTATTCGATCTATAACAGATTAAATTTAATAATTTACATATTAGTTATCAACTGTTCAATGGCCAAAGAAATATAAGATTAAAAAGTAAAATTATTCATTATATGCTTTTCAATTAACATTTACAAATAAATTTTAAAAAGAGAACAGGATGACATTTAAATAGACTGAAATTTTTTTTTATTTTATTTATTTATTTATTTTTTTATGGAATGTTTACCACACATGTGAATGAATGTTCAACTATCTGTGCAGTTCTATGATATAAAAAAATCCATAAGAAATACTGTTTTAAACCAATAGTTATGATCCTCATCTTATAGTTATGATCCTTATCATGACAAACTTAATAATTAACAAAATAATCAAGAAATTGTAATGTTATGAAAAGTGACATTCAACAAAGTAAAAGAGGAATAAGATAATGAAGACTATCCAAAATGAAAGTATCTAAGATTGATAGAACAATTTCATCGCCTGGTATGATAAACAGAATCACTTCAAATAGTAGATAAGGGGATATTAATGTACTGCTTTAAAAAATTATTAGATTTTGATGCATTTATTGAAACAGATTTAATTTCAATATATTGGTTGAAATTAAATCATTTTTTATTTAATGTTTAATAGTTAAAGAAAACTTTTCCTTTTAAACTTAACTAAAACCTGTGACACAACAGCCCAAGTGGGCCAAGATCTACAGTGCCCATATCTGTTCTCCTAACCAAGGACCTAGGGGCATGAAGCATAATCAACTTAACTAATAATGCAAAATAAAAGTTTACTTTTCCACAATCAAAGATAATTATGCCTCAATAGACTTTTTTTCCCTCAAATATTGTAACTTTTGCATGACTTGTCAAGAAAATAATTTTAAAAAAATTAGATTTATTTGTTGGTAAATTAATTACAAATTTAACATTATAAAAGTTCCACGTTAATTGGTTTGTTCTATTCATTACAACTGTGACTATTTCTTAAAACAATATTTTGATGGTTAATTAAATCATGATAACATAATTTAATCAACTTATTGCAGAAATTTGATGTGATAATAAAAAAACATAAAAAAACTCAGAATTAAAAACATTTGTTTCAAATAAAAAATGAGAATCAATCACCTCTCCATTTGCTCGTTTTGCATTGGGACACAATGGATTATTAGGATCATGAGAAGGAATTTCTTTTTCTGCTACTTTTTCAACTTGCCCTTGCCATGGTCTTTTGGCACGATGAGGTGATACTAATACCCATCGATCATTTAATGGGTTGTACCTTACATGTTGATGCTCTTAAAAGAAAATTATGCATTTAAAAGCAAAGATTTATATTTTCAGTTTTAATTTTCAAATAAAATTTTAGTTTTTAGAAATAAATTTTTTAATACAAAAAAATTTTACTAAGACAACATTTTCCACAAAATTTTTCTTTCCCCAGAATTATTCATAAATGAATCTATGAACTAAATTTAAAATCTCCCATGCACATTTTATTAGAAAATAATTAAATAAAATTTTTGTTAAAAATCATATTAGAGATTGTAAAACACATTTATATTAAATATAATCAATCAATTATTGCAACTTAAATAATAATACAAGAACAAATTAAAATAGCCATAGTTTTTATAAATGAATATTGAAAGTAATTTATAAAATCTCCCATAAAATTTAAAAAATAATAAATATGAAGTTTTACACTTGTACAGTAGTATTTAGTAAAATTATTTAAAATATAAGTAGGTAAAATTATTTAAAATATTAAATTGACAATGTAGTTAATCAGAGTAATTTTTTTCCTGCAGCCAAACATTTAATATTAAATCCAATATGAAAAGTATTTCACATCTAATTTTTTAAGTACATTTAATTTATTTGTAATAATTTAAGATAGCTTTCATGAAGACAGATATATTTTGTGAAGAATCAAATATCTTTATTCGAACATATATCACAGAACAAATATTTTTCAAATTTGTTTTAATCTTAAAAATTATTGTAAATATATTTACTTTAAGGATTATACATACATACTTTAACAGTTTACTTAACTTTGGATTTTTGGCAATTTAATGAAAATAAATGCTTTAGACTTTAAAAAGTTCAGTTACAGTCTTTAAATTATGAAATAGAATTTCAAATTCTTATACTTGTAATAAAAATTGTGTTTTCTCTTGAAAAAGTTAAATTGGCTGTAGGAAATTAAAATAAAAAATCCTTTCGAAACAAAATTAAAAAACACAGCTAAAAAAATGTAGAGACAGAAAAATAGGGAAGAAATTGCCCAATAACAAATTGCCCATGTAATAGATATAAAATGAAGGCACACATAACAAAATGAAATGCAGAAGAACAAATGAAAACGAAAAATAATATGGCAATTTTCAATCTTTGGAACAATTTAAAAAATAAAAATCTTCAAGATATTTTTATGGTATATGGTTCCTACAAATAGCTAAGGTTAATGCATATCTGTTACATACAGGTAAAATGAAATTTTTGATAAGATTTTGAGGATTCTACTCTTGAAAAAATACAAGTTCTAAGTCTTGAAAAATAATAGAAAACCTTGGATCTTATAGCAATGATTTATATACATGAGATCAAGTATAAGTTAGGAAAGCATTATAGTACTAACATGAAATAATTTTTTAACATCAAATATTTTTTATAAGATGAGATATACAAGATTCGGTTCCATCATACATTAAGAAAAAGAAATTACAAGTGATGACAACATAAAGTACAAAATGAGGTTTATTTGATTGACATAACTTTAGGCTGCATAAATTTTTCTCAAAATAATTTATAAGTCCACACATCTATTTGCTCTGATTCTAGCACATACTACCAATATACCTGGTGGTGTGATTGTTTCTAAAAAAAAATGTCTGCTTATTTCTAGTTCCTTTTTTATTTTAAACCAAAAAAACATCTGATTACCCATTCCAAATTGAATCAGGACTTTTATTATCAGTAAACACACACTTTGCATCCTATCTCAACAATCTGTAACCCGCCTTTTTCCACATATGTCTTGAAATCAATAAAATATACAGCACTGACTTATAAACACAATGCCATTCTCATAAAGACAATTTTTTTTATTATTTTGTCTTCAGGTACTTTAAAAGACAGATAAAAGGATATATTAGTTAGCTTACAGAAACAAAAATTAATTCGATCTAGGCCTGATCAATAGAATTTCTTGTTTCTTACAATGGAGTCCCAATGGCTCGCTAAGTGAAGCATCATTTGCTATAGCAATTGATTAGCAAGATGACCAGATTCTCCTACACTAGGCTCCTGGTACTACATGGGTTGGGGATGTTTATTTAATATATGATGTCCGATGTCCTTCCATTATATGGCATGAATGTAAAGAGGAAGGTGACATCTCAAATGTGACTTTGTCACTTACTGTGGTTCACAATAATGACATGCTTAGTGATAGGTGAGTATCCCAAATTTGTTATCCATAAAGTACAGTTCGGGGCTTGACAGTACTGTTATATCTGTTTCCTGCAATGAATTACTCAGTTTTGACACTCTTTCCAATTCCAATAGCATTCACTCTATTATTCACCAAGACTCAAGTCTTCCGATAACAATAGATTTCATGAAATTTGGTAAATCAAGCTGTTGGCATATTTTAAGTCATTCTTTTTTCAAAACAAATACAGAACAATTGACTTTTACAGAAGTGAGAACAAAAAAAAGTTTTAGTAAAATCCGCTTTTCTACATTAATAATGTTGATTTATGTGTTTTCTTCTTTTGTGTTCTGCTATACTTCAATTTACGGATGTTTTGTTTGATCACACTAAACACTGTAAGTAGTTCAGTGTTTCATGCAATCAAAATTAAACATGTAGGTTTTATATTTAATATCAAGTTTTTAAATTACTGTTGTTTGTTTAGTTCTATAATTTTCTTCATATTTTGTCTCATTTATTGTCAATTCAATAATAATAATACAATATTCAATATAAATTATTTTAATATGAATGACATTGAGATGCAATAAGCAAACTTTCAAGAGTAATATTCTTAATTTCATAATATTGCTTTCCTCAATCCATTTTCCAAAAATTACACATTTTGATAATTATATTTGAAAACAAAATGTAAACACATTTTCAATTTTTGAACATTTATAATAACACTGATTCAGATTTATTTCTCAATAAGAATAATCTTTTCAGTTAAAACAAAGCATTTTTCCTTGTAATATTAATATAAGTTAAAATGAAATAACATATTTCAAGATGAAATTGTAAACACTATTGGTTTAATTCATTAGTTTTTTGTTGGAAAAAAATTCAATAATCTGGAATTAACAATCAAACATTAAAAAATTGACTAATAACAATAGCTACTAAAAACTATTTCATACAATGCTCATAGAGTATTAATATAAGTCTATTTTATTCCATTTCAAATCCATTTATTAAACATTTTTGCAACAGAAAATTAAACTTTTTACAGATTACAAATTTTTATATATGTATTACAAAATAGAAAAGAATTTGATGCAACAAAAAAATTATATATATATATATATATATTCTACAATATTTAATAATAAAATATTTTAGAATTTTAAGTTACTTACAAAAAAATTTCATTATAAGAAATTATGTTACTTGAGAATAAAGGTATTAAATTTTTGAAACATTCATACAAACATCTCAAAAAATTATTATGATATATTTAAATTTATCATAATATATTTAAATACATGATACACTAATAATAAATATTTTAAGTTTAATTTTACCAAAATTTGCTTAAAATTTAACAATTTTTAAATTTTTTAGATCCAAATTGATTTTTTTTCATGAACAATGATTTCCTAAAACTGTTCAAATGTTTTCTACAATTTTTAGATCTGGTATTTAAATGATTTTGAAAAAGCATGAATATTGTAATGAATCAGTTATTTATTCATCAGTTGTTTTATTGATTGAGGATATAAATAAAAGTATCTAACTGATATATCTAGTTCACTCTAATTACTATAATGTAGAAATACAGATTATATTTGTTGAATCTTGAAGGATTTTGGCGATTATGTAAAAATAAAATAAGAAATTCCTTTCTTTTTCACAAAAACAATAATGAATTATATTAATATTCTTCTACTCTTTGCTGTCAATCAAAGATCCTTCTGCTATGTCAAACAATGTTTATAATATTGACATATAAAAATTATCAAAATTAAAATTTTTCCTATAAGAGTAAATTAAAATATACTTTCATTATTTGTTGCTCATCACTCAATATGTTTTGGATAACATATTTACTGCTTAAAACTAACACTTACATAGATGCACATTGCAAAATAGATTACATAAGTGCTTTTAGCTTTATATTTAACAGTTTAAGTAATTAATGTTTTAAATGAGTACTGTATATCAATTTCAATTGAAAAGTTTATTTGATCTTATAGCTTTTTTCTGTTTTTTATAATTTCATTAGGGTTTTCATTTATTTATTAAAAGTAAAAAGAAACACTTACTTTCTTTATATATTTTTTATGCCTAAATTTCTATAAATGAGAAATTTTTTAAAATATTTTTTTCTTTTATCATTCAAGCAGAATTTTTCTTTCTTTTTTTTTTCTTTCCTTTCTTTTTTTTTTTTTTTCTTTTTTTCTTTTTTTTTTTTTTTTTTTTTTTGATATTCTAAAAGCAAAATTTCACTGTATGTGAAATATCATAACGGGTTCTATTTCATATAAATTAATGTAAGTTTAAAACAAAATTTTATGCAGTGGCTATTTTCATTAACTATTAAAAAGCAAAAGAAATTGTCCATGAAGTTTAATAAAGATATACTTTGATTCCTGAATCCATTTATATTTTCAAAATAAAAAAAAGACTTAAAATTAAAAAAAACTTTTTATCAGTACGTTTTTTTTTTTTTTTTTTTTTTTTTTACATTTTTTTAGATATAAATAAAATTTTAACATAAATAGTTTAATTTGTTAATTTTAAATTTATATCAATTTTTAATGTTACAATAGATATTTTAATGACCACAAGTTTTTCTTCAGACACAAAATCTTAACATACATTATAATTTTTAACATACATTTCTTAGCTTCTTACAGTATTCACTTTATATTTTAGATTGAATTTGTTTTTAAGAAAAGTATGACTAAGAATCTAACTATAAATTTTGGTGAGAATTTTAAACAAGACAGTAATTTTTTTATAATTAAATAATTGCAAGAAATGAAGAGCCTAAGAAAATTTTTTATAAATATACTTCATAGCATTTTCATAATGCACTAGATAAAAAAAATTGTATTTTTGTATTCCAAAAACTAATTTCCAAATACTTCACAGTTTATGTGTCACTCTTATTTTAAACTTTCCATATTTGATTGTGATTCAGTTAGATAATTTCAATTAAATAGTTATTCATTTATTTAGAATTTAAGTCAAAGAAAAATAAAGAAATCATTACTTTAGATTTACATAAATCCAGGGGGTTTATTTCATAGTGAAATGGAGGAAGTTTGCTATTTCTCAGTTTGTATTAGAAAATTCTAAATGCAGGTTTTCTTACTCAAAATATATATAAAAGATTTTTTTTTTATTTTTTTTTTTTTTTAAAGTAGCATTTACAACTGATTAGTCAAATATAGTGGTTCAAGATTTGGATTCTTCTCCAAAATAAGTTCAACATTGACTTATGACTGGTAAAATGTTTTCCCCAATATGGAACATGCTAAGATAAGCCCATCACACTATAAACAATCTGTTCAATTTTATCCTACAAGTCAGATACTAAGCCTTGTCACAAGGCATTGTTATGACTATATGGTCCTTTAAGTTTATAAATAAAATATGGATATGTCAAAGAATTATTAATATCAAAGAAATAAAACTCTTTCTCAATGATGCGGGTAAATATTTCAAACCATTTTAATAAATTTAAAACAAGCAATTAAGTTATATAAAAATTATTCAATAATCTTCAGTTAATGAATTAGCTCTTAAATAAATTAAGAAGAGTTATTAGTTATATTTTGGTAAATAGCCTTTGGTAGTCTTATATCATATTATAGTCAAAGTAAATTTTTTATTCATTTATTGAGGTATTATTAAAAACATTAAAAAAATTGATTAGATCAATAAAATTTTCCTTAGTTTAGTTTCTTTCTTTTTTTTTTTTTTGGTGTTTTTTATTTTTTATTTCATTAGCATGTTTTAATGTGTTCATACAACTGAAAGATTCATCATTCCTTTATATATTAGTCTACAACATAGGTTCCTAATGTGGTTCAGGTGGATCCCCAGGAGTCCAAGTAGATGTGAAAAGAAAAGAGGGGTTCACAAGTTGTAAGTGGGAGTCAACGAAAAATATTGTGGTTTTCCTAATAAAGAACAAAAAATTTGGCTTAGATTTACCGATCAATGCAGACAGGTAGCATCATTCACTAGGTAAGCACTCAAAAATATTTAAGACTCAGTTCAAACACAGAATTGAATAGAACAATATAAGTGTATACCCCATGTCAAAACTTGCAAATGGCCGCCCATGCGCCTGCTTGTCTAGGATACTTGTTCAGACCTGCAAAGGGATGAAATGCGACTCGTGCTGTGCTTGCAATCTACATTAGTTTAAATACGAATGCCAAGAACAAAACGTTACTCATTTGTTTCCAGGTTTTTGAATATAAAAGTGTGGCTTTTCTTGGTAAATTGAAATTAATGAAGCAAAATATTAGTCAACACTAATTCTCTTAGTTTCCGCACTTGTCACAGTTAGAATGTCTTGATGAGGATATTCAGATGTACGCTCACACAACATTTAAAAATTCTGTATGATGGCTTCAAAAATAGATTTGAATATATTCTGACAATGGGAATACCACCATACATCATAACCCCATTTGATCAAATGGGAAAGGCGAATGTGGTATTACAAGAGGATCTACTTGAGGAACTGAAGGTGAAATTTAAAAAAGGTAATCAAACATTTTGGTTGCAGGCAGAAATTCCCGAAAAATATCCTGGGCTGTGGGAAATTACGAGAAAATTTTTGATTGCATTTCCTTCATCATATCTTGTTGACAGAAGTTTTAGTGCCATTACCAACCTGTTAACAAAAATAGGAGCAGATATAACATCACATAATGGGGTGATTTGAGATAACTTCTTACAAAACTGAAGCCAAATATTGATAATTTGCTATGTCAATTCATCAAGTACATCCATATCATTAAAAGTATGACTATTTTTTATTGTTGATTTACATTTCAGAGATTGTTGTTGATTTCTTGACAATTGTTTGTAATGATAAATGTTTATGATTTTGTGTTCTCATAACCACAAGTATTATTTTAATAAATAGGACACAAGAAAATGTGCTACTTTTTTTCTTATTAACACCCCCAATTTAGGGTGATATTTTTTAGGGGTTTTGGGAATACAGTAGAAATGTAGCAGCAGGGGGTTTACAAAAAATAGTAAAACTTTTAAAGTGGTCCACGCGAAAAAAAAGTTTGGGAACTCATGGTTTAGAAAATACTTTTAAGAATCAAGAAAAGCGTACCCAAACGTTTTTTCTCATTTAAAAATAATAATTTTCTTGGAAAATGAAGGAAAATTTAACCTTTCATAATTTGATTAGAAAATATTTGGATGAAAATATACGAAGAGGAAGCAATTAAGGAAGTTATAACGAATTATTTTAACTTCAACTTATATTATTTATATAATAATAAATACCTGTAGGAATAAATGAAGTCATTTTAAAAGATTTATTTTAAAGGCTTTGATAAAATTGAATTAATTCTCACAAAAAAAAAC
Organism: Latrodectus elegans; assembly: GCA_030067965.1. NCBI lineage: Eukaryota > Metazoa > Arthropoda > Arachnida > Araneae > Theridiidae > Latrodectus > Latrodectus elegans. The sequence continues at coordinate 55,396,122 of CM057820.1, forward strand.
CCATTAAATATTCGGAAATTTCCATTCAATTTGTATTTATTAATACAATCTTTAAAGATAAAGCGATAAACATCAAATTATTAACAAAGGATGATAAAAAAAAATTTAAAAAAACCAATGTAATCGAGAAGATAATGAGATGTTTTGCTTTATTTATTTACAATACGCTAAAGGCCACTCGTTTCTTCTGACTTTGCCGTTGTGAAAGTCAGCCTCATAATAATTTTGAGCAGCGTCAAATGACGCGATCGACAAATCAGCTGGCATTTTCTTTTCCATTCTTAAATTTATTTACATTATACATGAGTGACGTAGACCATACTCATTTTTTAACTTGTAAAGGCATATAATTTTGAAACATGAGCAAGTGTGAAGATATTGATCAATAAGTAAGAGATGCTTCAGTTTATCTATTAGTTATTGCCGATTCCTCCTAATCTGAATCTACATTCCTGTTAACGTCATACCATACCATTTGTGTATTATTGGATCAATTAAACTTTTAATCTGCACAAAAAATATTCTATGCATATTAAAAGTTCATTAAAATATCACTATGATTGATTGTTTTTGCTGGGCCAAGCATCCAACCTACTATATATTCCGTAGATGAGCGTAACAATAATAACTGCATTTTGATTTTTGTTGTTTTTAAATGGTGGGAAAATAATTTAATTTCAATGACAAGGCAAACATGCGAAAGAATAAAGAAAGGAAAAAGAATAGTTATAGTTAAATTTATGAACATATAGATACTTGCATATGTTTTTATCTAATCTTCGCGAATGAAATTGTCTGCTTACCTTCTGGGGGAAATAGAAAAAACAAGAGTTACGATTCATCTTGTAAAATGAATACATCAATCCTTGAATAAAATTTTCGTGGGTCTCAAAACGACTCTGCTGGAACATATAGAAAAGATATATAAGCAAACGCCATGTTTTCCATCTTCAGCTGTCTTCTTTTTCTTGAAGTAAAATAAGTATCTAATTACTGAGATGGTTTGTATTCATTGGATCTGCCAAATCATGAGGAAAGCCAAAATTCATGATGACTCCAATGAGATGAAGATAATGCTCTTCTAGACCATCATGATTCATCAAAAGAACATGAAAATGAACAGGTTTTAATCTAGCGATTGTATCTATAAACTATTTGTTGCATATCAGTAATAAAAATTTTCTTTTTCTAAGCAATTAATGAGGTCCTGGTTTGATTGCATGAATACGAAGAAAGACATGACAACACCATATTAAATAAAATAAAAGCAGGTTTTGAAAAATTATTCTAAATAAAACTAGTCTAAAAATAAGTTACATTTTTATGTTATTTTTTTTTAATTTATAATTTTAATTTCTTAATGTGTGAAATCATTTTCAGAGAAGTTTACTTTCCTTTAATAAAAATCTGCCAAAGAAATGTTAGATATTTTTGAAATACTATTTTAATTGAGGTGAATTGAAACTCATTTGTAAAGGAAGCTCTAAGTCCAAATAAGAACAATAGAAAGTTAATGTTTGATTATTAAGGATTTTAAATTGAGAGGTCATATTTCAATGACTCCATGCTTAGAGATAATAAACCGTTGTTTTTGACAAATGAAAGCCAAAAATTTTTGAGAGAGCAGGAAACACAACTCTTTTTACATTTATTTCTACAATCTGCTGTAATTTAATGAGGCTCGGTCTAGTCATTATACAGTAGTTGCTTGCTTAAGCGAACCTCTAATTTAAGGACACTCACATTTTTATGAACTAGTGGCTAATCAAAATCCTGACACCATTGATACAATGACCCTTTTAAATTAACAATGAAATGAAGTCCTAAGTTCTTTAAAAAGATATATTGTCATTTTAAATTATTTGTTTATCGGTACTTCTTAATAATTAAAATTTATAATATCCTCATTAATTTTAATTTCTCAAAAATACTAGCTCACAAAGTAATTCACGACCCATTCGTAGCAATATTTCAAATAATATATTTTGTAGATGTAATTTATATTGTTATATATTTTGGCTGCCTATATTATCTGTTGATTAAAGAGACCAAGTATTGCCAACTTTCTTGATATTTTGAATCCCATTCAAGTGACGAAGTCGATATCTGAACTAACTCCTCCTCTCTACATTGAATTATATTAGCAATCGAATAATGCTTTCTTAACAGAACATTTATTGCATATTGCTTCTCTCACACTAAAGTTTTCAATTAGGCAAATATCAAACTCACTATAAGTTTAACACCCACCTGTTTTTTTCTCTTCTTTTTTTTTTTTTTTTAAATTGTAGAATAAGATGTATTATCGACTTAGAAATATATGTTACGGAGACATGATATCGTCATGTCAACTGGACATGTTACCGGTTTCTTTATTTATTGATAATTACCATGACTCAGTAGAAATAAATATGTGTTGTTGAATTAATTTAATACAAATTATAGCTTAAGTATATTGTCACTGGCTCTTTGAATTTACTAGATACTGTTGTAATTATGGAGAATGCTATAAAAAGTGAAGTCATCAGATTTGATAATCAACTAATCCACAGACTTTGATATGTTTCAATATGAATATATTTTACTAAAAAATTAAAACTCCAAGTTCTTATTTGATTTTCAAAAAATGATGAATATCTTTCTCTGAAATCTCTTTTTCTTTTATATTTTGATAATAATAATTGCACAACTTTAAAGAAAATATTATTTAATATTAATCTTAAAAATAATGTGCTTTGAAAAATGATTATTTCTTAGTAAAATAGTTAATATTAATAATATGATTCTTTCTTTTTTTTTTTTTAGTCTTTGTATTTTAGTTAATTTTATTAAAATTTTCAAAACTAAATAAAGGCTTAAGATTTGTGATTGATTTAGTTATCCCCATATCATTTATCATAGTTTCTCCAGTTTTCAATTTATCGCTTAATAGAAGATTGGTTCTGTAATGTCAATTATAGAGGTTTATAATTTACTTTTGCAAGTGTATAGCAAATATCAAATGATCTGTCATTGAAAATTGGATAACGAAGATCTATGACTTTTAAGAATGGAAAAGATAATCTAAATTAACTATCATTCCAGAATGTAATATAAAAGGACTAGGAAATAGGATTGAAGCTTCTTGATTGGTGAAATTTCTAATTCTTTTTAATTACCAGAAAAATTATCTTCTTTAATGGATATTAAAGGATAATAAATATTAAATAGTTAAGAGGCTGATTAAATTTCTGGTTCTTTTTGACCTCAAAAGGAAATTATAGTCTTTTTGATAGACCCTGCGGCATCCGTGTTGCTGTAGGACCTTGGGTGTATTTGCCGCCTGGTGGAGCAAGACCGCTTTTCCCACGGGGCAAGCCTGGCGCTTTCAACCCTTTTTGAGGACCTGCAACAGTCTGGTCGATTGGCCTAGCCGTTACATTAACATCTACTACAATCGGAGTTTTTCCGCTAGGACTGCTCAACATTACTGTTTTCTGAGTGCTTCCTTGTCCTCCAGGATAACCAAGGGATGGTCCCCTTGGTACAGTTGGGGTAGGAATAGGCGTTTTTTGTGGTTTAATCATGACTTTCGAAGGGCCTGGAAGTTGTCTTGAAACTGATGGAGGTTGTACATTTTGCTGCAATTGCATTTTTGGTTGTGCTTGGATTCTTGGTAGAGCTTGCGTTTTCTGCTGCGCTAGCATTTTCGGTTTGCCCATTCCTGGTTGTACTTGCCTTTTTGGTACTACTTGCATTTTCCTTTGAGGAGCTTGGACACCTCTAGACGGATAGTCTGGCAGTTTTGGTGGTGTCTTCATCCCTTGGACTTGTGTTGGACTTGTTCTTGACATTAATTGCAAATTTTGAATTTTGTTACTTAACGCTTCAATTTCTTGCATTTGTAGAGATTTTTCCTTTTGTAAATTACTCGCCTGAAAAATATGAATAAAATTTTAACCCATTATTTTCATGTTATTTTTTTTTCCAGAACTTTAATTTAAAGAAGTTTCTCTCGTAAACAATTAAAATTTATTTAATTCAAATTTCATTTAAATAATTAATAAATTTATAAAATAAAAATCTATTAAGTTGGCATACACGAAATGTTTCACTGATATTAAAATATAGTTAAAAATAATAAGCGTCTTAAGTAAAAAATTATAAGTTTCTAATTAAATCAACCATTAATTAATATTCCAGTTAACATTGCTTTTGACTTCATATTGCGGACATCCTAAAGACTGAATACCGCAGAAAAGTAATTTAGCGCCCTCAGCGTAAATTTCCAACCACTAGACTTTTCATAGATGTGAGTCCATATTCACATGTTGCAAGTGTGAAAATCAGGAAAACACCCAAGGACCCACCCCGATGAATATGTATGCAGAAGTTCAACGTCTCCCTTGTTCAGCAGTGACTACATAGTATCCCTTCCTATTGCATGCAGAAGCACAAACTTCTTCTACCTTTGTTAGATAATCACTAGAGACTAAGATCGAGCTTGGAACATTTCACTCTAAAAAGCGCTATCTTACCATTAGACATATGATACCAATAATTAAATATTTGACACTACGTAGGTCTGAAATCGTTGTTAAGCGTTTTAATGTCGATCATGTAATTACTTTTAAGGAAAGTTTTTTCATCGGTAATTGGCCGTAATTATGTTTATCAAAGCAGAAGACTTGAAAAACTCCCATGCACATAATTTGATCAATAGAGGCGAAAGTAAACCATCCACCTCTCATTATTCAACAGTAGCTATATAGTTACGAACCCTTAATCTTTCACTATGAAGAGAGTTGTTTTACCACATGGCTATGGTATGCCCACCCATAACATATTAAAAAATAATAAAAAAATATGGAACATATTTATCGCCTTTATTTTGATCGTTTTCTTTTTATGTAATGCCAACTACTGATATTTCTTAAACATTTTTTTCTGTAAAAAAATTCGTAATATAGCACCTCAGTTCAAATTCAAAACTTTTTTCAAACAAATATGTTTATTTTTTAAACATTTATTTTTTCTTAACATTTAATTTTTTTTAAGTTTTATTCTGAATATTTAAAAAGTTAAAGGACTCAATACTCCAATAAAAATAATATTTGGATGCATTCATTACAGTAATGTAAGAGATTGAAGACAAATGAAACTTGTCCTCAATCTCTATTTGTTGAAGGATTAGGACTACTATCCTTCAACATATAACCTTCTATATGTTGAAGGATTAGGAGTCATAATGTGTCATATGTGCATGACTGAAAAGAAAATATTGTTATAATTGAAATGCCCTATAATATTGGGCAAAAAAATGTCCTATTCCAAATTTAAAAGTTAATATTTATGTGTTAATTCTGTACTTTCAATGATTTTTAGTAGAATTAGTGAAATTCTTCGAGCAACTTATCATTTTCATTTTTGAAATAAGAATTTTTGATTTTCAAAGAAATGCATGCAACAAGACACCTTTATAGTCATGAATAAATGTATATGTGTGGAAAAATAATTTTCTCTTTGCAAACTACAAAATATAGCTCGCTTCGTATATATAAATGCATATTTAATTTTATTCCCTGGTGCTGTCTTAAACTTTTTAGTTTTGGTATGTATTTCGTACTTGTCTCTCTGTAAGTATACTTTAAGAAAACATTAGATTCAAACACAGCAAAAGACATTTTTTTATCTATTAAATATCAAAGAATTTCTGTAATCAGTCGTATAACTTATTCCTCGTCAATATGAAGAAGTAAGAGGGTCTCTATAGCAAGTATGGTTTAAGCCAGGAATGGGCAGACTACGGCCCGCTGGCCAACTCCGGCCCTCCGGAATGTTTTATGTGGCCTGCGGGTAGAATTTTAATATTGCAAGTCAGACGGAAAGGAAAAGAGAATATGATTTATATATTATGCATCCATTGCCTTTTTTACATTGATTATCTATATCTTTCTTTTTACAAAGGTCTGGTAATTTTTTTACTTCTTGCACAAAGCATAAATAGATGGAAGTAGCAAGCGAAGACAGTGGATGTTCTTTACTAGTTATAATTGTAAACTGAGAGCAACAAGCGTCATCTCTTTCTGAGGGAGTAAACATACGGGAATCCAACATAGGTGAACTAGACCTCACATGTAGCAGACTGCATATTTTAAGCTCCAGCTGTCCCAGAAAATCAGTGCTATTTTGCTTCATTTTGCACATTTAAACAAGTGTTTTTATCTGTGAGTCTTAGAAAGAATCATCTCGGAAATAGACTGACAGATAAGCATTTAGCTGCGTTCCTTAGAATCAGTACAATTCACTTCGAACCTCAATATAAGGAACTTTCACAAGAGAAATCGCAATTTCACTTATCTCATTAACATATTTAAATTCTAAAACCTGTATACTGTTTTTTAAATTTTAGAAAAAATTATCTTGGCCCGCCATCCTTTACTTTTTTCGAATTATGGCCCGCGACCAAAAAACTTTGCCATCCCTGTCCTAAGCGCTTTATTTTAAAATTTTAGAATCAGGCAAAACTTCAAAGAAATTATTTTAATTAAACTTTTTTTTTAATTATTACATTTTTAATAAATAATACTTTTTAAAAAAATTTCCTACAGAAAGATATGAGATAAATATTTTTAACGAGATTTATTCAATATTAATGCCGAGAGTATTAAAATATTCAAAAAAGAAATATAAAAAGTTATAAATACATTTCTGAGGTTTGAAAATAACAATGTGAGTTGAGTAATATTGACCATCCATTGGTATACGAAACGCTATTTTAACTGATAATATTAATACGAATGAATTTGATTATTATAATTACAGGATGAATTAAATGAAAATCAAATATACATATGTTACTTAAATATCCAAGCAACATATGCATATTTGATTTTCTAAGTATATTTTTAGCTTAAAGAATTATTAATTCTGATTTTGTCAAATTTTACCACTAATTTATGTAAATCATTTATGTTATTCATCAGTTGCTCATACGATTTTTCCGATACTTTAGAAGACAAGCAAAATATTATTCACTCAAATCTTTGATGTTAACTCTACAATTTTTTGTATTATTTATTTCAGCCAGGTCTTATTGAAACAAAATTAATTTTTTTCGTATACAATGATTCATAAATTTAGACATGGGGACTCCTTTCTTTCTAATACTAATATTTGTTGCATTATTCAAAATTGGTTTTAATAATACTTTTACACTCTATTGAAAAAACTTGTAAATCTTGACAAAATGGAAAAAAAAATATAAGTAAATCTGTAACTAAATATCTCCAGCTCTAAGAAATACCATGTAATACTTCAAGCTAAATTCCTTTGAAAATACGTAATTAGCATGCATATTCTATATATTCAGCACAAAGATAAGTTTTGTGCCTATAGTAGCGACTCTTAATACTTTTAGCTGTTTGGACAGTTGGTATTTTTTTATTATTATTTTTAATTGAATCCAGCAATAGCTTTGCACATTATACTATTACGAATAAGCTATGCAGAGTAAGATATACTTTGTTTTAGATATCTGAATATCTAACATTCCATGTACTGAAGTCTTTCTTTCCACTAAGATTTTTTTTTTAACTAGACCAATTTCAAACCATGTGCTTTGCACATTTTTTACGTTTAGTTTTAAGCGTTTCTTCTAGTTACAGAAATTAGCTTCGTCAACCAAAAGTAATGACTCTAAAAGTATTTAATTTATAAAATATGTTACCCCTACTACCGTGACTAAATGTTGGCGGTCAAAATATAATCCAAGTATTAGAACAGTAAAAGAAATCAACAATGCCCTTCGCTCAAGGGTTGATTATCGAATCCATTTGATTTGTATAGTAACTTAATAGAGATTTCGGGGACAACTAAATACTCCTTTTCATTCCTATTTATAAAATTCATCTCTTAGAATTAAAAAAAATGGACTTTTTCAAAGAAATAGTTCTTTTTAGTCACCTTCATAAAATTCTGATTCTAGAGAATCGCTATGTTGTCTAAAGATATAATGCAAATGATTAACACCGAAAAGATATCTTTCAATGAGCGAATCTTATAAACTCATAACAACATATCAGATTCACTTGCCGTCACAATCAGATTAAAAATTTTTATCTATTGTTATGTTGCTGCATATTACTTCTCACATTCTTATTATATAAACAACTTTGTTGAAAATAGTATGTATAACAAGATTTTGATAATGGCCTTGTAATGAGATATGCATCTCAATTCTGATGCATAACTTATTTTCTGGATTAACTCACATCTGAAGTACAAAGAACATTCCAGTCTTTTGGAACTTCCGTTTCATGGAATGATTCTTGCATGAATCTGCAATCAATCATCTTTGATATAACGATAGAAACAATAGTCATTCCTAATATACTTTATTTTTGTGCCGATCTTGATATATGCCATTATATTCAACTGCTCCATGATTAGATACAAATATACAAAATCAAAATTTGGAAAACATTGCATTATTCTTCAAAACTTCATGAGATAATCAAATATGAAAAAAAAGTAAACGTTATTGTTGAAAAAGAAATAAATTTAAAACAATTTAAACTTTAATTTAACCATGATAATTTATTAAGAAAAAAAGTCTTACGCTATATTTTATTTTAAAACAATATAGGGTTGTTTTACAATTTTTTTTTACATAAATTAAATCTGCGTTTAAATGTTCAACTTTGTAAAATTAGCTTATTTTATTGTAACTGTTGAAAATTGAACTTACTGCCGCTTTTGCTTTCATAAGGTCTTCAAGAATAGAGCGAACTGCTTCAGAAAGAATTTGCGATTCAGGAGCATTACTTGAAACTATTTGTGGCTGATATGTTGTCAAGAAGCTCATTAGTTGCTCTTTCATGGACTCATAGCCTTCTAATTTACCCCTGTTTTGCAGACAAAACTCTTTCTGAAAATGTTTTGTCAGTGAGAAATGAATGAGTTATTTTTTATTAATGAGTAATGAATGAGTTATTTTTATTAATGAGTAATGAATGACTTAATTAGGAGAGAAATGATTTTGATTCTATATTTCTAATAAAATTAATTTTATAAGTTATTTAGAGATTGAAATTTGTTAACAATAGTCAATTTTTTAACAAAGAATTTATGAAATCAATTTGTTTGCATTAGAAATAATTTAAAGTATAGTTAAAGTCAACTAATATCAAGTTGGATCTATAAGTTAAATTTTTTACTATGCATGAGTATCATTATAGTTCTGCTTATATCATTGATGGAGACACTTGCATTTGGATTTGTTAGGTCCGATCCTAGTATAGCTGCCTCTGACGTGCGAGATTTTTCCATTTCCCTTATTTCGTATGAACTAATTTGAATTTCAGTTATATTTTTCCTTCCAATGAAACAATAGAAGAAAATACTAAAAATTCCCGTCCCCGCGTGCACCCCTAACACCTCAGGGCTGGAACAGCACTGTTTGATAATAATTATATTGAATTAAACAGGTCATATAATTTTTAATAGAAATTATGTATAAAAATCGCAACCTCTTCATATACTTAAATCAATTTACCAAAATTTATTCCAGTAAACATAATATCAAAAATGAGATACTTACCAATGAACTGCTAGGTAAATAATCATATGCATCACAGCAACTTTCTAGATCACTGAAAGAATTGATGACAAAAGTAGGGCTAATAGTGCTTGTTTGCACATCCGCATATCTTTTTGGAAATGGTCCAAAACCAGAAAGTAAACCGAGTGAGAGGTCTTGCCTTGGTTCAGAACCCGAAAGGAAACTGATCAAATCAATGAGTTCGTCCCCTCTGCGTTGGGGTTGAACAAACTGATTTGAAATTTCTTCTTGAGGAGAAATCCTAGTAGGAGTTGAACGTTTTCCAAAACTGAGATCAATACTGGGAGGCTTACCGATTTCTTCATCACTCGGATATTGGGGATAGGCGAATTGATCTGAAACTTGAGCAACAGGAGAGATCCTACCAGACGGCTGAAGTTTTCCAAAACTGGTATCGAAACTAGGAAGCTCTCCGATTCCTTCTTCCTCAAAGTATTGGGATAAATTCAGATCTTGTAAGCCTTCAACTTCATCAAAGATTTTACTTGATGTTGACTGTCTTCCGAAACTAGAGTGAAAACTAGGAAGTTCACCGATGCCTTCGTTCTCCAGATATTGAGACAGGTTTAATTGATCCAAATAATTAGCACGAGGAGAGATTTTTTTAGGAGTCGAATGCTTTCCAAAATTGGAATCATACTTAGAAAGTTCACCGATTCCTCTTGATTCCAAAAGTTGGGGCGATCTGAATTGTTCTAATGCTTGTGGGAGAGGAGAGGCACTCCTGGGAGCCGGGTGGCTTCCAAAATCCGAATCAAAACTGGGAAGCTCTCCAATACCTTCTCCTGAGAGTAAGCTTGAGACATTCAAAGGAGAATCACTTAGGAAACTATCTGAAGTAGGAAAGCCAGTAGACTGCATGGACAATGTATTCTAATTCCACACAGATTTCTGATCTAAAATAAGCAAAGCTGCTAATTTTAATATATTTGGAATCATTTAATAAACTTCATAATTAAGTACTTTACGATGTAACTATAAAATTCATAGTGTTTTATTGGTCTGACTTAATTTGTTTCGAAATATATTAAAACATTTTTTATATTTATTATTTCTAATTTTGTGTGAAATGCTCATGAAAATATAATATTATTACTTTCTTAAATTTATTTCTGTTGTATCTTTGAAAATGAAATTTCCTTATCATCTCCTAATTGTTAAAGAATTATCTTTTTACCCATAATCAACAAAATCTGTGGAATTCCGATATCTTTATAACAACGTATGACATTAGAAGGTTTCTTGAAGACACAATTTTGGTTCTCGAGGCTTATTTTTTGAAAAACAAATTGTGGCTTTAAAAAGTAGGAATTATCTACTTGCTTCAGGAAATATGTGCTGTAACAAAGAATTTAATCTACGTCTCAGAAAAATAAAGTGAGGAAAGAAATATTAAAAAAATTTCTTAGTCACCACAATACCTAAATAAATTCAACTAATATTTTAAAAAATATATATGGTTGCAAATGATTAACTTCTATAACATTTTCATTTTAGTCTATTATAATAAAAGGAAAAGAGAATCGTCTTTAAAAAAGAAGTTCATTTGAAGGATCCCTTATAAAAACTTCAAATATTCATTTTCGAGTTTAGAATTTTAACAAATGCATTTAATTATTATTATTAGCAAATTGTTTTAATAACACCAAGAATATAATTTAATAGCAAGTATTTTTACTCAAAATTTATAAAATACATTACGTATAATTATTGATGCCACAATTTACAATACATAAATTTCAAAGTAAATATTATTTTTAAGTGATCCCAAATATATAATATAAGATCCCAATATTCTTTTTTGCAATAAATGGTGATCGATATGCCTTAGAAAGACTTTAAAAAGTAATTAAAAGAAGGATAAACCTGTAGAACAAGGAGTTATTTCCGGTATGAAAAATAATTTTTGTTTTTCTTAGAAATTAATGAAGCTTATTATCTAACTATTAAAAATGCCAATATCATATCAAAGATTATGATAATTAAACATATTGCAAAAATCAATAAAAGTAGGGGATTTTTTATTATCAATATAATATTAAAATTTATTTTTTAAATTGTTTAATAACGCACTCTATAATCAGATTATATAATGACTACCTATTGCTATCTTTATATGCAATTATTTCAGAAGCAAATGTGCAATAAGATTCATTTTACAGTTTTGAAAACAAATCTCAGTCTCACTTCATCCTTTTGAAGATTCGTTGTTCAGTTATAGCATTAGTTGATTCGCAAATATCACAGCCAATCACTTTCGACTAAAACATTCTATCTGTGGGCCGTGGTAGCCTAGTGGTTAGATAATCGGCCTTCCGTCCGGAAGGGTGGGGGTTCGATTTCCAATGCCGTCAAACACCCACCGAGTACATGCGATATGCGTGCTCGTTAAATCTGTGGAATCGAAAGTCATGTGATCGGTCGTTGAGCAGTTACCGTGGGTCCAATAGTCCTGAGAAAATTTCCTCCCCCTATAGATCAATGTCAAAATTGAACAAGTGGAACCTCTGGTGGTGCCATTTATCGGAATATTTGAAGAGCAAAGTCTTACTTTTCCCCTTCGTGGTATTCCGATTATACGAAGGGCGCACCCTACTGAGTTAAATTCGCATTGCCAAGGCATAGCTAGCTTGGTTTGCCCAAGTGTCATAAGTAACAATATCTATTGATAGATAAGAGACATCGATTCCCTCAGTATTTGCCTTTAATTCCCTCTGTCGTAGTACAAGTTACCATAAGAAAAAAACAATTTACAAATAATGCAAATTTTCAAATATTGACTCTCTTAATGAAAAAAGCTGATGATCATACCTTTTTAAAATCGGATTAATCACGTATTTTATTTTTTATAATAACAAAAGTAGTCCAAGGTCAAAAGATAGCTTATATATTTGTACTTATTATTCCTAAAACGATACTGATTCTAACTGCCCTTACTTCACAAGCAGTGTATTATTAACATATAAATTAAGTGTTTCTATTGATAAAATTCGAGCAGTACTTTTACAATTAATAATAATTAATATCATGCATTAAAGTGTTATAAAGCAATCTGCATTCGCTTTCAAATCATAATCAAACGTATGAAAATATTAACTGTCGGTAAATATTCTTAAATGGAGAAGCTGTAGTTTATTAAATAGGCAGATGCGGAAGGTATGTAAATATGTTTCGTAATTGAGTCATTCATGACTTTTGTTTTCAAATTAAAGGTATTTCAATGATTTCCAGAAAATGAATGGAAGATTCTGAATGTTAGTATGCTATCGAATAAGTTAAAGCAAAACAATCAATTTCAAATACTGTCCGATTCTTCAAGTAATATTTGAAATTAATTAAATTACGATTAAAAAGAGGCATTAAAGGGCGGTTATATTGAGACTTGGGAGAATCATGGTCTGTGCAGGGATTTAATTATTATATCGCACCAACCAATATATGTCCAACATCTATAAATCTATTGACAGATGAAAAATATTTAGACGAATTGCTAGATTATATTATAAGATTGAACTCTGTTGTAGTCGTTCTTACTCTTTATTTTAATTGGCAATAAAATGTGTCTCTATGGAATTGTCAATGTTGATGACTATTTGTGAACAGAAGGGATTGTGTGTATGCAGTAGTTAATGTTTTCTATCGACTTGAATTCCTTTAAAATTTATAGGATGCCCTTGGTTGTATTATGTGTTCCTCCATCCTCATTTACTTCTACCGCCTTGAAAATTCTCTTATAGAGTAGTTTTATTCTGAAGTACTCTATAAGGAAGTTTTAAAAGTAGTAAAATGTCATTTATTTGAATCCAGGATGATTGATCGTATAGAAACCATGATCAGATGCCGTAAGCATCTTATAACGATGAGGGCACGCGATCATTTCTTTCCGTTTAGATATGAAAATTGTTTAATAGATTTTAACATGATATGAAATACTATATATGAAATATGGAAATTCAATATTCTTTTCCTCTTTAGATGTAATTCTTTGACTTTTTTATGAATACATATTTGCTTTTTTTGACACATGTTATGTTAATCAAAGCAATAATTGTAGATTTGTTGCACATACACACCATTTTTACTCCATATTAATTATTGAATGATAGTGCATAAATACTATCATTTTAAAATCAATACTTGATTGAAATCACTGTGAAATCTTGATTATGTAAATTAAATACGTTATGAATTCAAGAGGAATCGTCTTACGTAAAAATTTCTACACACACATAGAGTGTAAGAGAGAGAATATAGATACATTATTTGCTTATATCAAAATATGTGCAAGTATAACAGGTATTTTAACTAAAGTTGAATTTCTAGTGATTACGTTTATTTCTGATTCCTACAATATTATTATTTCCTTTTCAGTACCTTGAAAGTCTTTCAGCAACACGATTATGAAGCGAAAGATATACACAAAAGTAAAATATTGATTTGAAAACAATCTATGCTAAAAAATTATTAAAAGGGTTTAATTTATCTTTTTATATTGAAAACCTATCACTTCGTCTAGTAAATTGTTTCTTAAAATTTTATTTGTAATTTGTAATATTAAGTTGTGCTAAAAATGCACAGTGAACTCTTGGATATTTTTTATGACAACTACTAATAAATCATAAGCAAAGGGAAATAATATTTAAATATTTATAAATTATACAATGTGACTTACTGGAATTACTATCAAAAATATTTAAAGGAATCAATGATATTAATCTGGTACACATGAGCAATCTGTATTTGCATGTATGGCGCGTTTTTGCGTATTGTTTCGCGGAGTTGAATGCTCCGAGAGACACTACGCAAAAACAGCGTTTCTATGGCGACGAAACCAAAATCCGTGTTTTTAACGAATTTCATCGTTATATGACAAAGAAAACAAAAACAATGTTTTTTTTACGAATTGTTTAACAAAAAATACACCTATAATTGTATAACAAAACATAACAAAAAAGACAGGATTACCACAAGAAGTGCATTTAAGATGAAATAGTCAGGGTTACCGCGCTTTCCGTGTCTATCGCCCATTTGGTGAGAAAGGGGTACCCAAACCACAGATTAACCAGGAATGGAAACGAAAAGTTAAGCAATATTTGGAAGATCGAACAAAGTTCTTAAGAAGAAACACTATTCAATATATACTGTATAGTCTTTGATTATTGATCAAATATTACGACATTTACTTACTGAAAATGGTTGGAAATTTTTAATTGTATGGTATATTTTGATTGATTCAAATCTTTTTGACTGGTACAAATTTTAATTGAAATTCTAAAATAAATGCAATTGTTATCTAATTAAGGAATCTACATATCCTTGGTTTTATTATTTTTTTGTGTCTATTTAAATTTTTATTTAATTGACAATTTTGATGATTGAGCTTTTTGTGATGAATTTGATTTGATTTCTCTAACATTTCAAACAACTTGATTTTGCAGATTCAAAATACCTTAACATAGACAACAGCTAATAATTTTGAATGATCAAGTAACGAAGACAACATTCACGATGGCACTTCATGGAAAATTCCGGCAGCTTTATCTTATTCCAAAAAATAAAAATTTAAAAAAAAAAGTATTGATTGGTTTTCCGCAAACATTTTCTTTAAAATTCTCTTGGCTCTTCATATTAATATTTTTATTTTCAATTTTAAAAAACACACAACAGACAATTCGTAAATAGCAAAAAAGTAAAAAAAAATGTTTTTTTTATTTTTTATTTTATTTATTTATTTTAGCTATAAGTGCAATTATGTATACAAATTTTGAGATTTTACCATTGTTATAAAAAAGCCACGATCTTAAATAAACATTACATTACACTGAATTAATATTAATTTTTAGAGGTTCTGTGACATATAACGTCTATATATCACTCGCCAAAACAAAACAATATTTACATTTATTTTTTTATATGATTAATTTAGCACAAAATGAAAATATTTTTGTTAAGTAAAAACATAAATTATAATTCTTATGCTAACTTTTGTGACTGAATAATCTGTGAACAAAAACTTTGATAAATACTTAAAAAGACCAACCAGTAAACATCCTCTATGAGCATGAAATCTACAAAACAGAAGAAATCAAAATGGATCAAGTGTGAACAGAATGCTAGCTTGATTTAAGTCTAATAGATCGCACCTTTTGCAACGTTCTCAGGAGGTGCATTCTGGAGAGACCAAAGTCTTCATTTATTGTTTGAAAACTGGAGATTCTACTTCTTAGAGAGAAAAAAGAAATTCACGGAATGAAGTCAAATGCATCATGTCCATGTACACAGATGGGAAACCAGTCAAAGCTTTACTTGACATATTACCTTAATCTATATTATTGTTTTAAAAAAAACCTATTGGGAATTTTTTTTTTACTTCTAAGTAGCAGACTTGAAGAATTTCTTCATATTCTTTGCAAAGTTTAATGTAATAAAAGTTTGTATCTAAATTATTTTTAATCTACTTTTTTTTTTTTTTTTTTTTAAATGAATTTTTTATTTTATTTCCATGAATGATTTCTGGCATGGAATTTTTCATATGTATGATCATTTCTCTTATTTTTAAGAAACAATTTCATGACTGCATTAGCTCTTAAATTGTGACAGCCACGCAACGAAAAGGATGATTTAAAATGTTCCATAATATTACTTTACAGAATTCTTTACTATTACTCATGGATTGCGAAGCGCTTGAAATGGATTTTAAGAAATTATTAATTAGAAAATAAAGAGAAAATAATTTTTACTCCTGTTAAACTTTCACTCAAAATTTGAAACCTAATTTAAATGTCAAGCTTTAAGTGAATTATTTTGAAAATATAAAATTCATACCTAAAAATGAACAAGGAACTTTCGTTGATGACCAGGGAGATACATTGGCCACACGCACACACAATTTCCTCAAACATTTTACTCGAATTGCTTAAAAATTATAATTAAAAAATATAATATCAACAAACTTTCGTCCATTCCAAGTTCATTGCTGATTTTTCTTATAGTCATTGATCATTATTGCTTATTTTTTTTTTTTTTAATTTTTAAGCAGTTCATTTTCTAATTTAAATATAATGGACCAGTTTCTGTTCTGCTGTAAAATTTGTCAAAGAAGATGCCTATCACACTATGTGAAAACCGTACTGAAACTTCAGTTACGTTTTCTAGATAAGGATTGTGGATTTTGATTCTAGCTTTGAAAATCCAGTGAAAGTTGCTGTCTTCGGAATCGAAATGCCTACTAATTGGGTTTTTTTTCAGATGGGGAAGTACTGTCGTTTTTTTCATTTCACTTAATTTATCTAGAAATGCGCTGGTACACCTTACGTTTGAGAGTATTCTCTAATGTCGTATTACCATGTTAAAAAAATTTGAATTTAAATGATTTTCTGATTCATTGGCTAGTGTGTATGTATACATAAATATGTACACACAGATATAATATATATATATATATATATATATATATATATATATATATATATATATATACAATGGTTTGATATATATTTGAAATTTTTAATTTAATATATTATGGGAAAAAATTGTTAAAAAAATTAAGTTTAATGCTCTGTGTGTCATAAACATTCATATACTTTCTTATTTAATGTGTTAATCAATTTAGAAGACACTTGAAATTTGGTAGAGATATTAAAATATTGTATAATCTAAATGGTATCTTTCATTTATTTTTTATTACTGTATCTTCTTCAATAAAAATTATATATTCCTACTCATGTTCACTATAAACTACAAAATTCAATATCAATAATTTATGAATTTAAGAAGAAATTTAATTCAATAAACATTTAAACTTTATTTGCTTCTCTTATAAATTATATTGATTAATTCTTGATTCTAATTATTTGTATTCTTGTAAATTTTTTGCTTAATTTGCAGTGTGAAATTAATTGTTATTATTTCAGCAATAGAAAAATTTCTGAATCATCATTTTTTCTTCTGCTTTAAAGATTTATTTTTCGATTGAAAATGATTCCAAAATTATTATAATTTTCAACGGGGACTCATTAGATCTGAACCACTGGATCCGGATAGATTTTGAAACATTCCTGCGCCATGATGACGATCAAACCATTCGTCATCATATGTATCGCCTAAGCCACTCTCATCAAGTTGTTGAGCAAGCATTTCTGGACCTAGACGAGCTTGCATCATACGCTCCACTTCTGGTATCGGAATTCTACGAATTGGTGATGGTGTTTGTAACCTCCTGATGTAGACAGGCGATGAGAAATCTTCTGGAAACATGCGAGCAAGCGTTTCAGGATCCAATTGATCGTGCATCATTCTTTGCATTTCATCTTGAGCTGGAGATGGTGTTGGTGATCTTCTCAGAGATGGCATAAAAGGACTACTTTCTTGAGGTGATTGGGTGCGTGGAAAGCCATATGCTCCATAAGGTGAATCTTGTCTGCTGGGTGATGAAGGAGAAAATGTTCGGCCCATCTGAGGAGAAAGCGATTGATTCTGAGAATCTGAAAATGTTTGATTCAATCTTGATGAAGGTGGTCCTCTTGGTGAAGGTGTAAATGTCCTATTCAACTGAGAAAAAGGTGATGGACTTCCAGAAATGGAAAATGTTTGATCCAATCCCAATTTAGGTGCCCTACTTTGTGGTGGTGAAAATGTTACATTCAGTTGTGGAGAGGCTGTTCTCCCTTGTTGCAATTCATATGTTTTGTCTAATTGGGGAGAAGCAGAATATGTTTTATTAAGATCTTGTCTCACGAATGTTCTATTCATTGATGAAGGTACCTCCCATTCAATAGATTGATCCATACCTGAAGGGGGAGTATCCTCGAACATACCTGGTGGAGGTAAATTATAATCCAAATCAGCATGAGTCACTCTTCCTGTTCCCCATGGAGAACCAGGGCTTTCGAAATCAGAATCAAAAAGCTTTCTGATGGCCACATTTCTTTGTTCAAAAACACCTTTTGGAGTAAATATTCCATATGGCCTTCTGTCAGGTGATGTAGTTATAGGAGGGGTTTCATACCAGTTAGGAATACTTCCCCCTAGGCGTGGTTTGGGTCCTCTATAAAATGGCAACTCATGCATATTTAAAGTAACATCGCACACAAAATGCTCACCACTTCTTGTTTGCGTTAGGCCGTGAGGTTCCACATTTATATCCACTTGTAAAGGCTGTTCCCTTTCAGGACTAGTTACGATTATAGATTTTTTTATGGCTCCACTTTCATAGGAAAAAGCAGGAGTTTTGTTGTAAGCTAATGCTGTGGGACCATCATACCCATATCTGGTTGATGAAAGCAATGGAGTTTTAGGAGACAATGATGAAGTCTGGTTCAAATTGAAAGTTCTATCTATCATTCGTGTAGTGTCTGGAGTTGGTACAGTGCTTTCAATTTTTGTTTTCTGTTGGTATTCCATGGGTGATCCACGAGATGAAGTCCTCATGCTGATGCCTTTCCCAACGTCGTACGTAGTTTTTACTCCAAATGGCGAGCTGTCAGGTGTTGAAGGTGACTGTCTTATTCCCCGAGGAGATTCAGGGCTTGTTCTTGATGTAAAGCTTTCATCAAGAGATTCCGGTGACCTACTAATATCTTGTTGACGTCCGTGCAAATCAGCATCAAAACATCTTTTTCTATTTTCGTAAAGTCTCCGAAGATCTGCATCATATTGGCTTGCTAATTCTATTTCTTCCGCCAAAATTTGAATTCTTTGAGCTAGTTCTCTTGCATTGTGCAGTTTTATTTCATAATTCTCATTCAAAACATTTAGCTAATAAAATTTTAATGTAATGAAACTAATTTAAGATTAATATTATAATCAAATTATTTGACCAATATATCTATAATAAACTAAGACTGTATATGAAATTAAACGTCAAAATTTTATCTAAAAAAAATTATTGTGGTTTTTAATTTTTATTAAATGACCAGAGGAATAAGTAGCAGTTTCACCATTAAACTTGTATTTCTCATTAAAACGTGATTTCTCTGGAGGCTATTTATGATATATCCTATGTGATAGGGGAAACTTTGGTTGGTTTTAGCACATACAGTTATAAATGTTTAAAATTTTTGCTCCAGTTTAAGACTGTATAAAACTGATTCTCATATATAATGGTTACAAAATCCATAATGTTGCAGTACTAAAACATTTTTTAACCATGTGATATTTGAGCAATTATTAATTAATATCATTCAACAACCTTTATTATACATTGGCAGTAACTTATAAGAAATTCGCGCAGTTACTCGTTTAGCTTTTTCCCAGAAGTTATCAAGGAAATTTTATCCTCATGTTCTTTTTCTTACTTACTTTTATTATAAGAAATACTCAATATTCCACAGCATTTAATAATATGACCAGAATATTAGAACATACTTCAAATGTGTAGAAATGTTTCGCGTGTTTATTAAAAATATTAGAAACTTACTTAATATTGAATCATTCAAGTTTGCTAAACTTTGACTACAAATTTCATAAAATTTGGTACAACTTTCCAAAATTTCCCTAAAATTTAGCTCAGAAAATAATTATGTATCTAAACTAATTTTATGAAAAGCTTATTCTTACTATCGTAGGACTTTAATAACTCTGAGTGGACTGCCTTACAGCCGAGTGTAGTTGTAAACATTTGAACATATTTAGCGTGATTTTTCGAAAATGACTTTCCAGAGACATTAGTTAAAGTGTTCTCATTCCCTCCCTGTCTGGTAAATTTTATTTTTTTTTCCAATAGCAGATTGTAGATGGTTACAACTACAACAGAGTCTATTAATCTATTGTTCCCTGATATCCAAGGAACCGGTCGGAAGCAGCGACCTTTTTGCCGCAGAGGCGTTGCCCCGGGTGCACCACAAGGGGTGGGCCACCATCGCACCCTCACACATGCCATAGGGACCCGTTTATAGGGTAGGCATCATTCATACTTCATTCACACACACAAGAAAAGGACAAAGATAGGAGAGAGAGAGAGAGAAAGTGCATCCATGCCTGAACCGGGATTCGAACCCAGGACCTTTCTATCCGTAGTCAGTCACGCTGACCACTAGACAAGTTGGCCGGCTGTAAATTTTATAGAAAGTCAATACTGGGAAACACAATATAAGATATAATTAATGTTATAGACATGGAAAAAGGTAACCTGAATGCTCTGGCTTGGAAAGTAATGTGTGAGAAAGATACCTTTCACGTGCTTTCTCATGCCAGCAATCTATTACAGTTTATCAAAATTAAAATATTATTTCAAGAAATATCAGTCGTGTTTCAGCATAAGCAGGAAATTTCCTTCCTATAGAGAAATATTTTAAATTTTCTTCGTTATTCAACAAAAAATTTATCTTAAACAGCATTTCTAAATATCTCGGACATAATTTTTCCATTCTAAGATTTTTTATTGTGTATGCCTTCTTGCTTGACATAGAATTAGGACTTCAAGTTTCGGAATGGAAGATTTGACGTTCAGTCCCAGTTACTAATAAAAAATCAGAATAAAACTTGGTAGTTCTGCTTTTTGCATGCAAATGTGTCGGAGTAGGCGCATGAAAATATTTTCCGATTTTCTGTGCATAATGGCACATATATCTGGCATATCTCTCAAAATTTCACTTTTAAATCGAGATGCGTAGAAATCTATATACTTTGAAGCTGTTAAATTATTGGCTTTGTGTTACTGAAGTATCTCTGAATTTGAGATAATCGGAAAAAGTATTAGTCAAACTCACAGAAAATTAATTTCATTTATTGATGTTAGTGAGCCATTTTTTAAAATGTTCTCGTGGGTACTACACGTAGCAGTGAGCTATTCGACTTGAGTATTCACTCGTCTGTGCTTTTCTTGGCACAATCAGTCAATACAATGCTGAAGGGATATTACACATTAAATATTCATAGGACGTATTGTCCCCCCCCCCACATTTGTAGACCAACATTGACGATATCAGTTAAGATGACTTCGTCACTTACTTACTTAAAAGTAAGAAATGATTGATTTGATCAATTCCTATTTATCTGGTCCCTTTTTTTTCCTTCGAAATTGTTTTCTACATATAAAAATACAAATAGTCAAAACATTCACTGACCAGCATATCACTCGTCGTCTTTTCTCAAATTGCTTGAAAATTGTATTTTCTAAACTTTCAAACTATTTCTTTTAATTCATGTTTAACATACAATAAATAGTTTTTCAATTCATACTTCTCATATCTTACCCTTAATTCTTTAAACTCTTCAGTTTTTTTTATTAATGTGATAAAAAATATGTAAGTTATACCAAAGTCAATCAATATAGAATAATTGCTGAAAGCAGCAGCTTCATTATCTCTGCATTTAAAGGAAATGACTTTATTACCTCGTAATAGATGCATAATGTTCTAAAACCGTTTTAAGGTATATTAATACAGTGTAATGGTCTTTCAAAAGGATATTTCATGTATTTTAAGACGTATAAACGTGTTGCAAAAGAAAATTCCCTGGTACTCAATTTCAACAGATATGGACGCAGAAGTACAACATTCATCTCCCAGTGTTTCATGTTGTTATTGTTGCATGCCTCCGAGGTCAGCAGTGCTAGACCAGGTTCATTACACCTTCAAAATGTCCAGCACAATAAGTGGATTCTCCATCAGATCTCTCCCGGAGAGACTAAGGCATGGAATAATATGTTCAGGAGAGGCCTGTTCATTTAAATACTTGGAAAAAATTTCGAATTTCTTTGTACCCTCGACGAATTTCAAGATTGATGAATAATAGTAGTGTTTCATAAGTTTCTGGTGTTTATCCAAAGGCCTTATCCTCCAAAAAGCTCTCTCCTATCTCAGTGAGCTCCATGGAAAAATCTTATGACACTACATAATGGACAGCTCAATGGTGAAGAATATTGCAAAATAAAATTCATTAAAAACTTTGAGACTACATAAAACGCCGCATCAGCATAAACATGTCACGCTAAATTAATTTGCATACAACAACGTCGAGGAATGTCACAAAATCTTGACCCATATCTTATGAAACATGACGTGTATCAATAAAAGAAAATTACATAAAATAGAAACACAAAGAATAAATCAATTACAATATATGAGAAAAGTTGAAAATATGCTTTAATCAAATTTTTAACATTTCTCATTGTTATACGAACATTACACGAATGCGTGTATGTTTACTCACTAAAGGAAATCCATATGCATAACAGTGTCCTCTATGTTATAAAAAATACCATAACAACAAGACACCTACTGAACTGTCCCGAACACCTACTGAATTGGCTTTTCAAATCGTGAACTTTTATACAGCCCTGGAGCTGTCCTTGATTCTTTGAAGATGAAGGATGTCATGGTCTTGGTCTGATTCAGACCATGGGAAAAGAAAGAAGAAGAAGAAGATAAGGCACTGAATAGAATGAAAAGAAAAAAACTTTTAACTTTTCTAATAAAAATCATTGTTGGAATAATACATCAACTAGTTTATTTTGTGTAGCAATTTATGTCGTAAAATAGTTGGAGCAAAGAGAGTAAATTTTTGTGTAAAACCTTCTCTTATGCGAATCATATTCTTCACTATCAAAAGGAAAATGCTTGAATAAAATTCTTATTTGGATTAAAATTTAAATAATCATTATCTGTTTGGGTATCACTTACAATTTGTTGTACAATCTTTCTTATTTCAGTTATCTTTAAATATTGATATAATTGAAGGTAATTACAAAAATTTTGATGCACATTCTATCCATCTTGTTAACTTCAAGAATAATTTTTTTTTAATTCACGTAAACGCAGCACCAGTAAAAGAGCTATATTGCTAAAAAGTTCATTTTTAAATGCATAAATATCAAATGGCTTGGCTTTCTTTGTCGCTCAATGGTCATTTCTTACACGCAAGGGTTGATTAGACTGAGACATAGAGTACAGCGAAGCATAAAGTAGATTCTAAATAATTGCAGATAAGGTGGGATTTGAAACCACAAATTGTTGAACCGAATGCTAGAGAGTTATCGATTAATTCCAAAATATCAATACAGGAAAAAATATTGAATGCATTATATTCTTAAATATAATTTTTCATTTACACGATAATGTACATTTATAAGCATTTTTAATCCATCCCTTTTATTAAAAAAGAGTACTTCTTTGTTACAATTGCACCATTTTAATTAATGAATTTAAAGTCACTTGCTGCGAAACAGATTCTTTACTACAACCGTTTTATCAAAATGAAAGGAATTAAATGAGAGAAACAATCTTTTAGGAATTACTACCGAACCTATATTCGTATAATAATATATCTATTGCATTTTATAAATATCACAGGAAATATGCTTGATAATTGCTAACTATAACTTTCTATTTCCAAGAAAAAGATGATTAATAAAATATGAATTAATATTACCTGAAAGAAATATTCATTATTAATTTTATGAAAATTAGTTATTTCAATAAGCCATAAAAAATAATCTGCCTGTGTAGCATCGGAAATTCATTTATTCTTTTCATAGCACAAATATTTTCATGTATAAAATTTAGATTCTCTATGTTAACTGCTAAATTCTAGCTTTCAGTTTAACATTACGTGAGATGAATTTCTCCACTATCGACTTTTGGTCAAATTCCACCTCTAATCTGGATGTTTATAATTCTTTGAAATCCACTCTAACTCATAGACTCAGATCGAATTAGTCACTATAAGCAAAAATTAACAGGTGGTTGACAAATCAACCCATTTCCTGACAATGTTGGTACTGGAACAGCACTCACTTCAACAAACATAAGCAATGAAGGATAATTAGGTTTGAATTAAAAAGAGAGATAAGCTTTTCTAACATTATTTACACATATTTCTGAGTGATTCCGAATCTCAGATGAATGGTTCTTAGAAATATTGTCTTCAATGAATGCTGTCTGAATCATACCTAATTCTACACTGCTGGCTAACCAAATTGCAACACCAAGAAAAACAAGAGATATCACAACAAAATTTATGTAAATAACATGTTGACCAAGTATCAAATGATTAAATTTATAGACATCTGTGAAGTGTGGTTCCTGCCAAAATCGGTAGCCGCCATTGTTGGAGATCACCGCTGCCACACGCTTCGGCATTGGTTCAAAGAGATTTTGGATGTGTTCTTGGGATTCAACAGACCAAGCAGCTTCTACACGTTGTCAAAGTTGATCTGGTGAAGCCGCTGAGCAACCATGGGACTCATGTTTTCTATTGGTGAAAGATCGGGGGAAAGAGCCACTAGGGAAACAATTCAATCTGTCGATTGACAAAGAGCCTATGGACAATGCGCGTCACTTGTGGTCGCGCATTGCCCTGTTGAAATATGGTTGTGGGCAAGCCCTGAAAGTAAGGAAAGACAACTGTCTCCAACACCATGAAGATGTAAAACTGGTTGTTTAAAGTACCGGCACTGCGTATTAGAGGAGTGCAAGAATGATACCCAATATCGCCTCATTTCGTAACACCCGGTGCAGGACCAGTGTAGAGGTGCATTACTCAGCTGTTCATCATCCTCTCTCCATGGTGTCTTCAGACTGGAAAGTAACGTTGCCAACAAAAGCATGATTCGTCAGTAAAGACAATTTCCTTCCATTCAGCCGTCTACATCTTTCTTACATCACATCATTGGCGGCGGAAACGTCTGTGGTTCTGCGTCAAAGGTAGATGAAGCAATGGACGTCTGGCAGGCATACCAATCTGCGAATGGTACGCGCAGACACTGTATGATCCGTTAAAACTGTGCTATGGTTTGTGAAGTGGCTGAACGATCCATCACTGCCATGCGCACAATTTGTCTTTCATCACGTGAAAAGGTGCACTGAGGTAGATGCGATTGAACACATCGGTCTGTCGTACCCTCCTGCATCCAACGATTACATATCCACATTACAGTTGTCTTGTTTCGCTCAACACGTCTACCGATTTCCCTGAAAGATAATCCTCAATCTGAGTAGGTCACTATCCTTCCTCTGTCGAATCTCAGTTTTCTACAAAGCATATTTTTTTTTTGAAATTACCACAATAGAAACACAATTTCCGAACATGAAATGGCCGAAATCTCTAAGCCTTAAATAGTGCTTTGAAGTGGCGCCACAAGCACGCAGGATGTGCGTATGCCCTGAAATTCTAATCATTTGCACATCTCACCTCCACTAATGCATGTTGTATATTTCATGTTATTTGCATGCTTCCTTCGGGGTGCTGAATTTACAGTGGCTAGCTGTGTAATATAATTAAAATGATTCAGTAAAGTGAGAATCACAATATTTCTGTTTTCTCAGCACTCTCTTTAACGCCGAATACAAAACAGTAAACTTGAAGAATTTGTTTAAATGATTTGCTCTCATTATTAGCATTTTTCATATGTCTTGACAGGAAATTTGAAGAGCTATATCAGATGGGGAATTAAAACATTGGACAATGTACCTTAATTATCGCAGTTCGTTTCACCTGATTTCCTTTCCTAAGTTACAAAAGAAGCATGCCTGTGCCAACTCACTACTAGGCACAGGCATGCTTTCGTGTGCCTAACAATGAACTGGTCTTTACCGGTTGTAAAGAAGCAGCAGGGTGAGTGCCTTCGTAATTTAGAAGCAGGAACAAAGCTAAAGACCTCCGAATACTTGATCTGCCATCCCCATAACTATCATCTCACTTGGAGGACATTGCGATCACAACCTGTTTAACGTGCCACAGCCGCTTTTAGTGGACACGACTGTTTTTCAGTTCAGCAGGAATTCTAAATCATTACCTTTCAATAATGAGAACGACGCCCTAATACACCAGGCCACCGCGACTTCCTTCTTAAATAGTGAAAGTCTTAGCTCGAGTATTTTTCTTTAGTTGAAGATAAGTCTTAAATAAAAATAAATATATCCAGCGCTATATAGAATATAGTGAAGGAAATTATTACATTATGTATATATGCTCATGTAAAAAATAAATCCGATGAATGATTTGATAAAGGTATGCGTATCACAGAAAACATTGCTAATCACGTATAGCATCTTTTCCCAATACATGATTAAATTATCTTGATTTAAAATTAATAATTGATCTTTATTAAAAATTATCTTAGATTCCTTATAACCTAATTATGTGGAATAATTCGATATTCTTTTAAAATTATGTGATTATTAGTTTGTATTTATATTAATTTTATTTCAGAATTTAATAATTTAAAAAAAATTTTTACGTTAAAGCACATTAAATTATCCTTCAGAAACCAAATGCTATTGCTTTTTTATACCTAAATATGAATTATGAGAATGTTTAACTCTAGTATTTGTTATATGAATTAATTTTGCGTGAATTTTGTAATGCTTTGTTCTATAATGATAAAAAAAAAAGGAATCAAAATGAGACATAGCCTCTTTGTTTCACAACATTTTGGTATATTTTTGGTGGAGAATATTTTTGGTATAATTAATTCCTTAATTTTATATTCCTATGCGCAATTTTATTACGGGTAAAAAAATCTCCTTTAGGAAATTATTAGGAATTAGACTACGTGTTTTATATGTTTTATATCTTGAAAGTTATATTGGATTATATATTAGTTAATATTTTCTAAAATGATTACCTCTTCATCCAATTCTTCATGTTTGTGTTTCAGTTGTTGAAGTTCCTTCTCAAAAACCCCTTGCATCATGCGTGACCATTCACTTGCAATTCTTTGGCAGTCTTCCATGTTTGGTGCTTTCTAGTAGAATCAAATAATTAATGTAAATACAGTTGTGATTCCTAACTGGACCAATCATAAATGTAATAAAATCTTGAGCATACATCTGTAACGCCACCTTGTTTCAGAACAGACATCACTGCATCTTCAATTACCGTGGGATCCATTACAATAGGTTTGCATCTACTCCCTGATTCGCTCTGCAATAAGTGAAAAGTACTTTATAATATTAACCGAATTTTCTGTGGAGACTTAATACATTAACTCTAAATAAAATCACATAATAAAAATTAATAACTTTTGTACTCATAGAGAGAGAGAGAGGGAGAGAGAATTATCGAAAATTATAAAATATAATTTCGTATTTCCTTCCAAATTTTAAAAAAGTTTTAGAAACTCCATATTTTACAAATTCTTTATTTAAAGATTATAAGAATATACAATTTATTTTTGAAATTTTCTGACGCCCACAAATCAGATTTCTCAACTTTCTGCCATCATAAATCATAAGACATTGAGGGAGATTATGATATAAGTCATAAGTGAGTGTTTTATTAAACTAAAATCACATATTTTGAAAAGCTAAATCATATGCAAGCAAGTGACTACAGTAACTATAACAAACCCTAATTCTTCGGGGATTAGTCTTGTTTCCTCTAGATACAATTATGGTATAGAATTAATCATACTAAATACCATTATAATATCGAATTAGTTTAGGGAAAAATACATATTCCGTCTTAAAAAGATAACATTGTACGAACCTTTTTTTCTGACATCATAGTCTAAAATGGTATAATGTAAAGTAATAGGCCAATCATAAATGTAATAAAATGTAAAATATTCGGCCAATCACAAATGTCTTGTGTGTAGACCACTCGAAGATGTTTTATATTGAGCAAGTTTCCTTTCATAATGTTCTAGGCATTTTTTTTAAAGAAAAATGTTGTAAATTGTCTACACAGAAATGACATTCTAACAAGATCTGTGGTACTTACAAACTTGTCTCTCATCGAGTACAATCGGAACATCAGTGGTTAATAGTTATAAAAATCCTTCAACAAAACTTGATTTTTCTAATTAAATGGTTGCCGTCGGTGATAACATTCCCCATTGACTTATTGAAACCTGACCAAGATACATGTACATGCAGCTCTTGGTGGTCATTTTACAAAATAAAACCACTTGATTTAACTGTTTTATTTATTATTTTGATCACCTTCATATGACCAGCACATCACTTAGATTTCAAAAATTCACATTTATACTATCACCCCGCTTTAGTACTGAATATTATGTGTAGGCAGCACATATATTTGTAAAGCAGATAGGGAAAATAGGATCTGCTAGTTATTTGTGGGAAAAAAAAAAACGTGATTTTTAAAGGCATGATATCCAGAATATACAATTCGACTTTTTGTGAAAGAAGCAGAAAGTCCAATCTAGGGAATTATTTTACTGCATGGAATTATTGTATTGTATGGAATATAGAATTTTTATGAAAATCAGCAAATTGTGAGTAAAACCAAAATCAGCTTATCGAAATGCAAAAGTCCTAATTTAAAACTGATGTATAACTTTTCACTTCTTGATGGTTATGATACTGAAAATTAAATTTGTGGTATATCTAATGAATGGAAGGAATGATGGACAATAACGGAAAAAATAATTATTACTTAGTGTTCTGAAAATACAATTGAATGAATACTGAATGAATTTACAGCTATTTATAGCTGTAAACTCATTCAGCAGATCTATGGAGCATGCATATTGCTTTGACCCTCACTTTACGATACGAAATTCTTTTTTCATATTTTCTGTCATTTCCTACTCTTATTTAGAGTATGCAAAGATAATTAAACATGTTATGAAAAACAGAGTTCAATACTGAATTTTTCTGTTCAGCAGAAATATGTAAATCTAGTCTAGAAAAGAAAACAATTTGAACCCGGTTTTGAATGCATGAACGTTGAAGCTGTGTTAACCATCCATGCTTCCTTTTAGTTTATAAGAGGGAAAACCTAGATTTAAATACAACTCTTTTATACGTGGTATATATGTTCCTTAACAAACCATACAAAAAATCGTGTAAAAAATAAATATCATTTATGATAAATTTGGGGATGTGTTACATAGCTTTAAAAAACCATATTAGATGGAAAAGCTAAATATTTCTTCAAAAAAATCACACAATAAATGTAATAAAGAAATCTACATTACATGTTTCTAAAACAAAAACAATTCAATTTTATTACATAATTTAATTAGTGCATAGTAAATTTTTCTCTGTATAATTATATACAACATATAAAAATTCAAATTGAAGTTAGGAATAAAACTGCTAACTAACAACAATTCATAGCTACTTGATAACAAGTCTGCTCGTTCATTGAACCGGATCAAAAATGCTATCTTCAGTAGATAAGTCAAAAATGTCTAGCACAACTATATAAAAATTTCGTTCGTCATTTATGATCACTTTTTTTTTTCTTTTTGTTACTATGTTTCTTATAAATGGCTGTATTATATATATATATATATATATATATATATATATATATATATATATATATATATATATATATATATATAGATAGATAGATAGATAGATAGATAGATAGATTTTTGTTGGTTCTTTTGATATACAAAACTTAAAATCAATTTCAAATTTTAATGCATGCTCTATGTCAGAGTACGAAAATGTTGTTCCATACTTGCAGAAAATTTCAACCCATCTCTAATTAATTAAATCAGCTGAACTAAGCTTTTGACTTCGTCTTTATAGATTTCTTTACTTTCATAAACTGTCATGAATTCCAATATAACATTTTTCACAATAAAAAATTATTAGCAATACAATTATACTGAAAATTTCACCATCGAATTAAAAAAAATCTTCAATTTGAATAACAACTTTTAAAACTTTATTGAAATTACTTAAAGCATCCTACGAAGTGAGTATCTTAACACAAATTACAACGATGAGGAGAAGAATGAAATGCTGTATTCAAGTTGAAGTTGTAAGAAGTGAAGAAAACAGTGTGATTACAAAATCCGAGTATTATTCCCTGTAACTCAAAATACTAAATAACCAAACTATGCAGTACAATAGAAGAAATCACTCTCTCCTGTACGGGAATAAGCCGATCATCTTCTAATTACACGGACAAAATTAACTTTAAAATATTTTTAGGGCTCCTGCTTGAACGAAATATATATTGGTAAGCAGTTTTTATCACACCAGCATACTTCCATGTACCAAACTCTGAGTTGGGCTTTACCAGTTATATAGAAGCAGCCGGGTGTAATCTTCATGATTTTGAGGGAAGGACCAAGCAGAAGACCCCAAATATTTGGTCTGCCACTCCCAGAGGTATCATTTTACTTGGAGGACATTGCAAACAAGCCCAGTTTTAACGTGCCCCAGCCGCCATTAGGGAACACGATGGATCTTCAGTTAAGCCGGGATTCGAATTCACTATTTTCCGATAATGAGAACGACGCCTCTAACTATCTGGGCCACCAGGGCATTTATTGGTAAGTAGTATCATTTCAAAATCGTATGGAAAAAGACAGTGCACAAAAAAAACTTGAGTGTACTTGAGGTTGTGGTTGAGCCATGTTTTCTTCTCTTCTATATTCCGGTTTTAATGAACTCTTGTCTGTTTCAGTAAGAAAACCAGATATAAGTCCATCTTCTGAACCGGTAATTTCGGTGGTCTCCTCGGTGATTGGAAGGCCTTTTGCTGACATTACTTAAGAAAACTCTTTTTTATCTTCACTGGTGAGTCCTGTCAAACAATATGAGTCATTATAAACAAAACTATAATATTTTGTATCCATAACTAATCTATATAATATTTTCTGTTCTCATTTAAGATTTACTTTATTAACTTGCCATATTTACAAAATATAAGAAATTAAAAAAAAATTCTTTTGTTACTTTATTTCAAAAGATACAAATATATAAAAATTTTAAAAAATTTTATGAAAAATATTTATTTTAGTTTAGATTTCTATTATGTTTATATTTCACTTTAAATTACTATTAAAAATATTCTGCGAATTTAGCTTAATGTGATTTACTTGGGGAACTTAACTGAAACACTCAGAATTAAAATGAACATGATACGTCTGATCAACATCTGTTGATATTCAAAGTTATGTTGATGCAAATATTGATAAAATTAATTGCACATTGATCTTTACAAGTTAAATCTATCTCTCAATTAAATATAAATTAAAGCTATTACATTTTAATCTTAGAATCCAATAAATTGTTTTAAAACAAATATAAAAAATCTGTCAAGCAGAATTGAAATGATGGTATATTTATTTATAATTATTATAAACTTATTTGCAATATCTCTTTTACTCCATTGTTTGAGTAAAATAAATATATCAACGTTATTTTATCACTTTACTTGAAATTTCTATCGTTTCACAGTAAATTGGAGAAAATCTTTTAATAGTTTATATTATATTTATTTCTCAAACATACTTTTTTAACGTTCTTTCAAAAATATATTTTTTAAATCTTTGTGTGGTCCCCACAGTTAAAAATATAAGCCAAAATTATTTATCCATGTAACAATACTCATAAATATATTTTGAATAGAGAACTTTAATGAAGGCAGTTCTAAATGTTCCAAAAATTTGAAAACATTTTTGTGTGGTTTACTATTTAATATTCTAAAAAAAAGAACAAAGGGCACATTAGTATAATGAAGTAATATTTACTATAGAGTTCAATAAAATGACTAAATGATCAACTTTTTCGCTTAAATTTCCCTTGATAAGCAATCAAATAACCCTTGATAATTAAAGAATGCCAATTTAATTTCAATGTAAGAAATTCAATGTAAATGTAACATGCAATTAAAGAAAATAACGTGGAATTCGCTTTTCTATATAATTTTAGAAGTTTCATAAATATGCTACATTATTGTGTATTTTAATTTAACGATGAACCGTAACAAATCTTGAAAATAATTTTTTTTCATAAGTATTCAATGCATTTTTAAATATAAATTAAGAGGACCTGTTTTTAAAATTTTTCGAAACAGTTGAATATAATTTCAATACGTGCTTCAAAGAATACCTGTAACCGAGTACAATGAATTATTGTATTCTGTTAGAGTAGATCAAAAGAAAAGGATATGGAAATATCAAATAAAATTGATATAATGTGCTAAAATATCATTAAAGTGAAAGTTAGATGTGTAAATAATAGAATATGCTGCGGTCTCTAAATATGGTTGCCAAAAAGATATTGTTTTTAAATTTTACTTTTAGCCAGCTGTTTTCCTTTGTTTCCTCACGCAGAAAATCAATTTTTAGAAATAAAATTAAAGTACAGTTATACTTTAGAAATCTTTTTATCTTCTTCTCCGATGGTGATTAATATTCATAAAACAATGAAAATGCAATAAAAATATAAAATATTAGTGTTAAAGTAGAACAAAATTATGTGAAATGTTCATACCTATTTGTATTGTTCTATATGAAAGAGAAGAATTCGATTTTCAGTGGGACTCTAAAGAACAGTGAAGCGCAAATATACTAATACATATATACATAAAAAGTACTATTTACAGAAAATACAGCAAATACTTATTGAACTATTCATTTACAGAATAACTCAGCATAAGACTCAATTACGCTCTTTAAATTTAAAGCAATTTTTAGTGATTCGAATTTTTTAGGCAACTCCAAACAGCAAACTAGTTGTATTTTACATTATTGTTTATTAACTAGAGGTTTGGAATATATTCAAAAGCCTGTCCTAACTGGTCGAATATAGAATGATACCAAAATTAACGTCTAACTTTTTTAATGTAAGAACGTTTAATATGATTGATATGTATTTAAAAGTAATTATTTGGCATAGATTAGAGAACCAGATTTAAATAACAACTTAGTAATTTTCTCAGAACAATGATAGTAGTATAAATTCAGTATTATGCATGATCGTTGTATGATTTTTCAGGGAACAAATAATGAATACCAGAAATTAATTTTAAAAAAATTTAAACATTAAATAGATATTTCCAATTTAAGATGCAGTTATTTCATATTGTATAGTTTATTTTTTGTTCAACATTGTTGGTAATTTTGCTAATTATCGAATATTTAAAAAAAAAATTACTATGTTTGTATTTTACATCTGTCAAAGAAAATGTCTTGAAATGGACTTAAAATCTGTTGAGGGATTTTAATAATTTTGATTCGATATGATTAAGCACTATTTTTAAAATAATGCCAATATACTTACTATTTACTGTTTTATAGTAGTAAAACAGTTATAAACAAATCTGAAGATAAGAACTCATAGATCAACAAAGTGAAAAATTTGATTGGAAATTTATAATCTGATAATTTTGTTGGATTAAAATTTTGTCGATTAAATCTCATTAAAATTCTTATTTGTTTATTAATTAAATGCCAAAAATTTAAATATAATAAGTTTCAGAGCTGGTAGTTGTGCAAATATAGTACAATAAAAAAATCCACGCCTATGTTTATATTATGAATTTCATCACGTTTAAAGAATTGAAAATAGTACTGTTATGTACTCCACTCCCAACTTACATCACACAAGTATAAAAAAGACAATATCCATTTTTTTAATTTAAGAAAAGATATATTGGAATTCTATTTTACTTGATTTGTACTTGCGTATTTTTCTGCAGAAATTATCATTTTTATTAGAATAAATGAAAATAGAGAGATAGCTGAATAAACAAACCACAAATATATCATCTCTGAATAAAAAATTATATTTGATAATGTAAAATGCCCATCCGCACTGCAAGAACATTTCAAACTTCCTACTCTAAATTCATATTGTCAAGAGTGGCTTTTAAACAATTTAAGAATGCATCTAAATGCAATTTTCAAATTTTTATCAACGATAAAAAAATTTGAAGGTGACATATAAATAAAAATGTTTTCTCCAATCTCCAAGACCTTATAAAGAAAATAACAGAAGTGTTTAATTTTTTTTCCTTTTTTGAGCAAAGATTGTTTAAAATATCACACCTTAACTCTGTTAATACAATAGTTAACAACTCTATCGTAATTAACGAATATAGATGTCTCTCTCAAAAAGTCGAAAAATGCTAGATTATCAATTAATCTAGCCATTGTACGTAGTTTTAAAATAAAATTACTCATTTTGAGTGTTTCATTATGTCGATGTAACATGTGCATCAAAACTCGAGTTCTCCGAGTAATAAATATGGGTGGCTTATAATTTAGGATTCTACTCAGTTTCTCTACAATTTTGCGCCAAATTGCTATCGATGTTAACATATTTCTTGTTAATCTATTGTGTTTTCAGCGCTATCTTGTTTCTTCAAATATGCATGAAAACAAGCTTGGTGAAAGAAAAAAATCGCCAATTTTCCTTAAAGTATATTTTTCTTATAAATAGCCCTGTTAATTAAGGATACTTCAACCTTACCATTTTTGATATGCTGTAATTAATTAAAGAACATTTGATACACCAACATCGCCAATAAGAACATGATGATATTTTACCTTAATATTCACGATATATATCAACTTCTTGTATAGCGTCAAGCACAATTCATTTAAAAATTCTGAAACAAAAAATCGCGAATATTACCAGCGTTAACTTTACATTATTTCTTGTTCTAAATTATATTATTTTAAACCCAGCAGATATATTCTACCAAAAATTATTGTATTACATAAAAGATAAATAAGAATCGAGCAAAAATTTAGTAAAAAGGATTATCAAAATGGGCAATAACTATTGTGCCATTTGAAGATGAATCATAGAACTACATGAAAAATTGCATAAGAGCTATATGCAATTTTTAAACAAATTGTTACTTGTAAGTAACAATCGAAAAGTTTTTGATATTAAGTCTCTGTTTCACTTCAACTATCAATATTTAAATTAAATAGTATACTTCTTATAAGAAAATTATTTCTTACAAATATTTATCTTATTTGTAAATATTTTGGAAAGGGGGGAATCTTTTAATAAAATGTAAAACAGTATAACTTTATCTTACTGCCCAAAAATTGAAAGAACTCATATATACTACTTTTATTTTTATTATATTTAAATCGACTAGATAATACTAAAAGTCCCGACTTTTTTTCTTAAAAATATTGTTTAGTTCTTTAGTAGAAACACAAAAACTAGTTTAAAATGTGCTGAATATTTTAGTTTTAAATTAATCGACAACTACTAACCACAAATGATTTCTGAACAAGTTAAAATATTGATGACCATTCTAATATTGATATCTCTGAATAAATTTTCCTTACATATTTACATTTGTTATAAATTTGATTTTAAATTCATAAATAAAAAATAAAATCTATTATTTTTAAAAAATATTATTATTTACTTCTACATGTCTACATGTCACATTTTTAAAAAATATTATTATTTACTTCTACATGTCTCATAGAATTTTTTAATAATATTGTTTCGCACAGTTTCATTTCGCAATATCGTTTTATGCTTGAAACATATAGCAACATTTATCAAATAAATTGCTTCCTCAAAAAAAAAAAAAAAAAAAAAAAAAAATTGGACAGAATTTACACTTCTACACATTAAGAAAATATTGTCAGCTCTTGAAAAAGTAATCGGAAAATCAATTAATTCCTTTTACTGAATGCATTTTACTTATAATAGAGTCATTCAGTATAATTTACTTTGTTATTCTCTAATGTCTTTAAAACGTGCTTGTGTGAAATTTTATTAACTAACACTGGTTAAATTTATAAAATTTACTCAAAATTTTTGAATTCAAAAGAAATTTTGTAAAATTTAACATTAAATGTGTTACAATTTCTGAGTGAAAAAATTAAGGATAAAGTAATCGATAACATGAAGTTTTCTTTCATAGATGATTCATTTTTAGCAACGTTTTTCATTCGCATAACACTGATATTTTTTAATCGAAAGGTAATTACATATCGCCATCGTATTTCATTCATCATCTAAAATGTCTATTCAGAAAATATTATAGATTATCACGCATCAACGCATCATTAGCAATAAATTTATAATATATATATAGATTGATTGATTGATTGATATAGATAGATAAATAGATATGAATTCGTTGTAAACCGTTATAAAAAGAAAAGTTTGAAAAGTCATAGGTGAAAATTTATGTTTTGATTGTTTGTGGGTTTATTGTCGATTTTTATTTATTTTATCAGGATTTGTGTATTTGGCTCTTCTATTCCTCAAACACGAGGTATTTAAAATAAATTTAAATTAAATTTCTACTATAGTAAACGCGTTTAAAATTTTATATTTTCTACAGGAAAATAATTCTATTGATTTCATATAAATAAATTTCGTGATATTGGTAGTGTAGCAGAATTTATAAAACGTTTTCGTCTAAAAAAAAGTCGAAAGGCCAATGCTATCAGAGGAGAAACATCATTATTATTTTATTATGATGCAAGCTTGCTTTAAAATACTACACCTTAATTCTGTTATTAAGACAGTCAAATTCCTTATCATATTAATTTATTCTGACTGCTCCGCCAAAAGGGCGAAAGATATGAAATCATAAATTAAATAGCCCATATTATGTAGAATTGAAAAAAAATTATACTTTTCGACAGTAACATCTGACCAAAACTTGGATTTTCCAAGCTCTTTAACACTTTTAATTAAGAGCACTTTAACCGATTGGTTTACCATTTTTGAGGCGCAATTTTGTATTAAAGAAAGTTAGATATTGCCAATAAGAACTCATTATGATGCTTTGGTTTGGATATCATCACATACACTTCTTGGATAACGTTAAGTATAGTTCATTTAAATTTTATCCCCTAAAACTAGTATCATAAACTAGTATCCACGGTGTTACTACCAGATTTATCTTCATATGATTTTTCTTGTATTAAATTAGATTAATTTAAAGCTAACGTTCTCACCTAAATTTGTTTTTCTTATTTCTCAATTATTTAATTTTTGTTAAAATTTTAAAATTTTTCCAAAATCAGATTTTTTTTCCCTTAATATTAATTTAGTTTAAACGTATTGTAAATAGTTCAAATTCATTTATAGGATACGAAATTTATATGAAAATATATATACAAATATAATTTTCAAATAAAAGTAATTGCTATAAAGGAAATTTCATTCCAACAACAGAAAAGTATATCAATGATGAACCATTTGAAGTTTAAAAAGGAATAAGGCAAACAAATAACTTATAAGATATCTTTATTTTAATCTACAGCTATAAGTGTGACAGCATTGAAGAAATTTATTTTAATTAAAAATCGAAGCATCAGTTGGAAGAAAAATATTATGTAACTGACTTTATCACCATGTATTAAAGAAATGATACTTTTCCAAAATATCCCAGCTTATGATCCTAAAGAATAAACACGTTTCTTACAGAAAATCGAAAACAATGAAAAGACATAATCATATTTTAGGGATAATTTTGGCTTAGTGAAATTTTGTCTGTTAAAAAGAGCATTATGGATACAAATCGCCAAAGGCAAAAAACAGCCAAATACATCAAAATTTAATTTTGCTTCATTGAAAAAAAGTTACTATTACATATGTACGCAAATGATCATCGATGCAATTGCTAAGCATTTTTTGCCAGAAATAAACATTGGCGTTTAAATACTTATTGTGAATAAGGGATAATTATTTAGTTTATACATTGTAAATAGAAAATATTTGTTTTAATTTTTAGTAGTTTCTAAAAAAGTAAACTTTTTTTTTTTTAACAAAACACGATGCATATGCAATATTTATGACTGTAATTTACGATTTTTTGTTTCCTATTACGGCAATTATCAAAAGCGGGGGTATAATTGAAAAGTACCAAAGAAATTTTCAAAAATTCTGAAATTCAAAACTTTGAAAATAAAAGCTATATGATAGTTTTAACGGAAACGTTTTTAATTTATAATTTTAGTTTCTTAATCTTTTGAAATTATTTCATTTATTATTTAATAGGAATTATTTTATTTAAACAGAAATTATTTTATTCAATTGAAAAAAAAATA
The DNA here is from genome assembly GCA_030067965.1 of Latrodectus elegans. Lineage (NCBI taxonomy): Eukaryota > Metazoa > Arthropoda > Arachnida > Araneae > Theridiidae > Latrodectus > Latrodectus elegans. The sequence continues at coordinate 55,434,425 of CM057820.1, forward strand.
ATAATTTTTGCTTAGATTTGCAGAACATTTTATATTTAAATTTGTGTTAAGATATTAAATAGGAAATTTTTGTCTTAATATTTCTAAATGCAGTGTTTTTAAAGAAACTTTTTCCCGTTAAAAAATATACTATTTTATAAAATGGAATAGATAATTCCATTTTATAAAATAATCTTTCAGCTTTTATTATTAACAGTTTTTCGTTTTAATTAACAAAATAGCAGATTAGTGTATGATTGTTCCTCTAGTATCAGCGACTCATTGGTATTCATTACAAATGCACATTTCCGTAAGAAGACGGGTGCTAGTATTATTACAATATCAGTATTACAGCATATGCTATGTTTGGCTTACATGATTTCTGGAAGACATTTCTTCTATATATAGATTCTTTGAGTTAATTAATCTTACAATTCCTGTAAATACAAATTCCATAATTATGTTTCTTGTTTACATAATTTCTCCTTGCAGACTCTATTTATAACAATAAAAATATTCACAGTATTTGTTCAGACACAGTTCTTGTTAATAAATTTATACAATATTAATTTATATACATATAATGAGTAGTTTATTTATATTTGACTATTTATGTTTATAGGTGATAGCTCGTGGAGCCATCTATCGGCGAAAATCACCTTTACATACGCCGAAAGTATTGTGATTCACTAAAGATTCTATTAAGAAATATAACTGCTATTAAATTATGTGGTTACTTTTATGTTATATTTATATATTTATTTCAAAAGTTTTTCCTCGAAAATTCTATGTTTTATATTCGGTTAATTTATATATATATGTACAACAGTTGCTATTATTTTGGTCTATATTATTTCGACTTAATTAATTTAATTATTTTAGGCAAATTGTATAATCATCTATTTTTTTTTATCTTGGATTGCTCGTTAAATAGTTCTATTAATACAAAGAATTTATTAGCTGGTTCTGTACGCTCTTTAATTCTGTATAAATTATCTGCTATAAATTTTATTATGTTTAATAGGTCCCGATCCTCAGCGAGAATTTTAAGTTTTTTCATAATGTCAGCTGCAAAGCCTGTGAGATATTTGTATTATTTATATTATTTGTATCTTCCGTTCTGTCAGTATGTTCATTTATTTGGCGTCGTGGGTCACTTGGAAAATTGTTTTCATTTCTGATAACCAGATGCAAATGATCCTACATTGTTATATATAACAACTATAATATATTATAGTTGTTATTATAGATTTTATTTGATTGAGAAGCATTTTCGGTATCAATCGCTTTGTTTGTTTCTATTGGGGGCTGATTTATGGTTTTCTATTGAGTCCTTTGTTTAGATTTTTTTGGTTTGGGTGCCATCGGGCACCCTCAACTTGCGGGATGTAGACCTCCACAGCATTTCGGATTCTCAATTTTTTTTATTTTGTTCGCTTTCATCACATTTAGCTTTATGGTGGTTGGCACCACATTTAACATACTTGGGTGGCCTTCTACAATTTGTGCTTCCATGTCCGAACATTTGGCAGTTATGGCATCGTGTTATAGAATTAGTATTGACATATTTTTCTATAGTTACATCAAAATAGAGTAGCATTTTTATATCGTGAACTTTAATAAATTCACCTGTTTTTCCTATTTGTATTTGGAAAAGAGGCTTAGGTTTACTCCTATCCACCTTGTAATTAGTTGAGCAACTTTTAAGATGTTAAGAACATATGATTTTAATTCGTTTTCAATTTCTGTTGTTTCGGTATCTATGGGTAACAATTTTATAAGGTTTAGCTGACATTAGATTTATGATCCAATACGGTATTTTTTCATCGTCAAGAAATTTGATCAAAATTCTATGTTCATTAGGCGTATTAATAGAGAATTTTAAATAATGGCCTGACTGCTTTCCTTTGACTGTGAAGTTTAATTTCTAGTTAATATCTTTCATAAATTCTCCCATTTTCTTACTAATCTTTACACAAATTGCGGGTGGTTTTGGTATTTCATTTTGCATATTATTACTATTATTATTATTTTGAGAAATATTTTACTATTAGTATCTAATATGTTATCTACGTCTGTATCTGACTCAAGAGAATCATATCTATTAGAGGTTTCCGTTTCACAATTTGTATTACTGGTTCTAATTCTTTTATATTTTATTTCTTGCTCTTTGGGGAACGAACTCATCGTCCTCATTAATATATTCAACATTTGTTTTGTTTACATGTTTCGGTCGAACGCTAATCGGGGTAGAGAGTGAAGAACAGTAGAATCATGCATAGACATTAATGGGTTTACGCATGCGTGGCGGCTATATTTAAAAATCATTTTATTTACCTTTTCCGCGTATATTTATTTACACTCCTGAGTTAGCTATTGCTAATTATTTTTAAAATGTTCACTTATTTAATTTTTTCACTTTGTTTATTATGAAGCTAATTTTTATTTTGTGTGTTTGTAAAATTAAGTCAGAATGAGGATTGCAAACAATAATCTACTTTAAATCATGAATTAGTTTTAGTGAGAAATTATACTTTAGTTTATTCATTGTTTTTTATGTTGAATCCATAATATTAATGATAATCTATGATTATAATGATAATTAAAAACTTGTAGCCATCCTAAAATATTAAGTTGATAATTTTCTTTTGTATATTTTTGACTTGTGTCGTTTTTTAATTTGATTTCTTTTTTGCTCCTAAAATTAATATGTTAAGCCTGTCCATGAATAAGTTAGTATTTTCACATAAATTTAGTAACTAAATCTTTATTCAAAAGGAAGAGATTTCGTAACAACTAATCTTAATGATAAGCATCAATATAATAAATGCCTTTATTGTAAAGGATTTTTTATAAATTGAAATATAACAAATGTCTGTAAGTAATTTCAATATTTTAATAAAACTTAAAATTTTTTAACTATTATTTTATATTTCGACGTCGCAGGCGAACTGTTTATTTGCGTAGCGAGATTGAGGTTATGAAAAAATTATTTTTTTATATTTGAAATTGAATAATATTCATGTAATAATTAATTTTGATACAATAATTTCCATGATTTATTACACATTAAAATTAATTTTATTTTTGACCTATTTGTAATAGTTTGTTGAAATTAGTCCATATTGTTGAAATGAATTTCCAGTACACAGCATTCTACAGTTTGTGTATTAATATTAAATTTTGTATTTAATTAAACGCATAACAAAGTGTTTTATGTATATATTCAAGAGAAAATGTACAAATAAATTCTTTTCTTGAACAGAAAGTAAAACATTCTGAGATCTTAAAAATGATAAAATCCTTATTGTGATAAGAAAATATTAAGTTATGTTTAAAGAGTAACTATATTTAACTTCAAATACACTATAAAATAGATATGAACAGAATAATCTTATATAATTGTTATGACAAGTTTACATTTGATGACAAAATTCCCATGGGTAAATGAAAATGGTAGAGCATAAAACTGAAAAATAATGTGCATCAATTATTTCTTAACTTGCATCCCAAACTACAAAAAAATAATTTATTGAAAGTAGAGCTTTCCAAATCACTAATAAGAATTCCCTATTTTGATTTCATATTCATTAGTAATCAATCTCAGGAAATAACATTTCCAGCTTTTAAAATCTTGAAACAAAAATTACTCTTGTTATTAAAAATATTCAAGGTTTAGTTAATGAATAAGATTATATTTTAAACTTAATTATATTTTTTTCTTCATAAAAATGATCAAAATTTCCTTGGGCTGAACATCACAAAAATTTTTATGTTAAATAACAAGTGATGGCTTTTTTCATGATTTTATCAATTATCTAGGCTATAAAGTGAATCATTGTTTTTATATAATGCATTTTGATAAATAAAAAATAACATAAAATGAGAATAAAAAGATGCGTATACCAACAAAATAGTTTCCACTAAAGGTTTCTTGTTGCCTATTTTCCTACAGTAAGCTAATTAATTTGATTAGCTAATTAAGCCTTAATTTGATTATCTATAATTTATACATATAACTAGTTTAGTTATATTCCATATCTGTTGTTATGTCCATCATAAATTTCATATTGCATTTAGTAATAAAAAATTCTATGTATCTATAAATCTCATTTAATAAGAAGACAAATAGATTTTTTTACCCAATTTTTAAAAAACTTTTCTTGTAAAATTTGATTTTAAAATTCAATTTTAATAATAATTTTTAGTGTTTTATTTTTGTATAGTAAATAATAATTTATGCAGAATGAAATATTGCATACTATATATATAGTAAAATAATGTATTTAATATTACAGATATTATAATCAAATCATACATTAGTGCCAATAGTTACAATGTCCAAATTGTATGCTTCTAATTTGAAAATATTGAAGTGTGCATGTGTATATTGCTGCCAAAATTATATTTAATGAAAATTTTTATGGTAATATGTATTTTTATGAGAAATATTTCCAGAGTAATTTATCTTTTTTTGAATTTTTTTCTTTGATATAATGCAAATTTCAAAGCATTTTATACGATTTAAATAACCAAAAAAAACCTCTACATAAAAGCATTCAGTTGATTAGTAAATACACATTAACATTATTAGTAGTGTTTGGGAACTAAAACTTAAACTTAAATTGAAGTTTATATTTCTAATATTTTGTTATCATTTTCAGTTGACTGTTTTGACTGAAAAGGGTGGCACGAGTGGTGTAATTAGACGAATTTTGATGGGAATAATGACAAATGGTTAATCAAAGCAGTGTAGCTAGAAGGGAAGTAGAGATATAAAACATTCATCCTCCAGAATGTAATAAATTTGATAACAGGTTAGCATATGTAGATATAAATTTTAAAAGTAATATAGTGAAATATGAAAACATCATTAAATTCAAATGAAAAATTTATTTTTACTTATTCAATTTAATCAAGATATCTCAGAAACATAACTATTTCAACGAATCATAAGAAAACAATATTTCATATGCTCTTGCTACAATTTTGAATTATATGTTCTCATTATTCTTTGATTGATATATTTTAGTTTATCTTGTGTTTGTAATTTATATATTAAAGAAAATTAATTGACATTTTCTATTTTTCATTCATGTTCTTATATATATATATATATATATATATATATATATATATATATTTTTTTAATTAACAAGTTTACCGCTGGATCAAAATGTTTATTGGAGTATATGGATTTTCTTAACCTTAATTTTAATAGTATTTTAACAACTTTAAATTTAATTTGCATGATGTTTCAGTATAATAATTAAAATTATTTTGTCAGATTAACTGGTAGAAGTTATTCAATATTTATTTAACTTTTATATATTCGATTATGCATATAATTTATTCAGAAACAGTTCAATGCTAATAACGTCAATTATAAAAATCTTTGAAATGTTAACCTTAGTTTGTTTCTGATATTATTATTTTTTATATTTTTAGCGTCTATACTTGCCCCCATGACAGCCAGTAACTGTAGCCAGTCAATAACTGTAATACCAGTTATTGATGTACAGCAATGTATTAAGCCATGACAGCCAGTAACTGTAGCCAGTCAATAACTGTAATACCAGTTATTGATGTACAGCAATGTATTAAGTCATGATTGATGTGTATTCATGGCAGAGATGAGGGGACGAGGCATTTAAAAAGTGCTGTAAATAAAGCGCAGTGTTTAATGCATTTAATATGTAATAAAAAAGTAAACCTTTATCTTTTGTGGAAATTTTATTTTTGTAATTAAGTTCATAAATATTGAAGTTGTGAAAGTTTAACAAATATTAAAATAAAAAGTGCAATGAAATAGGCACATATACATCTCAGAATACAACTGAACTTTTAATCATATTACAATAATAAATTAAATACATTTATTACCAAAAAATTGTAATTCGTGTCATTTATCTACCTTAGCTTTTCCAATATTGCTTTTGAAAAAATAATCAAGAATATTCATATTTAAGTAAATTTTTCTGTCCTTAGTATAAAACTGCTAGAAAAAAACAGCATAAAAAATTAATTTATAATTATAAAATAAAATTAAAATTGCCTGCGTTCTATGTTAAGATGCTTTTTTTAAAATCCATCAAAGCCTCTAGTTTGAAAGTGTTCTGTGAAAATATTTTTTTTTTCTTTGGATTCAAATACATTGGAGCTAAGTGAATTTATGATTTTAATCTTAATTTTTAAAGTGAAATTTCTGAATGAATTTCAAGAAGACTTGTTAAAATAATATATATCTTATAAAAATAAGAATAATAAAAATTTTCAGATAATTCAAATTTTATTTTTCCTAAAAGGGAAATTATTTTCAAAAAATCTTCGTGAATATTGTCTCAAAGTTTATTGAAGTTTTCCGGCCATTTAAGAATAAAAACTTAAATTTCCAAAAATTAAAATTATTTAATATATTAATTTTGTGGCATTCACCAAAAGCTGTTGAAAATAATGAAATGTCCAAGAGTGAAAAAATATTACATGATCTGTAAATACATTTGATATCCGTTTTGTTGAAGTATACTATGCAAGTTTTTTTATTACATTTTAAATTTATTTAAGAGTATTTTTTTTAAAGAAAATTTAGCACAAATATTTTATGTATGAAAAAATGTGAAAAAGCGAATAAATATATAGATATTTAAAATGGGTTTTCCACAATATTGTCGGACTTATGCAAAAAAAAAAAAATTTTTTTTAAACGATAGTGTATTTTTGATACATAAGCAACAGCATTGCTATACGAGTAAAATATAAAATTGCTTAGCATGATATTATCGCGACACTCACTCCCTTTTCATCAAATCTAAAAAAAAACTCATTGGGCCATTTTCAGTAAACTCCTCTCACCGTGCACTTCACCTCAACGGACGGTGATACTGCAGCCTCTCTCCGGACGAAATGTTCCATGCACCATTGCAGCGCAGATCGTCTCAATTCATTTTCTCAATGATCGCGCGAGAGTTGAATTGCTACTAAGGATGTTGCCCGTAATAATCTGGAAGGGACAAAATTTAAAAAAAAAAAAATTGAAAGTAAATACAATTTATTTTTATTTTTTAAATATACCAAAGTTAACAATTTTTTTAAAGTTAACAAAAACAGTTGATTAGTGCGATTGTTCAGTGCATTCTGTAACCTGAGGTTCATTCCCCAAATTTTGTTAGGTGTTAAAATACATTTATTGCTTTGTAACTGAAAGAAAAATAATGTAGCGAAACTCTTTAAAAAAAAAAAAAAAAAAAAAAAAAAAATTATGCTTATTACTGGCTATTAAATTTCTTGCATCAAAAAAGATTATAGGGTACAATCTGACATTTATTGGAAACTCATTCAAATGGAAATGGTTATAACATTTTCAGGAAACTTGGAGGTATACCTCTTGGAAAATCATGACATTCCAAGTTTGGAATATCACAGTATTTATTTTTATGTTTTAGTCTGCTTGTTTGAATAAAAATAAATTATTTTTAGCTTACCCTTTTAATATAAAATGAACCCTTTAATATATGATTGATTGTATTCCCAGAGATCTACCTATATCTATAGGGGTCTCCTGTTTCAGGTTACTTACTGGGCATGATTTTCTCCAGAAACATCTATATCACATTAGGCTTGCGGATTCATCCGACTGCATTTTATGTAAGGAACATATTAACATGGATGGCGAGCATCTTTGGAAACGTTCTGCCCTCCAGGAAGCCCGCACTTCTTCACATTTCAAGACGCTTTCCACTCCTGGAGATACTTCATTTATTTATTGGACTCAAAGACTTATTATGCTCGAAAGAACCAACATAAGGACGTAATATATATATATATATATATATATATATATATATATATATATATATATATATATATTTATATATATATATATATTAAGATTATAGTTGTGAAAATGAGAATTTAATTTTGGAAAAACACCTGTTAAAAGCGCTAATTAAAGAATGTGACCAGGAATAGTGGAATATTTTAATTTAATAGTGTTGTTTCAATCTGAGTTATAATGTTAATAGGATATAGATCACAAAAATTTTAATTCTTATAAAATTAATGAAACGGATTATGGAAATAACAGAAATTAATTGCAGCGTAGGGTACTTATTCAGGGAAAGCTGATCGAAAGGTCGGCACGCAAACACACAATCAGGGTAAAGTAATTTGATAATCTTGACTACTATTTATTTACAAATTTACATTATAAATCACGATACAGCAAATATAAGCTCCAGGAAAACTGATGAATTTCCCAAATTCTGGAACATTTCCTTATTGGAAAGATACCTAAGTTTTATATTTACACACAATGACAAAATGAATGATAAGGGTTTTGAATCACACAAGTTCATTACAGTTTTAGTTCTTCCAAGAATCTTTACATGGTTACTTTATATTATATGTATATAATTGCAACTCTTATAAGATATATAAAATTTTTATAAAATTCAAAAATTTGCTTGAAATTAATTACAGATTTATAGCAAAAATTATGTTAATATTGCTAAGCTTAGTGTTTAATCGAAATTTTAGTCAATAATGCACTATATAAATATAGAGAAAAGCAAAAAGAATTAAATGGAATATTTTATTAGGTATAATGATTCTGATATAAAAAATACATTTTTCATTCATTATTAATAATCCATTAATATATACGAGAAAAATAAGGTGTAGAAATTATTGGCATAATATATTGATAATGGGCAACTAATATGTGTTTCAAGTTAAGGTCAAATTAATTAGATATTTAAGGTATTAAAAATTCAGTAAGGCAATTAGGACCATATATTCTATTAATTTAATAATATTATTTTTATTTAATTATAAGCTACAAATTTTTAATTGTGAATAATTAAATTGTTTAGATATTGGTAGTTGGTTTGAATCAAAGAACTGCCCTCGGTCCAATTTTTTAGCTCGTGAGGGTTATATGGTTTAAGTGCCATTACTTCAGAATTATTTATTTTTTACAGGTTATTATGTTGTTGTTGCTAATGACACTTAGACAAGTCGAGCTCGCTATGCCTCGGCTATGCGAATTTAAGTCAATTGGGGCGTCTTTCGTTTAATCAGAGCACCATGTAGGTGAAAATACGACTTTTGCTCTTCAAATCCAACAATAGATGGCATCACTAGAACAAATTATTATAAAAACTGAAAGCCAAAAATTTTCTGTAGTGGTTGATGGTAGTCATTCCCAAGTCGGTTCTAATATGCTCATTTCTGAAATAACGTTGCAAGCTAGAAATAAACCTTAGAAGCTTCTTTTGCTGTGTTTTCGATATTTTTAAGTTAGTAACACGTGCTCCTCTCCAAATTGGAGATGCATGGCTAATTATTGGCCTCAGATACGCTTTATAAAGTAGCCGTGACGTAGCGAGCATAATTGGCTCCCGGGTACAATACCAATTTTAGCTTCCCACCTCAAAATATAATAATATAATATATAGAATAAACATGTGTAATAAGAGTATAATGCAAATAAGAACAGCAAAGTATCTACTTTAAAATAATCTTAAATATAAATAATTTTAAAGGCTCAGGTTGTACTTTTAAATTTGAGATAAAAATCTAGTAAAAAAATCTTTGCTAGAATATGAGTTGGAAATGTATCAGTAAAAAATCAAACGGAAATTTAGAATTAGTTAAAGATTGTGTTAGAAAATCATTTTTCTGAGATTCAATGATATTATCCATGTGTTTCGAGACAAAGTGCAAATAATAAAAAAAAAATCTTTTAATAATAAAATATAAAATTTATAAGAACTAGTTAATATTCAATTTAAAGCCCTTTATTCAAAGTAAAAATTAAATATTTACTGAAATAACAATCTAGACTTTAATTTGTTTTTAGTAATTTGATCATTTTTTTTATTTTTGAATACCTTTTTTACGTCAGTTACATAACTTATACTATCATCTGATATATCGGTCTTATAATGAATGATAATTTTAAATAAGCAATATCTACTGAAATAAAAGTACAAAAAAATCACAATTATTAAAATTCTTAAACTGAGATATTATTGCATGTTTTATACTAAGTCACCATATTGTTTTACGAACTCTTCTGGGCGAATTATTTAATATAGCTTAAAAATACTTATTTTTTGAAATTAAAATATCATTTTTCTACAAAAGAATCGGTATTTATGACATTTCCCATCACGGATTGAGGATTATACATATATTTACAGGATTATCCATATATTTCAACAATTTATCACATTTACCGCGTTTAATGGGGATTATGTATAATCATTGGTCATTATACATAATTGCCGGATTAGTCACTTTTACCGTAACACTATCCTATTATTATACTCTGAGAACATTTCTCCCTGAAAATTTCCAACTTATCTTTAATAATGTTTAATAAGACTTCCTTATGATTTTAATATGTATTTCTTAATTAAAATAAGAGCATATTCTTATTGAAAAAAGAACGTATTTTTATTCTGAATCATTTTACGAATCATTTCATAACATTCAAAAATATTACTAATCTATAGCTTTTTACAAAGCATAATAATTTTGTCTTATATCCTTAAATTCCTTTAAAATGATTTCTAAGCTAAACATGCTTTCATTATATAAACAGAAATATGAAGTTAGTTAAAGATTAACTATCAAAAAACATTTTATGTGTATATCTAAAAATATTTGATACATTTGGTCCTTTAACTTCCCAAAAAAAATTTTTTTAACATAATGTATTGATATAAAGGCGGTGAAATTACAAGTCAAATAAAAATTATTTTCGTAAATCTTTAAATTTCAAATATTTTGATTTCAAATAAATTATTTTAAATAAGCAATTTGATTTTAAATTTCAAAACTATACATGTTTGTTAATAAATATTTTGAATGGCTAAAAAATCTGCTAAATAAGCAAAATGTAAAGAATAAGTTGTTGACAGAAAATAAAGTTAACCCAAAAGTTAGCATTTGTAACGAAATTTTTAATAAAATAACACTAAAGACGAATATTTGTGAGTGCGAAATGATGATATTTTAACCGAGTAAATTGTTAAAATAAAAGGAAATTATAAAATTACCTAGCATTTGGGGGTAATTACTTTTTTGTTTCCAGAGTTGTATGGTATTTCGATCTCAGGTGCACAATTTTCTTTATTAAATATTGCAGCGCTATTTTGAAAAAAGAATTCTCTTCTGTTGGGGGTCAGTCTGTTGCTGAACACAAACATTTTCGGACAAAGAGGACCGCTAATGAGATATACATTTCAACGCGAATTTTTCATGAGTTGTTGTCAAACAACATTTCGTTCCTGCATAGCAGACAGTCCCTTGAATAACGAACAAGTTCCCTACAGCATTTCGTTATCAAATAACTTTTGCAGACAACGCTCTGTTACTAATGTTCTAATCTAAATCTGGCTTATAATAAATCAAAACCTTGTAAACTTTCCCCTTAATAGAAATATTAATATTCCATATAAAAATTCTGATGATATCAATTTTAAATTTTTTTGCTTGTTGATTAGATTAATTACACTTAAGTCCTTTTTTTTATGAAACGAAGAAAGAACCTGACAAGAATGTGGAAAAGAAATGTTCAAAACTCATCAAATTATTTTAAAAACATCAATTTTCTTGTCGATTTCATGTCTTGAAATTCATTTAAATGTGTTGATAATATCGGAAAAGTTATAAATTAACTTTTAATATCAAGAAGTATTATAGAACCAATGAAAGGAAGTATATACCCTGGAATTTTCAAAATATAACTTATTTTGAAAATTCTAGGGTAAAGAGAATTTTCTTTCTGGAATTAAAATATGATACAACTGTGTGTGTAATCGAATAGTTACTAGCAAATTCCAAGAAAATACATAAATGTAGTTTCCATTTCCTTTTTACATCATTAGAACATCATTACTTCCGAAATATCATTAGTTTAATTATCACAAATTTTTGTTTCTAAGCAAATAGCATCGTTTTATTAAAAACGATGGACTTCAATGGAAAATTTGGCTATTAAAAAATCTTAACTTATAATTCTGAAAATAATATCATCGAGTTTGATATTTTATTCATTATATCTAATTATTAAACGCCGATTTTTAGTCAGTATAAGCAGTTGTTAACATGTATGAACTATTTTGAAATTTAAAATAGAATTGCTCATTACTTCAAATTACTTATTTAAAATCAAGTTATTTAAAGTTTCAGTAAAAGTAGTGTTTCGAAAATAATTTTACTTGTAGTTTTGTTGCCTTTGTATTAGCACTTTTTGAAAAATTCTTTTTAAATTATCTAAATATTTTATACTTAAATATTGCACTTATTAAATTATTTTCATGTATTTTTTTGGATGTGATAAAAATATTTTATTAATTTAATCCTTAAATAATTTATTGGATATATAAATATTTTCGTTATTTCTCATTTATTTTCTTTAAATCATGCATAAATTTTCTTTTTCTTAAATGTAAGATGATGCGAACCTCAAGATTTGTTTAAATAATTTAAAAAAATTTCCAGTATTTTACAATATATTTAATTTTAATTATTCGAATAAAAACATAATGGATAATGTTCTGATAGAGATATCCATCGAAATAAAATATCTCTCAATTATGCATTCCATATAGCTTTCTTTAAAATAATATGTAATTTTATTAGAATATATATGTAAGCGTTTAACTTAAAGGTTTTATGTAACTTATATAAGAGAATAAAAGCCACACACGAAGATTTTTTTAAATATATATTTATTTGTATTTATCTCTCTCTTTTTTTTTTAGTTTATTTTATATTAATTTTTTATAACAATATGTGATTATGTGATTAGTACATAAATTTTATTAAAGAAATAATCTGCTTTACTCTAAACTATATAAATCTATGTGTTATGACAGCTACATGGGCCAAGGCCTACTGTGCCCATAACTGTTTTCATGGCCGAGAGCCCTGGGGTGCGAAGCATGTATCCCGATTAGGTGGTTAGTCTAACGCGAAACCCCGTGTTCAGTTCCCAAGCATGCTTTGTATTCAGTTTATCGACCCCACTGAAGGGATGAAAGACAGAGTCGACCTTTTCCAGCTCGAGGATTTAATCTCTGACTTGAGGCTTGGCAGCATGAAACGCTACCACTGAGCCACCAGGCTTCACTCTTGCATGCTATCAACTCCAATATAATGTTAATGATCTGGTAAATAGAAGAAGACCGAAATTTATTTTTAGAAATAATATTTCTAATGCCCCCAAATCCACCAACAAATCCATCAAGTCTGGGTACCAAGGTGTTTCTTCCAACCTTCTCGAGGACAATTATCGCCATCCCCCCCCCGGGGAGATTTCGAAGTGATATGAGCAATTCGAGTGTTACGGTCAGTTACCTCCCCATCACACCGTGGGAAAGTTAGAACAAAGGTACAAATGCCTCGAAATTCTTGTAACCTCTAAATTTTGCTTTAGACTTTAATATTAAATTAATTAAGAAAAGTATAGTTAAAATAACTCGAATTGAGTAGATTCTAAAAATTGGAAAAAAGGTGTCTGACAATTTTCACAAAGTATATATATATATATATATATATATATATATATATATATATATATATATATATATATATATATATATATATATATATATATATATATATATATATATATATATACATCATTTAGTATTTATTCAAGATATACTTTAAATTTTACTTAAATAACGTTTTACTCATTAGTTGTTTTATATATTTTTTATTATCATTTTACTTCTTACCTCATTTGCATCTGCAGAATGATCAAGGCACGGCATTGGTTTTAATTCCAGAAGATCATTGTAATTTTCCGCATTAAATATATCTTACATTATATATAATCATTAGATTGTAAATAATTTTTACAAGGAAATTTGAAGTATCAAATTGCACACAGCTTATTATAATCTATAATTTATTACTTTCTATTTGGTAAACTAAGCAATCTATGAATATTCAAGAGAATATTTGTAAATAAAAATTAATAATTAAATTATAATTAAGTAAAAAACACAAAGAAACAGCCCTGCTATTTGATTGATAATTATTAGCTTCTAGTTATACCTGTGCCATTTAATTGCAATATCTAAAGGTAAAACTTCAAAAATAAAGTGAAAACAAGAAATTAAATTTCTTAAATATCACATAAAGACTAAATAACCAACATGCCAAAAATATATTACCATTTGATAAAAATAAGTTGAAAAGCAGTTTTATGAATATAAAAAATACTTAATATATTTGTACAATTAAATGTAAAATTATTTCAGATTTTTTTTAGATGCATGCAAATATTTTCAATGCAATTCATTCACCCACTAACCACTTAACAAAAAACTTAGTATGTTATGAGCTATGAAATCGGCATAAATTTTTATGATAAGATCATGCCTTTCTTTGAATAAAATTGTTAACAGAATATTGATACTTGAATTAATAAAATAGTACTGTAGTTTGTGTGGTGATTACTTTAAATTTCACTCATGAAAACTAGTAAGTTTAAGTTTTTATATTTGTTCATATCACATTTTTCATAAAGAAACTACAAAAGAAATCAACAGTACATTTTAAAAATTACCTGAATAACTTTTTGTGTCAAATTCATATTGCTTATTAGGATTTATTGTAAACGTAATCCAATCTATTGCCTTATCCTTTACTCATGGTTAAATATCCATTATGTTAATGCTAAATAATAGTAAAAATCCTTTGTGTTTAACAGATATACAAGTTAAAATAGTCTTTAAAATGTTAGAGAATTATATTGCTAATTAATATCTTGAAAATTTTACAGCGTTACATTCATTGAATAACTGTGTGGTCTGTTTATTATTATAATTAAAGCTATTTAATAAAATTAAACTAGATTAGTTAATTGAATTTTTATTTGCGTGAAAATACTAAAAATACTCTAATACCCCTTAGAATGGTGGATGAAAAAAAAATAAAAAGCGTTCCAGTAGTATTCTGGTTTTGCTTGAAAATTATAAAAGCATACTAAATACATAAATACATTCTTAAAACAATAAGAATAAAATCTTCAAACTATTCTTAATTGTTAATTTAACTATATTAACTTTTTTTTTTTTTTTTTTTTTTTTGCAACGACTTAAAGAGGTATATTCTTCATATACTGTCATTCTATTCTAAAATACCTATCGAGTTACAAAATTTTAAGCTGCTTAATAGAGCAATTACATTTTTGATTCGAATTACGTTTTAAGATATAGTATAACTGGAAGATGGTAATCGACACCATTTTTTTCTTCAAGTATTGTATGATGCTCATCGTAAAAGAAATGCGTTAATGTTTATAATTCATTTTACATAGTATTTACCACTGCATATACTTAACCAGCATAAAAATTAACAAATATCTTGAGTCTCAAACAAAATATATGTACTAAAACCAACTTAAATCAATCAATTTTATTTAATTTAATCACCAAATAAAACTATTTTTAAATGGGAAACACTATCTTGATAGTTATAAAACTTTAAAGATGGGTAATGTCATATATTTAATAAGGTTTTTTAACAGTTGATTTTTCAATAGACATTTGAAAGCTCAGCCTATGAAATGGTCAATGATGAATAAAAGCTATATTTTTGAAGAATTATTTTTAGAAAATTTCAATTTACTAGAATTTTAATTATTATACACATTTGTTATAACAAATATATACCAATCAATACCTATTAATAGGTTTTTAGTATTTAATGTATAAAAAAATATTATTCTTATTTTTATTTCAAACTAAGTTTATTTTTACAGAAATTTCTCAAATATAATATGTGTTGGTGCCTTTTAGAGTTACTAATCTTAGACAAAAATATAATACAAACATCATGCATTTCATATAGAAAGGTTTAACATTAAATTATTAATATTCTAATGAATATATTTTTATTTCCTATTCATGGTTCTTACATCACGCAATTATTATACATTTATCATCACTGAATCCAGTGCATAAAAATACTTAACTTAAAAGAGCTTAAAAATTAGTTTACAAAAACAAAATTAATTCAAAAGAATATCTATTAAATTCTATACTCAGGAAGTGTTAAATACTAAAGTATTTTTCTCGTGTATTAATTAAATATTTCTTTTTTCTTTGAGTTAAAACTCTTAGAAATAATCTTTTATACTTATTTAAGCAAAAGATTTACAAAATGTTTGAAAAATGTGTGCTGCAATTTTTTCAACACATGAAAATCTTGGAAATGGTATTTCACATTTATTTGAAAAATTCAAATAGAAAGGTTTTAAAATTTTCTAAAGAGCGCAATGATGCATGAAAAACTTGCAGTTGAATGCCATTATATTCAACAAAAAGGCAAACAAAAGAAGTCCTGTGAGTGACCATCTTGAATTCTTGGTATCTAGGGGTCGATTGTCAAAAGTTGTGGTCACTGAACAGATCCAGATGTTTTTCGGAAACATGCCTGCCAAATTTCCCATCTTGGTTTCTGTGATTAAAATTGATAGGACTTCACGGTTGGATTTCTTAAGGTATGGAAAATATCCGTTGGTCCATATGTTGTTGATGAGGGTTTTAGCTTGTACCATTTACCTCTTTTTGCGACTTGCAAAAATAAAAATAATAAAAGAAGAAGAAAGTTGATTTTGAAAGATTATGTGAAACAAATTTTTTTAAAAAATTGGAGAGTTGTTGTGGGGCTTAGTCGAAGAACCGATTTAGGCCTGTGAAAATTTTCCAGAGTGGCTTAGCGAGCACCATTGGCGCTCGGGTACGATACCAATTTTGGAGCCCCATTTCAAAAAACATAGTAATATAATACATAGAGTAAACACATAATAAGAGTATAATACAAATAACTACAGAAAAATATCTACTTTAAAATAATCTTAAATATTGATAATTTTAAAGGCTCAAATTGTACTTTTATAAAATTTGAGATAAAAAAATTTAGTGAAAAAAATCTTAAATGGAATAGTATTCGGAAATGAATCAGTAGAAATCAAACTTACGGAAATTTAGAATTCATCAAAGATTGTGTTAGAAAATCATTTTTCTGAGAGTCAATGATATTATCCATGTGTTTTGAGACAAAGTGCAAATAATAAAAAATAATAAATCTTTTAATAATAAAATATAAAATTTATAAGAACTAGTTAATATTCAATTTAAAGCTCTTTTCAAAATAAAAATTAAATATTTACTGAAATAACAATCTAGACTTTAATTTGTTTTTAGTAATTTGATCATTTTTTTTATTTTTGAGTACCTTTTACGTCAGTTATATAACTTATACTATTATCTAATATATCGGTCTTATAATGAATGATAATTTTAAATAAGCAATATCTACTGAAATAAAAGTACAAAAAAATCACAATTATTAAAATTCTTAAACTGAGATATTATTGCATGCTTTATACTAAGTCACCATATTGTTTTACGAACTCTTCTGGGCGAATTATTTAATATAGCTTAAAAATACTTAGTTTTTGAAATTAAAATATCATTTTTCTACAAAAGAATCGGTATTTATGACATTTCCCATCACGGATTGGGGATTATACATATATTTACAGGATTATCCATATATTTCAACAATTTATCACATTTACCGCGTTAAGTGGGGATTATGTATAATCATTGGTCATTATACATAATTGCCGGATTAGTCATAGTCACTTTTACCGTAATACTATCTTATTATTTTACAGTTAGATCATTTCTCCTTGAAAAAATTTCCAACTTATTTTTAATAATTAATAAGATTTCCTTGTGATTTTAATATATATTTCATAATTAAAATAAGAGCTAATTCATATTAAAAAAAGAACTTATTTTTATTCTGAATCATTTTATAACATTCAAAAATATTACTAATTTGTAGCTTTTTACAAAGCTTAATAATTTTGTCTTATATCCTTATATTCCTTTAAAATGATTTCTAAGCTAAACATGCTTTCATTATATAAACAGAAATATAAAGTTAGTTAAAGATTAACTATCAAAAAACATTTTATGTGTATATATAAAAATATTTAAAACATTTGATCTTTTAACTTTCCAAAAAAGAATTTTTCAATATAATGTATTAATATAAAGACCACACAAAATTACAATCCAAATAAAAATTATTTTCGAAAATCTTTAAATTTTAAATATTTTGATTTTAAATAAATAATTTTAACTAAACAACTTGTTTTTTAAATTTTAAAACAATATGTATGTGTTTGTTAATAAATATTCGTAGTGGATAAAAAAATCTGCTAAATATGCAAAATGTAAAGAATAAGTTTTAGACAGAAAATAAAATTTTAACAAAAGTTAACATTCCCAAAGAAGTTTTTAACGAAATAACACTAAAGACGAAAATTTATGTGTGTGTGTGTGTGTGTGTGTGTGTGTGTGTGTGTGTGTGTGTGTGTGTGTGTGTGTGTGTGTGTGTGTGTGTGTGTGTGTGTGTGTGTGTGTGTGTGTGTGTGTGTGTGTGTTAAATAGAAAGTGACCCAACAGTGACTATGAATGTCCGATTTATGTTAAGAATTTGGCAATCAATTTGGTTAAATAATGAGGAAATTTAAGCTTCTTCATGAGTTCGTACATATAACCATAATGCTAAACTCTATCAAAGGGTTTCTCAATGTCAAGAAAAAATTCCCCCAGTACTTTTTTCCTGCTGTCACCTTTAAAATTTTCTCGACCACCCTAAGCAGCTGGTGCTCTGTGGATAATTTGTCAAACTCTATCAGTCATTCTCTATGTCCAGAAAAAATACCCTAAATTCTTTGGTTTGGACCAGGTGATTCCAATTTATTTCGAGAGATAATATTTATCATGAAGGACTTAATGGCCCATTATGAATCATGTTTGCAATTTCCACATTGTTCCGCGATAACAACTAATTGATTATCCTTGGTAGTGGGTAGTTGCTGGGGCTTCCAACTGGGAAAATCAATCTCTTTGACAGCTGCAAAGAGTGATAAATTCCATCAAAAATCTGGAATTATCTTGGGGTTTTACAAGCAGGAGAAATGACGTTAAATCAGCTTAAAAAGAGATATATAAAAACAAATTAATTAATTAATTAGTTGTTCAAAGTATGAAAATAATTATTTCATATTTCTTTAAAGTACATATGATCATGAAATTTCACTAAAAATCTTCAATATTTAAATATAAAATAAGGTATTAAATTAATTATTGCAATAATTAAATTATGGGCTTAGCATGTCTGCAAAAATCAGAAGCTATTAATTTAAAAAATCAACTATTTATTAAAAAGAAAAATCAATATTATGTCAAGCCAGCTTTGTGAATGTAAGACTTATATAGTTATATAAAAAGCTATTGCTGAAAAGAATTTTGATTTCAAATATTATCATTAAAATTTATAAAACAGCTTACTTTAAAATCAAGGGTATATGCTGAAGTTCTAACAAAAAATTTCAATACAAATTTTTCAATACCAAGAACACAATACTTTTTCGACAAAAACAATTTGGTGATAATCTGAAAACTAGAGTTATTTTTTTTTTATTTTTCTTTCTAATTTAATTTAAATCAAATATTTTTAATTATATATAAAACTAATGTATATAGCAATAATTTATATTTAAACTAATTCTCAAGATTTTTAAATATATACTTAGTAAATTCAAATATTGTTACTTTTTCAAATTGGATAATTTTTGAAAAACTTTAAATCAGACAGATTTTGACTTTTATTCGGAATATGTAAATTCGTGTTAATTGTCATTCAAATAATAATTCTATTTTATTATTTTTAAATTAAATTTATTGCAATTCCCCATTTAAAGAAGGTTTGAAATACAAATATTTTTTGATATTTTATACATAAAAATGTTTTTTCTTTATTTTTTATAAATATATTAAGATAATTTTTTTACGAAGGAAGTTACACAAACTAATAAATATTTTCTGAATTAACCGTTAGTTAGATAACTATTTGAGAAGTCTTTAAATATTAACAGCAAATGAAATAAAATTTCTCCAAGTTCTTCTATTCGGAAAAATGAAATATATTTCTTTAAATAATTTTAAAAATATTGAGGTTAACCAATATAATACTTTCAATCAAATCAGATTTTTTTTTTTCTTTTTAAATTTTCATGGCAATTTACCCTTAATTTTTTTTAAATCAAAGAGTGCGTTAAGATTATCAAAATTATATTTTACGCTTGTACAATTATCTTCCTTAGAAAAGCGTTTAAAAGCATTTAATCCAATCATTTTATTAAATAATAATCTATATAATATGCTTAGAAGTTAAGGATAAATTTTTGTTATTTAAATAAACTTAAATAATTTTCGTAAGTTCTTTGTATTCAGAATTTTTTAACATTCAAAATAAATATTTCTTTGAAGATTTCCCACAAAAAATTTAATAGTTTAATTCAAAATATTTAATTTAAATATAAAATATTTTATATATATAATTAAATAGTTTAAAAATACTTTATTTAAAAAATTAACCAAATCTTTAATTTCCATTAAAAAAAGATAACAGAATTGATTCCCATATAATTGATAAGAATATATATTAATAAAATATTACGAAAAGTTTATCTGTAATGAACTTAAGAATTACAACTGATATTATTAATACTTTTGCTTGTAAAAAAAAAAAATTCTAATGACGATCATGAAAGGTCTTCATTTAACAAATATTAATTGTATTTTCATGAAACATTATGTGAAATAAAATAGAACAAAATCAGAAATGATTTTGTGCAATCCATTTTAAATTACCTAAATCTCAGAAGTCTTATAATTAATTTCGATTTCTATCTATGAGTATAGACTAAAGACATATAATTATTAAAAAATTAATTTTCTAGAAATAATATATTTGTCCTTTTGTTTTTATTCATTTATATTTTTAACAATTCAGTTATTAGAAATTTAGAATAATTTTTCGTACTTCTAAGTTATGCTTTTTCATTTATTTTTAAAAAATAATTTTATTATAATATAAATAA
Source organism: Latrodectus elegans (assembly GCA_030067965.1). Taxonomy (NCBI): domain Eukaryota; kingdom Metazoa; phylum Arthropoda; class Arachnida; order Araneae; family Theridiidae; genus Latrodectus; species Latrodectus elegans. Next base: position 55,455,396 of record CM057820.1, read on the forward strand.
ACATTTATATTTAATATTTGTATTATTTTGAATCAAAGTCCATCTTTATTACCTTAGATGTAATTTCGCTGTAAAATATTGCTGCATTTATATTTAATGATTATAACCCTATTTTCGATTACGTAATAGAAATCTGTTACATTATTTCTTAATGATTAATACACAATATTTATTCAATAAAAAATGTCTTCATTGATAGAATATGGAAATAATTGTAAATTAACTCAGCTGTTTGCAAAAGTAGTCATCATATGATTATTTAGTAATATATATAGTGAAGAATTATTTTAATAAAACGCTAAAAAGGAGAATTACTTTATTAGATTCGCTTTTTATCATATTTAAAGATCAGAGAATAAAGTCAATTTTTTTCCTTTTTTGATTAACAACTTTATCCAAAATAACAAAGTTTTTTTTAAGAAATTTACAAAGATTATACATGAAAAATTTTACGGGTATTTATATATTTAAAATCAAACACGAACAACTATTTGTATTTAAGTGATGACATTTACTTAAATAAGGAAATATGCGCGTATCAAATAATTTGTTAATTATACAAATACAGGTGGTAAAAAGCTGTAAAAAACCAGGTGATAAAAAGCTGTCATTTCAAACCAGAAAATACTCAAATGATACGGCATTGATTATCTTTATTAAATTGGAAATAAAGAAAAATTTAAAAATTGTTATGGTAGTACTTTAAAGTTTAGTTATGAGTATACATTGAGCTTACAGAGTGAAATATCATACTTTTAAATTTTCTGAAGTGGAAATCAATTCCATACAAGAAAACCTTAAGGAAACTCCTCTACAAAAAAGTCTTTTTAAAAAGACTTCATAATACTTTTTTCAAAGAAGGACATTCGTTTTTTAAAGTTTTTATCACCAGTTCCACAATTATTGTACTTTGCAACTATCATTCATGAAGTACAGTAACGAAATCGTACTTGTAATAGAAGATAAGCTTCTTCATTCAATAGCCAAATATATGAATGGTTATTATATCATGCATCTACTCATATTAATATGTGAAGTAGATGCATGATATAGTAACGAAATTTTTTTTAGCTGAAAATGAAAAAGCCTCTCTTTTCTTACAAATATTCGAAAATAATAAAATTTTCCACTGTCCTTGAAAATAATGATAAAAAGAATGTTGATAAAAGCAACACTTACTTATTAAAACAAATTCATTGAAAGGAAGTCTTGTAACATCAAGAAGAAACACAATATTTCCAGCTAAAAACGAGAATGTAGGAAAATAAGATCATGCATTTTTTTTATATATATATCAAGGCTTCTGCAAGAACTGCTGAATTAAAGAGAATGCCTCGAATATAATTTGAAAATTCCACAGAAATGCAACAACTAAGTGAATCTTGCGGTGAATTGATTGCGAGTAGTATCGCAGTCTACGGCACAAAATTTTGATATTGTTTTATTATATATGACTTATCAGTTACTTTATAAAATGAAAAGTAAACGATTTCTTAACTGCATGTAAACACCAAATTTAATATATATATATATATATATATATATATAATGTAAATTTTTTTAAAAATTTGTATCATTCTCTAACTTCAAAGCTTTCAAATCATTCATTTCTTACAAAACAGTAACAGAATACTCTTTTCGACGTTTGCTAGAAGAATACAATAATTCCTGAAATAAATATTATTCTTCTCATACATATTATGCTTAATATAAAGAAATGAAATAAAAGAAATATATGTAAAGAAATAAAAAGAAATGCCTGCCAAAGTAAGAACTGTTTTGAAAAACTGGAAAAATTATTACTGGAGAATATTCCTATGAGAAAATTTTATTAGCCTGAACCTTAAAACTGTTTGGTTAAAATAATAAATCTATAAACTTTGCTAAAAATGTGTACTTAAAAATGAACAAATATTGTAAATCACTTTTGTTTTAGAATAATTGAAATTTTCTTCTATTGATAAAAGGGATAAATTTTCACTTTACAAATGATTTTAACACAAATAATTGCTCACACACATGAAAAAATTATTAAAATGAAATTATCATGTAATCAATAATGTTTTGATTACACTAAATCAACATTTAGATACATATTTCAATGTTATATGATTTATGATTCTTAGAATAATATAAATATGTTTATTTTTATTTTAATAGCATTTTGATATTGCGTTCGTGTCTAAAAGCATTCCAAAAAATAAATGTATCTAAAATTTACTGAAATTTAATGTGGCAATATTGAAAGTTTATGTCAAATATGTGAAATTTATGGTGGTAAATAGATGCTTTTCTGACTTTATAACAAAAGGTATTTCAAAGGAAAATTGTCTGCTATGAAATCGTTTGTTAGAACGAGTATGCTTTTTTATATGATAAAATAATGAGAACAATACTAGAAGTTGATTTCTTTACCAATGACCAAGTAAAGTTTGAGGTGGGAAAGAATGATTGGTGGGTGGGGGGGAATTCTCGTTTGAAAACAGCTGTGGGATCAATAATTCTCCCTAATAAGAGAATCGAAGGTACAAGAACGACACTGAATGGTGAAATACATCAATGTCCTTAAAAGAAGGAATTGAGGTAGGATTGTTAAGGGACAGACGCTTTCCAACAAAATAGAGGATAGCCCACTAAAAAGGGCGTTATGTACAACAATCATGGCAGCAAGACTGAATAGGGAAATAAATCATTGCGAAACATCTGTACTGATTTCATTCACGAATTGAAATGGGTGGACACATTGTTCAAGATCTTTCTTTTCAGAAAATAGGATGCAGTTTCAAATGAAATGCATGGAATTCATTGTAAGGCGTAGATAATTCTATTTAAGATTTAGACTCATTGAATTTCTGGCATACAAAAGAATTTTTCTTGTAAGGGTAAGCCTCACAAGAAAAATAATGAGACTAGTTTTCACCTTCCCATCTCACCAAGTGATTAATCACTCAGTGACAATCGATCTGTAACAAAACTCCATTCCACACTTGATCGACAAAATTTTTCTTACGCTTTTAGGATTGGAATTGAATCCTTTTAAAGACTGGAATTTTTAGATATATATGTATTAAACTGAACTTTGCATTTATATACATACAGAAATATATTAACTGACACAAATAATAAATAAATTTCAAACATGTAACATCTATTTGAATTAAACTATAACTAGAATTTTATGTAAAATAAAGAATTAATTTTGTGCAAAACAAATTCACAATTTAAATAATTAAAAACATATTATTATTAAATTATATTAATAATAATTTTAACAATATTTAATTCATTTTACTTAAATATATGTAATTTCAACTATATTTATTATATTAATAATAGTTAAATAATTTAATAAAATATTCTTAAAAATAGGTGATTAAAATAGCATTCTAATAAATGCATATTTAAATACATTTTTAAATATTTTGTATTTATTTTCATATAATATAAACAGTAAATATTTTTTTTAATTATCTGATGCACTCAAATGTGAGGAGTTTCACTTTTAGCCATATAAACTCCTTGTACGTAAATTTTTAAAATATTTTTTATTATCATTTCATCCAAAACATTTAATTTTGTATTTCATGTATTTTGAACTTTTGTATGTCCTAACCTAGAATTTTATAATTAAATGTTTGTATAGTTTATATTCAAGAATTTTGAATGTAACTCATATATTATTTTAGCTAAATGTATTTTCGTAAAATATTTTATAATTCATATCATAATCTAGATATTAAGAGCAAGAAATTTGTTCATTTTATATCTATGAGCTTTAAAACTATGCACCATATAAACTATTTGGTATTATCCAAGCATCGTCAGCAGTATGTACGTCCCATTTGTAAATCACTCTTTGTTTTCTCATATACAAAATACTTATGGGTGGATGTGATAAACAGCCGACAAATGTTTCACGTTTATTCAGGAATGAGCTACAAATAATGTACTCATTAATTTTTTATTAGTGAATTAATATAGTGTATTTTACCTCCTGGTTTTAATGGTACAATTAAGTTCTCTTCATCATTAATTTTTAAATATTCATCATTAATAATTGTATCCAATGTAATCCAATGGCATGCTACTAATAATGACAACGGTTATAAAGATATCATAATCCCTTAATTTTGATAAAGCTTTGCTATAATAAAGATAAAACTCTCTTACTGGAATTTAAAAAAATTATCATTTTAGAAATTTGTATTCTTTTATAAATCTATCATAAATAATTTATAAAAATATCACCGAAAATAATAAAAACTGTGAATTAGATCAACTAAAAATATGTGTAAAAAAATTTTAGAAAAAGAGGAAAGTTGATAAAAAGGAACATTAGAAAATAACAGGCGTTTGCTGAACCAATTTGAAAAAAATATATCGAAGTTGAAAATTTTTTGATGATAAAACTGCATTATTAACTTATTTTAGAGACTACGAGTTATTACTTTATAGCATGGTCTTTTGGGAAATATTAAATTTTTTTATCTTATACTAGTTTTTAAAATTAGGGAACACGTCTTCAAATTTACTATAAGCGTCTTTTTTTTTTTTTTTTTTTTTTTGCACGTTTTTTTGAGAAAGCTGTGTTTACAGTTTATAATAATAACAATAAAAGATTTCATCAAAATAACAGATCTATGAATAAGAATAGAAAAGCAATAAATTTAAAAGAGCTACGATTGGAAAACAACTGCTTAAAAAAACATAATCCACAAACGAACGTTGTTTGTAGTAACTTAAAAGTCCAAAGCCATTAATCATGATCAGCAGCCAACTGATAGCCAAAGAAAAAAATAGGGCAATTTCTTTTAAAAATTCCAGAACTATCTTCGTAAAATCGAAATCTAGGGTTGAGGGAGGTCTGTAGCCCCTCTGGCAATGTACCTCGTTTTCTAATGAATTAGAGTCCTTAGATAGTCTTGGCCTGGTGATTAACAAATCAAAAATAAAAGATACAATAATGAATAATACAAAGATATTGCAGTAAGTGCTCCCACTGGATGCACTCTGCATGACTTGTGTTTTTGGACTAAGAATAATTGAGTAATCCTAGTAATACTTAAATGATGACATAATTCTTGGTACACACAAAATTTCGTTAAAATTATTTACGAAGGAAAAGATAAGGGGAATACACAGGTTGATTACAATAATTCTTTGAAGCACACGAAGTTCCGTTAAAATATTTACAAAGGAGTTACAAAGAAAAAACACATGATGATGAAAATAGTTCTTGATAAACACAAAGTTTCGTTAGAATATTCACAAAGGAAGACAAAAAAAAAATTATTTATTCTTTTTTTTTTTTCGTATTTGTTTAAGATTAAATAAAATAAATATATTTACAGGATGCACACAGTTTACTTATAATGAGGTTTCTCACGGAATTGTATTTAGGTGGAGATATGATTTCCATTAATTATTATTATTCTTTCTTTTCCGTTTAGAATTATTAGAATAAATAGAGATATTGATGAGAGGTTATACTCTCAACACTGCTCAGGGCCTGTGGAAATGTATTAGGTCATAAGGACTGTAAATTTCAATACCCTGAATCTCCCCATTGTTGATTGTGTATATTTTAATGGTAGAAATTAAATGCAAGAAATTTGCGATAGCGGGCTATGGGCAGGATTCCCAAGTTCTCTCTTATTTGCTGATTTCTAAAGTAAAACTCTGAGTTAGTAATTAGTCTAAGTATTTTGCTTTGCTGGGCTTCTAAGACTTTGATATTTGAATCAGCTGCTCCTCCCCAGATCGGAGCAGCATAAGTTATTACTGCCCTGAAGTAGGCTTTATAGATTAGGATAAATCAAAATATGATGCAGCTGTGGGATTCGAAAAGTAGTTAGTTATCACCAAATTCGAGAAAAATATCTAAATTTAGTTTCAATTGTCTTTTTTTATTCTGTTTATAATTTTAGTATATCAGTACTTCCCAAGCAACTTTAGTATAATTCTTACAAATTTTCATTTTTATATTAATATTGTTTTGTTAAAAATGGATTTCGTTGGGAAATTTTGACTTTTAAAAATGTTGACTTATGATATTAATAAAATTAGCGGTATTATTTTATTTTCTCTGTCAGCACGTGTGGATTCGTTACATTTAATTACTTAGCACCGATTTTTAGCCAAAATAAATAATTGTTAAAATACATGTGTTATTTTGAAATTGAAAACAGAATTGCTTATTTATTTAAAATAAACTTATTTAAGGTTTAGGTGTTTCGAAAGTAACTTTTATTTTACTTGTATAAACGCATGTTTTAACTTGAAAGAAATCATTCTAGAGGGATATAATGAAACCAGGCATACTTATATTTTCTGCATTATAAAAAAAAATTAAAAATATCTTTGAATATATAAATTATTGAATAAAAAAAGGAAAATATACCATTGCACATAAAGCAATATGTCTAAAAATAATTAAAAATAAAAATAAACTATTTTTAATACAAATTAAATTTTTTTACAAATCAATTTTTAATAATTATAAACAAGTATTGTATTTTAATGTTTAACAAATCATAAGAAAGACTTTTTAAACATTAAAAATAAGTAGAAATTTTTCATTGGTAAAATAAACGACTGAGAAAACTTCTGAAGTAATATCATGAGATATAAATCTTAACATTTCATTGCTTATATAAATGCCTTTATTACTAATTTGGTTTGTTTGTTAGTAAACTGTGATTTTTCCTTCTACACGAGGTATAATTATACAGGGATTAACAATTAGTATTATAATTTAGACTATAGTTTGTAATGTCAGTCTTTAATAAATCTTGAATCCAAAAAGAAACGAGTGGATTTTTTTAATTAAAAATTTATTTAAATAAGATTTAAAAATAAATAATAGAATGAGAACAATTTTTAATAATTATAAAACAAGTATTGTATGCACGCAGTATTCTAAGAAAATTACTAAAATAATTTAAGTATGTAAAAAGTGAAAATTGAAATTAATAAAATACTTAAAATAGTTTTCAATATCATAAAATGAATTTTTAAAAATTATAGTTTACTCATTATTACTATAAATGTTTCCTTCAACGAAAATAATTTTTTATAAATTGATTTTTTTATATTTCAATCATTTGTAGCTTCTTTTGCATATTTATAATTATTATATATATATTACATATTCTTACAAATACACAATAAATTGCATAAAGTTAAATGACTAAAAATCAGTTAAATATTATATACGCATATGTCGAAAATTTTGAATGGCTTGGAGTTTGAGTAATGAGAAATGTTGAAAATACTTATGCCATTGCAAAAAATTTGTGATTAGTTAATTCAGTATACAAATATTCGCATTGAAAATATTTGGTTCACAAGTTTAATTCAAAATAAAATTCCTTCCTATATTAGAGACTTTTAATTTTGATAATTAGGAGAATACATTTCTAAATTATAGTGTCTAATAACATTTATCACACTTTCAGATAAAAGTAATAAAATATAAATACACTATTTTTTTCTCATGTAATTTACAATTTTATCAGGTATAAGGGTATAGCAAAAATAACTTTAAAATTAATAGCAGAAATAATATATAAAATCATTAAGCACTTAAATTACCTTGCAAATTCCAATTTATATAGTCTGATTTCTCTTTTCACTGTTTTAAAAACACATGATGGATTTTGATGAAATAATATTATTTATATAAGGCAAACAATTTTTCATGACTAATATTAATACTATTGGTCATGAAAAATTTAATTTAATCTTTTTTTTAACGTACACCAAGTATTAATATTGAAGTATCAAGAAGTACCACAGTCATTAATAACATCTTTCCTTTTTAAAAAAAATGAGTTAAATCAACAACAAAAGTATTTATATAAGTTCTTGACATCATAGATACTTGGATGTAAAATATGACAGATAGGTGTCTATATATTTTTTTGTTGTGTTACATTTATAACTTCAATAACAATACTTTTTTGTTTTTTTTTTTTTTCCATTTGTAAATGAACATCTATTAATGCTGGTGATACATTTTTATTGAATGTGCTTATAAAGAGAAGAAATTCTAAAAATTAGTTTTCATAACATTTCTATTGCATACCAAGACAATATTACCAACATGGAAAATATCAAAAATGTGCACTGTTGGTGCTCAAGTTTACTTGTTTCAGAAATTATTGTAATAATCATTATTCATTTATCAGTTATTGTAAAAATCACCTTAGATTTGCTTTCACATATGTGACAAAGGATTCTTATTTTAGACATAAATACCAGAGCCTCCATAAATAATTCAGTTATTATTAATTAAATTAATTGTACATTTCAGTATTAGAAAAGCCAGTTTTTAACTTTAAAAATTCTATAATAATATTCTTGAATTAAGCATTCATAAAATATTAAGTACTGAAACTAATTTCAATTAACATTAAAAATCTGTTGTGTAAATATCTTGAAATTCAATTCATATTTTATTTCACTAATAACGCAATAAATTATATAAAAAAAAAAATAAAAAAAAAAAAAAACATTAGTGTGTTTGTGAGGAACAATTATAATAAAATCTGTCCATAAAGTCGCAAATGACAAATTGGTTATTAATGGCTGCATTTCTGATGCAAAAAAATCATCCTAAATATTATCTCAAAAAAATCTTAAATCTATCTCTGAACGAAAAATATGGAGAAATGTAGATTAGGTGTTCATGGCTCCACCCATATTACATCCAATCACATTTGTTCCTGACTTGAATAACAATGCCGATGCCGACAACTTTTCGTCACTCAGCGCAATGACGTCAAGTTCTCGTTAGCTGGGTTGTCATACTGTGATTATAATCGCTTAAATTTGGCGGAGAAAGTAACGGAATTTGCTGTTTGGCGGAGTAGTCACGAATAACCGAATATCCCCCCCCCCCAAAGAAATTGCACGAAATACTGTATAAAATTTTTCAAATTATTAAATTTAGAATGAATTTCAACGAATTATATTAATTAGCTAATCCTAATTCAGTCTTATTAACAAAAAAAATAAGAAAAGAAAAACAATTTAACAATTTCATAATAATAGCTAGAGGGCGCTACAAACTGAGGAAAGAACATCTTTAAGAAATCGACTGGCAACACTGTCATATTTGCACCCAATGAGGCTTGTTAGATGTTTATTTGCAAGTAGCTCTTAGTGAGTGCTGCAGCTCTGTTAAGTTCATTGTACATTCGTACTTCTACCTTTACGTATTTTATACTTATTTTCGTTGATAGATTATTTAATCTAGTGAATTACGTTTTATTAGATCAGTATGGATATAAATCGTAGTGAAATAACTGATAAAATTAGAAATTCTATAAAGGAAAAGTTAAAAGATCTGAAAATATTTGTAGATAATGAACTTCCGGAATATATTATGATTTTAGTTGCCAACAAACGTAGTAAAAATCAAATGGAAAAAGACTTGATTCTTTTTCTTGGCAATAAAACCTCTGAATTTACCAATTGGCTTTGGGATTTGGTAAATAACCTGAAAGTGGACTCTAAAAGCAAGCGTTCACAGCAAGAAGAATTAGATTCAAACACTTCAGCAGATGCTCCTAAATTTAAGGAAAATAGAGCTGAAGAGGATGATGTATTGAATTACGATCCAACAGAAGAAGGAGAATTTTTACAGATAGAAATTACAGGTGATTCTTCATCAAGTCAGCTGAGAGAAATTAATCAAGTCAATAACAGTGCATCTAAAGTAATTCCAAAAATTAAAAATGATTCAAAAACTGCTGCTTTGAATCCATCTGAAGCATTTATTCTTGATCCAGTTTCTGTTAAAGAAATTCCAGATAGTGTGAAAGTTGAAGCTACCAAAAAGTGCGAGAATATCACTGAATCATCTACTGTAAGAAAATCTGTACAGAAATCAGCAAAAGTACAACGAGTGGAAGAAGTACCTACTTCAAGCTCTGAGACAAGAAAGTCAGATTATGCAGGAAATCTCTCTAGTGTTATCCGTGTTACTCAGAGGAAATACAGCGGGCCTTTTGCTCTTCAAGCTAATAAATTGCTTTTGAAGGCTGTTAATGATGCAACAAAATCTGTTTTAGATGGGAAAGACTTTAATGATTATTTTAAACCAATTCCAGTAAAAGTCTTCCCTTCAAACATAACAGGAACTTTCAATGCTACAGAAGAAAACTGTAATGCAAAAATGAGCCACGTGATAAATTTTGAAGCTGACAAAGATTCAAGAACTGTTAACTCTCTTAATCAATTAAAAATGAATATAGAAGCTGATGATTGTAAAGGAAAAGATATTGAAGCACATTCCTTACAACATAGACAAGTCATTAATGCTGATACTACTGTGTTGGATGCAATGTCAGATAATTCTAATACTAGCTCACCTATGGATCAAGGTCCAACTTCACTTTCTGATAGTGAACACCAAATAACACCACATTTCATTGTAACTTTAGATGGTGGGAGCTCATCTTCCTTGAAAAGAAAACGTAGCAGTGTAGAACTAATTGAAGAGGATGAAGATATTTCATCACATGAATCATTAGATGCTGTAAGTTCAAAGAAGCGAAAATTGCAGGAAAGATGTAAGTACTGGCCTGCTTGTAAAAATAGTGATAATTGTTTATTTCAACATCCCACAGTACCCTGTAAATGTTTTCCTAAGTGTAAGTTTGGTGATAAATGCTTATATATTCATCCAAATTGTAAATTTGATTCCTTGTGTAGCAGAGAAAACTGTCCTTATACTCATTGCAATAAGCGAAAAATGCCTGCTAAAATTCCAGTTTCAATAAAGCCTGTTGTGCAGCATGCTAAACTTGTCTGCAAGTATTATCCCAAATGTACTGCTAAATCTTGCCGCTTCATTCACCTCAAACCATGCCGCTTTGGAGTTTCTTGTCGTACTGCTAAATGTCCTTTCAGTCATTTTCAAGTTCCTCATCGGAGTCTACTTAAGTGGAAAGCCCATTGATGCAGTTCTCAAAATAACATTTATGTGCCACTTATGTGATTTAAGTGAATTCTAGATCATTACATTGTTTAATAATGTATTTTCATCATATTTGTTGGCTTAAATAATGTAAATATAGCTTATTATTGTATATTTTTGATTTACCATTATATATAAAATTGTTTTTCAATTATTTGTTATTCCTTTCAATTTATCTGTTATTTTAAGCACAAATAATTATTCCCATAGTAATTTATTTGATATGTTTCATATGAAAATTATCCATTAGTTATTCTTTAAAAATGTTTTACTATCTACTTGATGCAATATTATCATATTAATTTTAAAATAGTTAATTTTAGATTTTCATTTAAAAAGGATAAAGTTTGCTGTTTATTACTTTATTGTTATATTGAAAAAAAGAGAAATGGCTCTTACTAACAGTATTTAAAAATTACTCTCTTAATATTTACTTAAATTTCTGAATACAAATAATTTTTAAAGTGAATGAATATTGTATAATCTTTGATAAGGGTTTTAATAAGTAAAAATTATTTAATATAATAAATATCTATTATTTATCAAAACTTATTGATTTAAAAACTTATGTTCTGGTCAGTAAAAATTAGCTTGAGTAATATAAAAAAAGTTGTTAAAATATTTGTCCATTAATGCTCCTCAACTTGGTATCATTTTACCCAATCAGAAACAAACTTGGCAGTTTCAGTAATTTTGATTTATAAGATCGTCATTTTTGAAAGAGCCTTTAAAGAAGTTGGGAAGGTTAAAGAAGAATTGTGTGCACAGAGAGTTTAAGATAAATCATGTATCAGTTTTAATGTCATTTATCAAAATTATGATAAGTAATGTTCTGTCACAGTTTAAACAAGATTTTTGTAAATGACAACCGTATTGCTAAAAAAATGTCTTTTTCAAGTTTCTAGCTTTAACTGGATACAAAAACACAGAATCTTTTTAAATCATTTAGTTATTTTTTTTTTAATGTATAACAAGATTATGGCTTTATGTAACATAAAGAAACAACTCTATGTAAAAGTAATACAAATATTAGGAGTTAAATGTCAAATTTGTGTCGTTAAAGATGAAATTTAAATCATAAAATAATAAATTTAATGTTGATGTAATAAATTTAATTTAAAATCATTACATCTCATTATTAACTCATTTAAAGTTCAGAATTATGTCATTTGTATAAATAATTAATTCCACTCACTAATTAATGGACTAAAGTAAATATGAAATTTTTGTAAGTTATTAAATTTAGAAAGTCAAGTCTCTGGAAATTCAATGTAAAATCATTAAAGTACTCATCAAATTAATGAATTGAAGTTAATTTTTTGTGTCTAGTTCTTATGAACTAAATTCCTACATTTTTGATATGCTTAAAGTTTTAAATTAAATGTAAACAGAAAATCAAGAAAAGACACAAATATTTTAATATTAGAAAAAAAGGATTCTAAAATTATTTAATATCAGAATGGTATTCGAATAATTTTTTACCAATTTTAAATTTGTATAATGCGAAAGTGTTTTAAAAAACAACTTTCACAGTACTATAAAACTAAAATTTTATTTTTTTATCTGAGTAAAAAAATTTGGTTATAGAATTTAATTTCAAATTATCCACTGCAGTACTTCATTTTAAGGCGTATTTATAGTATATGATGGGGGGAGGGGGGAAATGCTAATCCAAAATTGCTTTTAAAACGTAAGTATCATTTCATTCATATAAACCCTTGAAAAAAAGTTTTGCATTAGTTTCCCCCCCCCCCTAAAGTTTTTCTTTTAATTTAATTCTCAAAAGACAACTTTAAGATGTTGATAAAAATAAATTCCAATTTATATTACATTGAAGTCTCAAAAATATGGAATTCTTTAACACTTTTTTTTATTGAAAAATCAATCCTGGTATCCATCATCTGGAACCTGTCATTAAAATGAAGTTAATTTTATGTGGTGGCTTTGATATTTTGTGTTGGTTAACAAAACTAACTGTTCAGTAATATTTGTTTTCTTATGTTATTTTTTTAAAAAACTTATTCTGGATATATATTTCTAAAAAACTAAAATAGTTTTATAAAATTACATCAGACCAACCCTTGAAAAGTTGCCTGTATTTATAAGAATACACATTTTTTTTATCTATTTGTCTAAAGCAATTAATTATAAATATATCAAATATCATAAAGTATATTTTACAAAGTAACACTGAAAAAAGTTATGCAATAAAAGAATTTAAATTTACTCATTAAAATTATAATTTTATAATACTTTTACACATTTTAACATTCAGTATCAGGTCAAAGGATCGGTCACCTTGAATTTTATAAGTTATTCTTACTAGCATGACTAAAAATTAGTAATTATACAAGAAGCAATGAAATATTGTTTCATTTCTTTATTTTTGAGTGATGTAAGTTTTAAATAAAACTGTGCATATTTTAAAAATAGTAAAAATGAAGAAAAATGTTTCTGCATAACATTTTCACTATTTCTTCCTTTACATTACTCTAATTGCATCTGCCATCCAAGTGAAATAACAATTTGTTGTTAGCATTTGAATATATTTAACTACTTCTAAAATTTGCTAGAAAGTAATAATTTTAAGTAAATTTTTTCATATTTCATTTATTTAAGGAAGATATGTCTGAACTTATCATTTCTGAGATACAGCAAAATATTTTTAATTTTCCTAAAATGTACAAATCTATCAAAATTATTTATAGCTTTATAATACTGGTCATAAAAAATTCAAAATAAGTGTAATAATATGGAATTCAAATATTTATAATTAAGTTAATTGTAAAATTTCTCTGAAAGAATTTTAATTTTCCAGCAGAAGTATTATCAAAAAGATTTAACTTACATTGGTAAATGCATATTTCCAAACATTTCATTCAAATATTTGTAGTTTGTTTTTCCCAGAAATACTAAACTAATTAATTGTACATTTCGAATAGATTTTACTAAGTTCAAAATTTTGTTTAAAATGGTCTTTAAAAGTTAATGGCAGAAGGGGGGGAAATAGATGATATTGATTTTAAAACCAAATGTCATTGAGTGCACAGTTCCAAGCAATTTAATGTTTCTCTTTAAAAGTAAAAATTCTAAATGAAAAAAATCCCATAACTCTAATTGTTGTTAAAAATTGATAAATTAGAACGATTAAATTTAACATTTATTTAATCAAAATACAATTTAAAACATTTTTTAAAACTATTTCTTTATTGAAGGATTTCTGTACATATAACCATACTAACATAAAAAATTTATTTTCATGTATATATTGTGTATTTTATTGTTACTAAAATAAAAATTCTGTTAAAAATTATCTTCTAAGAAATTCGAAAATTTATAATAGGAATATTTCATGGATAAAAATGACCTTACAGAGAGTACCACATTTGATTGATTACTTATGAAGTTTCACAATGCTGGAAAATTTTTTATCCTTATAATAGTAACTTTTATGCATTTTTGAAATGTAATCTATGAACACTTGTAGTAATATTTTTCAACTGAAATATTAACTTGTGCTGTTAATTTGATGAAAATGCAAAACACTGCATACTAATATAACAAATTATCATTCCAGTTAAGTATTTTCAACTCTTTGTTAAAAGGTTTAACAAGAAAAATAGCTATTTTAAAGTTATATTTATGGAGAAAAAATTATCATAGTTGTAAATCTCTGATTAAATTTAGTCTAATGTAAAAAAATCATTTATTTTATCAAATGCATTATATATAATTGCTTACAAAACTATTCACAAATTTCACGAGTCCAAGGATGAATCCCAGATTTTCTCCTGTGAAATATAATTATCATTAAACAGAATTTTTCATATTCCTGTTTACCTGTAGGTAAAATAGTTTGATCCCAAATACATATTTTTTAAGTCACAAAATTCTTCATTACTCATTTACTGAAAAAATTTTTCAATTTATGTAAATATAATACACTTTTTAGTTTTAATATTATCAAAATATGAATCATTAAAATGTGACTTGAGATCAACATTTAAATAATATCTCTAAAGCAACAGTCAAAAAGGGGAACTAGTTTATTACAAATGAAATGATACAAAAAAAAGTTTTTATTCCAATCATGACATCTTGAATCAATATAGAAAAAAGAAAAACTACATAATCATACTTATTAATGATTTCTCTAAATTACGTTCTCTCTCATATAGTTTCATATATACATCCACCCTCCAATTTACTGTTAATTTTATGTGCATCATAATTCTAAATACAATTAATTGTTTTCTTTTATATAAATAGTTAAATAAAATATTGTTTTAAGCAAAGGATTGGAGTTGAAAAAACTTTTAAACAAATATTTTATTAATAAAACAATCCAAGATACAAAAGTGGTTATTTTAAAATTATCTCTATTTTATATTTCATATTTTACTTTTCCATTATAGAAATAGTGATAAATTTTCATGTGACGGTTGGAACCAAAATATAATTAATGAAAAATTATTTGTGAAGCTGAAAATGTTATTTTATATCATTACTTCAATTGTAGTTATAGTAAACCCTCAACTTATCACATAACTTGTCCCACAAATCACCTACTTTTACAGTTATTCAACACTTAAAAAATTAATTTTAATTAGTACATTTTAATTTTTCACATACTGGAACACAAAAGCAACATGTATGTTCTCCCCAAAAATTTAGAATTTGAGTTTTGATGAAATTTAATAAGATACAAATTGAACTATCAAAGGAATTTGAATTTAGTTAATATTGACCGTTTACCAACGGTCAATATTTGTATTCTTAATATTCATTGTCAAAGGGAAATGATTAAATTATTTTTTAAAAAAAATTCTTTTTGTATGTATTGATTTATATACAAATATCTGTTACATTTAACAGCTAATTATTATAAAGTCATCCTTTAATTTGCATATAATTTGATTATTTTTAGTTATTGTAAAAAAAATATTTATTTTTGGCAATAACTATTATATGTTGTAAAATGAAGTATAAAATAACACTTAATAAAATACTATACCGATTTTATACTTTATAAAAAACTAAATGCTAAATCAAATAATGCTAATTAGAACACAAATTCAATTATTAATAATCAGTTATTAATAATTTTGTTGTTTGTGATGCTTACAAGGAAGTTTCAACTGAATTCAACAATATTAAAAAAAATAGCCTTTATTTCATGACAATTCATTATATGAACTGACGGACTTAAATAAGATAAAAGTTTGCTATTGAAATGATAGCTACTTTAAGTATAAAAATGTTTTTCCATGACAAACTATTCCTGGGTTGAATATTTACTATATTAAGTAATTTTTAAGACTAAATTAATAAAATAGGCAAGACTTAAATATTTGATATTTTTCAAATTAGTGATGGGACAATTTCTTTTTTTTATCTTAAGGAATACTAATAAGAATTTAAATCTCAATAATCATTTACATATTCTTAAAAAGTAAAATACATTTGTAATATTTTAATCTGAAGTCATAAAATTCATGCACATCATATTCTATTAATTATGAATTCACCAATTTTATGCTACAAAACTAAATTTGCTTATTTAATAAAAAATTTAATTATTAAATATCAATTTTTTTCAAATGCTCAATTGCCCTTATACCTTTGCCAGCTCAATGATGGGCCAAGTGATTGCATTTCAAATAGTAGGGCACTCAGTGGCTGTGCCATCTTAACGCAAAAATTGTAGTGATAAAGTAAGACAAAAAAAAAAAGAAAGATCCATGCCCAAAATTTTAGCTGATAGAAAAGAGGGCAATTGTTCTAATAACGGATCAAGGAAACAGAATATTCAAGAATATTGTCAAGTTTTCAAATTTATATAAAATAACCACATAGCAATATATTGTTTTTAAAAATGAGATATAGTTATTTTTCTTAAAATTTTCTTTCATATTTAACAAAAATTCTACATTGAACAAAATAGTTTTGCAGAATTTAAAAGAAATTGGAACTTAAAAGAATAAGCCAAACCTCAAGAAGGAAATGCTTCAAAACCATTATATATAAAATGGTAAAATAATTTCAGAAGTAATTTATTTATGAACTCATATAAAAATAATAAGGTTCAAATCATTATCAGACAAGAAGGCAACTTCTGAAAATAGTCATCTACAAATATTTCTTACAAAATTATAGCAATCGTATTCTACTTCAACTATACTTTTGAAATTCAATATCTAAAATCAGAAAATTATAGTGTGATTTTTAACTTTTTTACAGAGGGTAAACAAAATTGTATGCTCCATTATATAACTATTCTTTAATTTAAATTTAAAAATTCTTTAAAATAAATTCTTGTAGATAGGTTGAACATAGTGTGCTTAGTTTACTTGTATTCTTATTCACTATCGTGTCATTGGAAGATTATATTAATTGCATTCAAAATTGAATATAAATGGAAAACACTGAAATATATTTAACAAGTCTGTCAAAAATGCATTTCAGACAGACTTGTTACATTCTTGAAAGACATTCCACCACAGAAACAGGAATGAATGGAAAATTTCATAAAGGGATATATTATGCCTCATAGTGCATAAAAAAAAAAAATAAATAAATAAATAAAAAAAAAAGCATTCAGAAAGGGAGATCAAAAGAAATAAATGCAAATATTTGATTTGAGTTTAATCATTTGATTCAAAATATCTACAGACAATCTTGTTTAGATTTTATGATATTAGGTTCCAAATGTTAACAATCAATAAATTATGATGAGGAACATCTTTAAATTTTGAAATATTTTTCCGGTGAAAATTAAATTAGAAGATTTTTTTTAGCAATATGTGAAAGATAAATTTTATGAAATAAGTTTTTCTCCCTACAACTGAAAAATGTAATTAAAACTTTACATGCAATGAGAAACATAATTTCTCAAAATTCAAAAAAGATTACTGATGTTTAACTTAATACCTATAAAAATGTTAAATATATTGGACTGTCTTGGATATAAAATATTCACATTAATATTTTAAGTTATTTTGGTATAAAGGAAAAAAAAACAAAGTTTTTATACTATATTGCAGCAAATCCATTATTTCTCAAAGCCAGGCATAAAAAGGAAAACATATACACATTGAATAATAACGAACAATACCCATATTAGTGATTCCCAAATAAATTTTGAATAACGAAGATTATACACAAAATAAATCTTTAATGCCAAATTCAAAATTCCCTCTTTTAGGATTCACAAGTTTGTGACGTTTCCAATGCAAGTCCCTATGATCAAAGCCACTACATGTTTAACTGGAGATGTGAATTCATCAAATGATAACATCAACACCTACCTCTCTCACACATTTGATATTGAATGAATTATAATTTCACACAATAGAGATATTGAATTCTATTGGATTTTGTAAGGCCTACAAGTTCTTTATTAGCTTGAGATCTCTAGTTGAGTATATACTGAACCTACTACTTTCAAGATATCTTTCCCCATTAGAGTATACAAGCACAGAACTCTTTCCACATTTTTTTATATCTATGACCAACATATGAACACTATAATTATATATATATATACCCACTTTATCTAATTTCTATTTTTAAAGCTACATATGAATAATTTTGAAATTATAAAATAAATTATTTTTCAGATTTTATTTATTTTTTTAAATTTTTTTTTTCTTTTACAACTCCTTAGTATAAAAGCCTAATACTGGATAAACTAATACTTGCCATAAACATATTTACTTTTAAGTCCTGGAACAACAGTATAAAGCATGTTTGAAGCATTAAATTGAAGAGCAGCTATGAGAAATGTCAGTAACTGTAGAGCCAGATTCAATAACATGCAAATGCAAAACGTCCATTATTCATCACAAGAATTGTGAATTAAATCATCTTTGATTAAATTAAAAAAAACTATTATACTCTACCAAAACAATAAAAAAGCTGTTTGATGACAGTAATATCTGACATATTGTATAAAAAAAATTTTATGAGTTCAATTTATGCTCCAACCATAATTATACAGTTAATCCATAATAAATTGTCAACAAGGTATAAAATTTAACATTTCGGATATTAGAATTTTTTATTCCTTAATAAACCCCACAGAACTTAAATATTAATTATGTCCATTTAGAAAAATTATGATTATGCATTAGAGTTAAAGTATCGTAATTCAACAATTAGTTGATAAAATACAAGCATTATACTTATCATTAATTCATTTAACAAGTATAAGATTATGAGAAGCAAAATAATTATAACATGTTATTTAGCAATACTTTATTTAGCATTTACAACCAATAGCAGAATCAAGTCATGTTTTAGAAATTTATTAACATACATACCATCAAAAAATAAATGAACTTAAAAAGTACAAGGTTAGCATTTAATTTTTTAATATTGAAAAAAAGATTTTACTTAAAAAATATAAATTACAATAGTAAAAAATAACAGATAAAATTATTTAAAGAGGAATATTTTGACAGAAAAAAAGTAAAATGTACTTAATAGTGATAGACATGTACAATGCTTTTATGAAAAATGGTCTTCTCTATCTGCACCAACTCCTTCACTGTCTTCAATATTACTGAAATTCAAGAAATGAGAGGGTCGATGAAGTTCGTGGTAGAATTCCTTAGGATTTGCCAGCTGTAAATCATATTTCATTCCTGCATCATGCCTTACACCCATAAAATTGTAATTCCATGATCCTTGAGCAGGAACCATAAAAAATCCTAAGAAACGATGGGTTAACAGCATTTGAACTCTTTCATAATGAGAAGGCAAATAACCTTTTGGATTATTTCCTCGGTCTGTATTCTGACGACCCCAATCATATCCACTAGGAGTCAACTTGTAAGCAGTAAGAGAGCAGGAACCAGGTGTAAAACTACATGTAATTACAATTGTTTTCTCACCATCCCAGGATGGGTTGTCATTCATTATATTGGCATGAGTTGTTACATCTTGAGGTGAGAGCTGAGGTAATTCATTTGGTTGGGTATGGATCCAACCTAAAGGCTCCATTTCTTGCAGATATTCATGATTGGGTAGCAAGTTGGGTAAGTGCACCATTTGATGTGTTCCCCATTGTGGTGCCATTACAATACAACGAATTTCTTTTACTTGAGGCTGATCGGCAGGACTTACACCATACAAATATCCTGCAATTTGTGTTCTCAGATCAGATACAATTATAAACTTTTTAAGAATATTCTTCGGCAAAATATAAGTATAACCAGTTTCTTTTATATCATCTGATGACACATAAATATGATTTGTTCGTAAGTGGAGATTGGTGGCTGATATAGCTCGAACTCTCCATTCTGTCTTGGATGAAAAAGTATCCTTTTCATAATTACTTGTAGTTGATGTTATTATTTCATCTCCATGTTTGTTTATTGTACGAGTGGTAGTGGCAGTTAATTGAGTTTGTTCTTTAGTTTGTTTCTCAATTTCAGCAATCTGTTGTCTCTGGGCTGATGGTGCAGAAATTTCCATTCCAAGAATGATATCTCGTATTTCAGATTGAGTAAGAGAAGCAACATTTACATTATTCTTTTTACCATAATCAGCAAGAATTAAATCTTTTAATTGAACTTCAACTTTAATCCATTCTTCATCAGAGAGAGATGGCCAAATATGGTGTAATTCAGTGATAGTAGTTTTATCAGGTTTCAATATAACCTTGGTGCGTTCATTGTTAACATGCAAGGCTCTCAAAATTAAAATTAGTCGAGAAAATGCAGTATATGATGATATGGTTTTTAACCAGTCATCATATAAATTGAAAAGAACCATTTGTGGTTCAGTGGCTTTCAAAATTAAATCCCCAAATTTTTCAACCTTCAAACAAGCTTGGAAAGGAAGTTGCAATTCACTTCCTTTAATAACAATATTAGGGAAATCAAGTAAATGTACTTCCAATGGATCTAACATACCTTTCCTAGTGACAATAATTTGTTTTGGCTGTTCTTCAACAGGTAAAGACCGAATCAACGCAGCTACTTCTTCAGCAGTTTTCCATTTAGCTAACTGGCCAAGACGTTTTTGTCCAGCCCAGACTGAAGTATGGATGATTTTTAAAAACAATTGTCCAGTACGGGGATTGAAAATGAAAATTGCTCCATTTATTGGCTTTGTGGTCAAATTCCCTTCAAATGTTTTATGAATTGTAACTCTGTATACATTTGTATCATCAACAAACCAAATAATTTGATTTGAAAACAATTCACCATAATTTTGAGAAGATAGATAAGGTTCAGTGGGTTCAGAAGAATATAGTTGCAAGCCTTTACGAATTCGTTCCCGCAAAACATACAAAGCTGGATTAGCTTTCATTATTTTTGCCATAGCTTGTTGAATTAAAGGCTTGGCTCCTGGAAACCAATTTCCATAAGCACTATGGAGATTATAAGCCAAATCAATAGCTATTAAAACACCAGTAGGGGATGGATAAATGCTCATATTATCAGTTGTATAATCTAAGAATTTAGCTCGAGCATATCTTTCAATATCATGAGAATCATAATCTCCCCATCTTAGTTGAACATCAATCCAATATTTTTGAGTAGTGGTGACATCCATAGTATCTTTTGAATCAGCTAACAAAGACGGTCGTGAACAATTCCACTTATAAGCAGCAAATAACAAAATATCAGCACATGAACTGTTCATTTTATAAGATTTTCTGGGATGTATAGTTTCTTTTTGTACAGTTTCAATCTCTAATGCATCCAATTCTTGATCAAATACTTGACACAAATCCATAACAATACTTTCATGAATCTTTTGCCATAAATGGGCTCTGAAAATCTGAATGAGTGAGATCTTCAAAGTGGGTATTTTACCATGCATAAATATACCAGTTAAATCAAGCTGAACTTGGAAACCAACATAAACATTAGCTCTATTAATAGTAGGTGACCACCATAAAGTGAATCGACGATTTGGTATTTGATTCAATCCAGATCTTTGAGCATTAGTTAACTTTTTATACTTCATGGATTCTTCAAAACCACTGGCCTTTTCCCAAAATAGTCCTTCCCAAGTTGGGAAATATGTTCCTTTAAATAAAGTATGCTCTAGTATACCTTCAACACCTCCTAATGCCTGAATCATATCTGTTCGATAATTATTTAGATTCCATAATTTACCATCATGCCGTTGATGTGTCCACCAGAATGGATTTTGTTTCAGAACTTGATATTGCTTAAAATCAGTTCTCACTCTCCAGCCTTTATCATACGCAAGAGTATGTCGATCTTTCTGAAACAATGTATTTATTCTGGGAATTCCACGATCCCAACTATCTTCCAAATCTTCAAGTGTCAAACGGCGGTTTTGGGCCAGAGCTTCCTGTCTCTTCAAAGCATATTCAGCCCACACTCTTTGAGAATCAATAAACTCACTCTCCCATGGTTGTATGTAACGATACAAATTTGGAATCACTTGATCCTCATCATGACTCATTCCTGAACGGAAATGTGTTATTCCAACATCAGTTTGTTTGGACCAACGTAAATCTGATTGTGGAATTAAAACATGTCCCATAGATAGCATACCAAGTCCACCTAATTCTTTGGGGGTGTAAAATACAACAGGTGGAAAACGACTAGGCATTTTTGAATTCAATCCAATCTTAATACGAGTTTGAATCTTATTTTCACACTTTACTAGTAAGTCTAAAAGTTCTTGAGTATTCACTACAGCTTCTCTAAAGTAAGTCATCAAGCCAATCAAAGCAGTATTCCATTTGTTAACAATTTTAGTAAATGTTGTTGACCCAGAAGCCATCAAAATTTGTCTAACTCTATTATGAAATCGCTGCATGGATTCATCATCAACTCTCAAGAAACACTGGGCTGTTCTTTCTTTCGTCACTTCATTTTGCAAATTCCATACACCATCTTTATGAGTGAATTCTTCATGAGTCATGCGGCACTTTGGTAGAATTCGGCACTCAAAACCACTCATATTAAACAGTAAATTAGGATTATCTTTACTGTACACAGAAACAAAACTACTTTCCCATTGAACAGTAGTTACAGATCGTGGCAATCTGTTTTTAATGTCCCAAAATACAGCTCGACCAAGATTAACATCATGTTTCATTAATCTCATGCGTGCATCTCTTGGCCAGCACTTCTTATTGTTGTAGCCAACAATATTTTCATTATTTGGATCTGGATGCTGCGTAAGATATCTTTGAATCAAATCACGAGCATCTTCAGCTGAAAAACGAAAGAAAATATGCATACGCTCAATGTAGCGAGAGTATAGGCGAATAGGATGAGCCGTTTCTGTGGCTACATCTTTGTATGTTAAAAAGTCATTTGGCATTTGTGGTGGTCCAGCCATTTCACTTGCCCTTTGAAGACCAAGTACTAGAAGATCCAATACAAGTCCATAATACTGCACAATAAAAGATGCAAACTGAAGACCTCTAATAATACCATAAGAATTGGTATGGTTCATATCTTTATAATTAATAACTACATTACTTTTAGCAGTCATATAGTCAGCAATGTTATGGTCAACAATCAATCTTAAAAGTCTATTCAGAAGTGTTAAATCAATCTTTTCATACATCTTCTCATAACGAGATTCTAACATTACGCAGCATTCTCCTTCAGAAGTATCCCAAACGTCTTGTAAATTGTTAATGCCTTGGCACCACTTGTAAACTAACAAGGGAGGAGGTTCTGAATCAGCAGGTTTTATCCATGGTGGGAATAAACGTCGTTTGTCAGCTTCATACCAAAGATACTGGTCTAAGTAAGCATCAGTTATTTTTTCTAAGGGTTCAACATCATATACAGGAATCAGATGGCTGTACAAATCCATGAATTCAATGCCCACTTCCTTAAACTGTCTGTGGGTAAGGAGATGACGTTTGATACGAGAAAGAGCTTCATGTGGGTTATCATAAGCTTGTTCAATCAAACCTAATTCTTCTCGTTGAGATTGATTTAGTCTACTTTTTACACTATAAGCTTCTTTTAATCGTTCAAGGGCTAGGATTAGTAGTTTAGTATCATGTTTATATGAAAGAGGAGGAAATGGAATTGGAGAAAATCTACGGCTTTCTAGCCAATGTACAGTAGTAGTATAAATAGCAACTGCTTCTTCTGCACTAATATAAGGACCATCTTTCAGATAATTATGTTGTCTTTCTTGCTCAGCTTTTAAATATAGTCGAGTTAATCTACCAAGATTTTTCTTGCAAACTGTCTTATCCACAGTTGCACCTCTTCTAATTCTTTCCCGATTGTAGTGTGCTGTATTTGTCCACCAGTCAGCTTTCATTTTCACATAACGCAAGATCATGTTCTCAATCGGAGTAGGCAAGCCAGGTACTTTCCATGGAATATTAGCTTTCCAACAGCGCCAAGCTTCACTTAAATGTTGTAATATAGTTCTTGCTTTGTTTTGCTTCATACCTTCTGGCATCATATCTAAAATATCGTGCATAACAGAAGCACGCAGCTCTAAATCAAAGTGACTTTCCACACGTTGTTTAGTAACAGTTTTTGCAACACCTTTAGAATGTCTTCCTTCAAACTGTCGAGACAGTAAGTTTCCTAACCATCTTTCAAGCAGAGGAGTTACACCTCTCATAAAAAACAACCAAACTCTCCAACCAGGTGCCCAAAATCCACAGCCTGGCCCTTTACCAATTGGACCAGTATTAAATCTATAATATATCAAATGTTTTAAGTCCTTACACATACGAATTTGTCTCATAAGTTTATATTTGTAGCGATACATACCGGTCAATTGTCCAACATGAGCAAATATATATTGTAAGCCATCAGCAAGTTGAAATGCATCAACATTATTTAAACGATATTGTACATGACTGTCTACAACTAATTTTGTAAGTCGAAGAATTTCCCTACACAAGTGGAAAGCATTTCCGAATCTTGATTTTTTTCTTTCTTTAGTAGTCAAAGTCTTCACAGGTTTCAAATTGAAATTATAATCCAAATGGAGGTAATTTAAATTTTTGCGATGAATAAGCAGATTCAGCATATTATAACCTTGGCGACAAACATGAAGTCCTACTTCTACCCAATCTAATGTAGTTGTTTGAAAGAATTTAGTAGATTTGAAAGATCTAAATAAATACCGCTTCTTTTGAGGTTTGGGAGGCCTGTGCTTAAGAGCATTTAGAACATAATATTTAAGAAGCTTCTGATAAGATACTCTAACCTTTACTGGCATACCAGGTGGACAATGTTCTCTGTACCAAGATTTAACAAGAGGAACATCAATAGCTCTTCTTGTTCGTCCAGAACGTAGATTAAATGGACGAGGAGCCCAAAGAAGAGCAATACCATTTGCTGTATTGTCAGTATATAAAGGGCAATCTTGTAGAAATGGCTGAACAAATTCTGGAAGTTCAAAATCTTCATCATCATCTGGAAGAGGCTCTGCTCCTTTAACAGCATGCCTATGTGAAATAGGATTAATCAGTGGATCAAAATAAAAAGCAGGAAGATCTGGATCTTCTGTTTTAATAAAAACAACATTTGGTGCATGATACCATGAAAGATGCACATAATGAGGCAAATTATTATAGAGATAAGGGAAAGCTATACGATATTCAGTACGTATAGGCTGTCGGATGATTATTTTATTGATATCATTAAATTCATTCCAGTCTTCATCAGCAGGATTTGCATCTTTAATCAAAGGCTCAAATTTAGGTCCTCCTGGAATAGACATATTTAAAGCCTTTGCAGTGAAGAATGACTTCAAGTCAAAAAGATAAAAATAATTATCATCCACCAAGTCAGTTAACAATTGATTTGCAAGACGGTATAAAGTTGCTAACTGAGGCAATGATAAATTCCATCTACGATAAGTAGATCCATTTACATGCTTTGTATCTACTAATGGCTTATGA
Source organism: Latrodectus elegans (assembly GCA_030067965.1). Classification (NCBI taxonomy): domain Eukaryota; kingdom Metazoa; phylum Arthropoda; class Arachnida; order Araneae; family Theridiidae; genus Latrodectus; species Latrodectus elegans. The sequence continues at coordinate 55,481,267 of CM057820.1, forward strand.
TCATAAAGCCACTTGCAAACTTCCGAATCTTCATCAGGATCCAGTTCCATTTGAATTGCCTCTAAAGGTTCAACATCCAATATATTGTCAGCATAGTCAAGAGGTGGTTCCTCATCATCAAAAGGCGGGAACCTCATACGTTTAAAGTGACGTCTGTCTCGTTTTTCTCTTCGCATCATTATCCACATTGCTCCCCATTGTGCAATGTATACAGGCTCTATTACCCAAGGAATTTCATTGACAAACGTAATAGCACCTGTAATGTGATATAACACTTTGACATCCCGAATTTGCTCCCAAGGCATAGGCATGTTTTCCATAAGTTTCAAGACAGCATGAGGCATGTATTTTAATGCACCCAAATAAACACGTTTATCATGGCGATATTTGCGACTGCTCATATCCCCATGATCACGAATGATTTTTCTAATATGTTCAGGGGGCATATCCTCTTTCTGAGCATCGACAAAACCAAATTTTCTTTTTTCAGCATATCTTTTACTTTGTAACTGCTGCCATTTTCTAGCTTTTTCTTGTAATTTTTCTTCAGAGAGTATTTCAGGTTGTTTCAATATTTGTTGTTGCTGCTGCTGTTGTTGTTGCAACTGTTGCTGTTGCATTTGTACTTGAGCTTGGGCATGTGCAAGTTGGGCAGCAGCAAAAGCTTGCTGTTGGGCCAACATGCCCATTACGTATGGATGACCTATCATTTTATATTCTGGTCAAATTTATTAATAAAAAGTTAATCTTTCCTCATCTAGAGAGTATTATCTAATTCAAAGTAAGTAAAGCTTACATAATCGCAGTAAACTTTTTGTATACGAACAATAATTTACTAGAGTTGAGATTATTGATACAATGCACCATTTATTTTGATCGGCCACAATCACAGTATAATTTGGAAGCAGTTACGGTTATAAACAAGAAAGATTTAATTGCAACTCAAATTTTATGTTAGTTTATATTTTTATTATTTTTGAATATAGTTAAAATTTTTATTACATTTTATGTATAAATTCTCTATCTATAATATTTTAGAAATTATTTCTTCTGTATTATATCTATTGAAAAGGATTTCTAACATATGTAAATATTTTGCGTATTCAGAAAGCTTTTTGTGTGAATGCATAATAGAACAAGTATATATTCACATCGTAAACATCATATCATACATGTCATAAATAAAGAAGAGATTTCATATATTTCATTCCTTTTTACCCTGTTCGCACAGTATTTTTGAATGTTTTTAACTCCCGTATTCACCATTAACCTTAACTAAAAGTTTAATGGGAAATTCAAATATCACCAGGTAGCAACTTGAACCTCAGAAATAAAAGTTATATTCACCGATAACCTAATAGAAAAAGTAACTGAACTAATGGTAATTCAACCGAAACAAATCTGAGAGCTCATTGGTTAAATTAATGACGTGATTAAATGTTTACGTAAGTGTTATGTAGACATTTATTTCACATATTAAAGCATTCTATTTATATCCATGTATTAAAGTATGATTAGTGAATTAAAAAATTACTTATTTTTTACACTATTATTTATTTTAAATCTCTAAACACCAATATGACTGTAGACAGATATATTTTCATTTATAGTGTTCAAATTTTGATATATTTTATTAACTATTATTCTTTACAAGAATTAACTTTTCTAATATAATTAAATTTTATAGATTTATTTTAATTTAAATATAATTATTCTTTATATATATTTTGCTTTTAAACTATTTGTTATATAGTATTTTACTATATTTTTACACCCATTAAATTTTTTATAGAAAATAATTTTACACACAAAATACTCTCTATTATTTTTATTAAAAATAGATCAAAATATAATATCCATTAAAATTATCTAAATTAAGATTCTGGATGTAAAATTTTAATTGTTGTAATGCAATAAATTAAATTCAATAAACACTATATTTTGGCAATTTTTTTTAAAAAAATCATGAAGAAATAAAAAGATTTGCATATTATATTAAAAGCTTACATAATTCAATTTAAACTATTTTTGTTAAGTGTTTCAAAAATAATACAGAAATTCTAAACTATTTTTAAATAGGAGAAACTTGTATTTATAATTATATAGAATTTACTCCATTTTTATAAATAATAAAACCAAATACCTTACTTCACAGAATTACTTTAAAAATAAATGACAGCAACTCAAGGTATTTAGGTAAATGAGAAATTATCTTTAACATATCTAATAATATTTTCAAAGTATTCATTATTACATTATGAAATTATATTTATAAATATAGCGCTAAATATTGAAAAGGAATAATTTCATTATTTGTTTAATATGAAATAAAATTAGCAAGAGTTAAATCAATGAACATAAAATAATAAAAATATATAAACAGATGTTAAAATCCTAATTTAAATTTATATCTTAAAAAATATATATAAAAAATTGTAATTTTCAAAAAAATTTAGAATATTTTGGTGTAGATTTTAAGTGATAATTATCGAGATACGGAATATAATTGCATATTGATTTGTATATGCTAAGTGTGTTTGATAAAAAAATACATTACATATTCCTAAATTCAAAGCACATTTATAAAGAAAATTAGGAATTACTAAAAGATTATATTTCTTCGAAAACGCATGATGAAAGATTTCTTAGAAATGCGTGATAATATTTTTAAGCAATATCTTTAAATTTTTACAATGTTACAGGCTTAAAAGTAAAAACTTGCGTACCACTTTCAAATAAAGAAAACTACAGTCAAATAATCAAATGGAAAATACAAACTTTAAAGTATGCATAATTTTAAACATTTTGAAAAACACATATCAGTTTATAATTAAATCACTAGTTTTTTAAAAAATTAGCCAATTCATTAATAAAAGATAATTTGTATATTTAGTTTATAATAGACAAAATAAAATTTTTAAAATCACTTCTCATGAAAGTAAAATAAAAATTTATTTCAACACATAACATGAAATTGTAAATTTCAGTATTTTCTAAGAACAGCACAAATCTCAACATAACAAAATATATGTATATGCCTATAAATAGCAAAAAAAAAAAAAAAAAAATGCTGCTGTGATATTAAAACTGGTTCACATGAGTGGCTCACTAAAAATATGTTATGAAAGGGGAAAAAATGAAAATGTAATGTGAATCACACTTGATACCATAAAACGCTACAATTCCCTATAAGATTAAAGTATCTTATATTAATGTAATTTTAATTTGCAATTTTAAATTTTCGGTAAATGTTGGAATTTTTTTTTATTCCATTTTAATTACTAAACATTAAATTGTGCTAAAATAAAAAATATAGGTAATAATTTTATTTATTTGATTATGTTTTGTTAGAATTGATTATTTAAAAACATTTCTACATTTTTCAATACTTACATATTATTTTGTTGACCGTATCTGAAAAAAATTTATGTTGTATAACGATTTGATTCAGCACCATATAAATTGCAAATAAAGTTTTTATCGCTTTGTTAAAATGAAAATATTAATAAATTGTTTCACATTTTGAAAAAACGCATTAAGACTTACGAAATTCTATGACGTATTTTTAGGGCGAAAAAGAGCTATAAGATAATATGTAGGTGCCCATTTATCATGTATACTACCTTTCAGAAAATATCAATTTACACTGGATTGGTGTAGAATTGAGTACCCCTTGATTTAGCGATAAAATTTGATTTACCTTTTGTGTAGCAACCATTTTGCTGGTCACATCTTGGCATCAAAATATCAAGACGTACCTAATGTAAACTTTTACCATCACGATTTCTTACTGACAAATTGACTAAATTCCAATCTCTTTGTCATCAATTTGCTAAGAAAAAATTTTCAAATATTGTCAATTACTGCCATTCTCATGTTTGGAAATATTTTTTCCATAGTTCTTAATTTATAAATTGTTTTTAGTATACTAAAGAAGTCAATAAAATGCGTTACATTGCAATATTCTATAACCTGATACTAAAATTAATATATTAACATGTATATAAAATTTACATATCAGACATAATTCTGCGAAAAAAAGAATTTATTATCTTTATAGAAGAACTGAAAATATTCAAACTAACTATACAATTATGAAATGGTATTGAAATTCACTTAAATACAATTAATGATTGATGTAGATTCTTTTATACTTCAAACTCATTATCAATTAGACAATAATACTGCTATTTAATGGAAGTAGTTATTTTGTTTTTATTGCTTTATAGTCAAGCCTAGTTTTTTTATAAAAATTTTTGAAAATATCATTTATCGATGTGATTGAATAATATTACACATAATTACAGATACATTTTATTTACATTTTAGAAGTACATAACATTAAAATCAAAAATTGCCAAAGTTTTTATCATAAACTTAAAGTTTGCAGTTATTAAAAATGAAACCATAAAATGAAATTTAAATAAATGTAAATTGTCACTAAACTACAAATTTTGAAGACATGTTTTATGAAAATGGTAGATCAGATAAGGTATAAGTAAAAAATCAAGTTTAAAATAGAATTGAACTTTTTCATGTAATTCTATATAATTTAACTGACTATTAAAAAGCATGCTCTTTCCCTAATTTACAATGCTTTTAGGATTCTACTTCTATTTTTATTTTTAATAGATAATTTTAAAAAGAATTACTTCAAAATCATTAATAATTTATCTGTAAATTAAAATGATTAAAATACAGTTAAAAGATTGTATTGACTAGACTTCTGGAAATTCTATTAAATGATATTCCTATAAAGTACCTAATTTTTTAGCCTCTTAAAGATTTTAAAATAAAATTGCTTAGTTTAAAATACATAAATTTAAAAATCTCATTTAGTACTGTCTGTTTAATAGTTGGACATACATATCTAATTGAACTTTAAAAATGGTTAATTAATAATAAAAACTACATTTACACTTTTCTTTTCATAATATTTCTTAAATCTTCACTACTGACAGCTTATATATGCAGTGTATTCCTCAATGTTTTTTATTTGTGAACAAAAGTCTAGGTTTAATTTTAAAAAAATGAGCATTCAGATCATCATATCCTATCATGCAATGAAATAATGCTTTAGCTAAAGGAAGCAGAAAATGTGAAATAATTGACAAATTATAAAATGTTAAGTCAAGGTTATGTTCATATTTCCATAGAATTATAATGAAAAAAGATAATAAATTTAATTAATAAATACAGTAATATATTGAAGAACTTGTTTAGTTTTCTTAATCAATTGTGAAGGTAACAGAAAGGGAAAACTTTTCATACAATGATATATTTCAACAAAATATTTTTTCAAAATGACACTAAGGAAAATAATATCAAACATTAAGAGTGAAATTAATTCAAACAAAACAAAGGAAATCCATTTAAATGTTTATCTGAATTAATTAGCAATTTAAAACTTAGCTACGAACGAAATTCTTAAATAAGAATTCATTCTGAAATCTGGAATTTACTAAGTAAAATATGGGAAACTTAAAAATGTAGGCTAGAAAAACAATCTATTATTAAATCTATAGTAAAACCGTTCTTTTGAAAGTGATTGCCGTCTGGTAGTTTCCTGAGGTACCTGGTTCATATGAACCTCAACTATCAATGCCTATCTGAAAATGAAATTGAGAAGCTATATCGTGATCTGATTGGCATGAAGTTTTAAGTGAGCGGGGCTTAGTTGAGTTTACTTGAGAAAAGTAAATTTTTGATACAGAATAATTAAAAAATTAGTTATTAAATTTGGATTTTTTGGATAAAAATTAATTTGTGTTATAACACATAAGCAATATTAACAAAAAGTTAGTTGGATTTACATAAGAATGTCCTTAACTCATCGGCTAAAAACAATATGAGTGATAGAATGAGTAAAAAACATGAGAATACACAAATACAAAACTTTTCAAACACTTATAATCTTTATTTTTTTATTCTTTTGAATTTTTATTAAGTTTTTGGATATATATATATATATATATATATATATATATATATATTATATATACTTTTCAATCATTTATTATTTTTATTTTATATATTTTTATTATTTATTTATTTTATTTATTTATACATATTTTTAATTTATGTTATTTACGTTAATGAGTAAGCATGGAAAAAGGTTAGTTGTTAGTATTAACAAGGACGTATCGTTAATGTGTAAGGGTCATGGTGGTTAGCGAGGAAACATTGGGACAGTTATTTTCTTACAGCAAATTTGAAAGAAATTTTAAACATTCATGGGACAATTAATGAGAATTGCTGCTACTCAAGTTGTGACGTCATGTAATGTTGAGTCTAAGGCTTTGTTCCCACTGGAATATCAGCAATTCTAATAAGGTAGGGACTTTAAACTATGTGCATTAACGACTACATGTTTGAAAAGTTTGACTTTAAGTACTTTAGCATAATAATTAATGATTAAAATAATCTTAAGGCATAAATTTTTAATATAATTAATATGACTAATAAATTTGGACTGAGAAGACATTTAAGATCTAAGTTTATCAGCTACGAAACTTAAAGCTTGACTTTTTTACTCTTTGCTACTGATACTTTAACCTTGATACACAACGATCACTGGATATGTTTTAGAGGCGAAGTCTTCAGAACTGTCTTTGGCCCAATTCAGGAAGAAGGACGCAGGAGAGCCACATACGATTTTGAATTGCATAGGCTATACAGACAGCCGTATATTACGCAAGTAATCCGTAATAATTTATTAAGATAGCTTGGACATGTTTGGAGAAGCCCAGGTGATAATCCTACAAAATTCTTAACATTTAAAAAACTTGAAGGATATTTGGTCTAAAAAAAAAAAGACCACGTATTACAGACTGTTGGATGATACTGAAGTAAACCAAAATACTTTAAATATCAAGAATTAGAGAGGATTTTCGAAGGGTTGAGAGAAGCTGGAAGGAACATATGGGTGAGGAAGCCGAGGCTGCTTGAGCTTGAGTTGAGGAAGGAAATTTAGGGAATAAGAAATTAATCAACGGTTCAAGCTACTCATAAATAAATTTTAAAGCATTTGTCAAAATTGTTACGATTAATTATGTTTATAGCTCAAAATATTGTTATAAAATACCAAAGATATTCTTAGTTATAACTTTTATTCTTAGTATTAGTTATTCCATATTTTCCTTATTCGCACTCGTTTCTGAAGTAATTTCGGAAACGAATACGGAAAAGGAAAATATTCGTATTATCAAATAATTCCCTCTCTGTTCTAATATTTATTTTTTTTTAATCTTATTATTTTAAATGTATATATTAACGCTCTTTATTTATCAAGTTTAAATTTAATATTTAGATATGCAAAGTTTTTCATAAACGAATTTATTTCGTCACAATTGCAACATATTCGCGCAGCATTACGTCTTTTTAGCAGTATTTCATTGTCAAAAAAAAAAAAAAAATTCAAAATTTGAGATTCTGAATTATACGGCACCTGTGCCAAGTCGGCAAATTAAAATTTAAGAGGAAACTAGTTTTGCTTTGAGCTATTTTAGTGAAATTTTATAACTTCCATAAATATACGAGCAAATCCCTGTACGCATTAATTCTGATAGAGTAATAAATATGTACTATTCGAATTCAGTAACTTGAGAAATAATTCATCAATCAACAATGGCACTACAACCCTGTGTGGGTCCTGGCCTTCTCAATGAGCTTATTCCATCTTGGCCTGTACTCAGAAGCACTTTTTCAGTTAAATGTTCCAATAGTGTTAAAGTCCCTATCAAGACAATCAATCCATCTGATTTTGGGCCTACCTCTGGAACGCTTTCCCATTGGCCTTGCAAGAAATGAGAAATAATTAGTTATTTAAAATAAAACTGCTCTTTAGATAGCAATTATTTATTTTTTATGGTGATAAACATTTATAAGAACAATGAAAATTTAATTACGAAAAATAAGTTATTAATATCGAAATAGTGAAAATAAACTTTGAGAAAATTTTAGACTAATATCGTACGTAGTAAATGCAAAGAAAGAACTAAACTCTTAGACTTTTGAAATGCAATAATACTGATTTTATTTATAAAAAAAGAAATATTTCCATATGAAAATTTCACTCGTCATAAGAGAAATGAAAGCCAGCGAAAAGAGACATACACAGTTTACAGTGACATTTTACGGCTCTCAATTCATTTCAGACAAGTCATCATTTATTCACTATCAGTTCATTACGTTTTATATCAGTTACCCAAGATTATTTTAAAGAAAAATCAATATCGCTTGAAATCGCCATTGCGAAACAGATGCAGTTTCTAAAAAGCACTACAAATTTCACACAACAAATTTTGATTAATATATTTATGGTATTATTTGTTTGCCATAGATGGCGCTATCCACTGGTTTGATTTCCTTTTCATTAAAAAAAATCCATAATGGAAGGAAAACAGTATGATGGGATGTTAACACTATCATTTCTTTTGATCAATATTTATTTATTAATAAAATAGTGATTAAAGTTTTTATATATGATTCGTCTTTTTATTCATGCGTGCCGAAAAGAGCTCAACGCGTCTCAGACCCTGTTTACTTCATACAAGTGACGTCAGTTCATTTGTTGTCTTGCGAGAAGAATCTGTGTTGGTGTCATAGTTATTGTTTTTCTTTGCTGCGTGAGGCATACTTTGTGTGTCTTTACGATTCCTTTGTTCTCACACAGGTATTGCGTCCTTTCTCTAAATCTGAAATAAAGCTCATAATTTTGCTATAATGGCGAAGAATCCCTCTAGTAGTGCTTTACGTGCTTTAGCTTTAGAATTTAAAAGTCTTCAAGAGGAACCCGTCGAAGGTTTCCGAGTAAAACTTGTTTCAGAAGAAAACCTTTTTGAATGGGAAGTTGCAATTTTTGGGCCTCCTAAAACTTTATATGAAGGTGGTTATTTTAAAGTAAGCAATTTTGGATTTTTTTCAATTATAATTTGTAAACAATAATTTTATCTGCTTTTTTTTCAAGCAATAGGTTTTGATGTTTTGATTATTTTTTTTAATATTTACATCAGTTACAACTCTATTGTGAAATTTCATTGTTTATTTAAAAAATCTAATTCATGTAATCATTTGAAAAATTTGCAAATTTAAAATTATTTTTTTTAATTTATTATTTTTGATTTTCCTATCATGTGTTCTGTTATTTATATTTTGTAATTATATATTTACATTACTCTAAGAAATCTTAACGCTTGATTATTATCTATTTAATAGAAAATTTAATTTTGTGATTTTTGGTTGATTCATGTTAGTTGATTAATTGTATCGACGAGTAAAAACAAATGTTTTAAACTAAGTGATAGTATTAACATTTATATGTGTTTGTGAAAATTCATTGAATGTTTATTTTCATTTATATATTAAAGTTTTGATAAATGGAACTGAGTACTAGTGAAGTTTTATTTTTCAGGCTCATGTTAAATTTCCACCAGATTATCCTTATTCTCCTCCTTCTATCCGTTTTCTATCCAAAGTTTGGCATCCAAATGTATATGAAGTATGATGCATTTTCAGTTTCTGATTGTTTGTATGAAGTTTATATTGTAAATATTTATTTGATAAATTTTATTAGCAATTTATGAGTGATTAAAAGTTTATATTTGTTTGCTTCTGTATATTTTGATAGCTTTTAAAACATTTGTGTAATTTTGACAGATTTTAATACATTTGTGTGTAAATGTGTTTTGATATATATTATCCTTATTATTATTTGATATATATATGTGTGTATATATATATATATATATATATATACATATATATAAATTGGAAGTGTGAAAAATATTTTAATAAGATTGTTGTATCTAATATATTTTAATGCCATTTTCTTTATTTGCTGTATTTTATTAATTAGCAATTTTCTTGATTTACTTAGTAATTTATTGAACTGATATTAAATGAAAATATTCAATACCTATAAAGTGATTTTGTATAAGGGTGTGGTCTGCACCAGATTATATATTTACCTGCTAACTATTAACAATGTTTAACCACTTCTTTAATATTTAATTTGGAAAGGAGTTGTATGAATATTGGATACTAATTATTATTTCTATATGTAGTATTTAAAACTACAATATTTTTAATGGGGAGTTTAACTTTATGTGTAACTTGAACAGAACAGAAAATTAATAGATTGTTTTAAATTTTTATTGAATATTTTGCTCATCTGGAAAAATATGATTGCATTGTTCGTAACCTTAAAAAGTAAACTTGTGTGGCTTCAAGTTATATATAAAAAATTTTATATAATACTTAGTTTAATTATTTTTCAGTATAAATTTCTGATGTAAATATAAATTATTACATGGAATTTCTGCTGCATTCTGATCTTTATTAAATAAAAAATTATCCACTGATAGAAAAACTTTGAACTTTTAAAATTATATTTGAGTTTGGTAGAGTTACCATTAATTAAATTATTCTTAATAAGTTTAAATTTGAAACTAAATTTTATTTAGTGTTTTTTTAATTATTTTGTTATTTATAAAATTTTAAAATATACATTAATACAGTTTAAAATATAATATTAGGTTACATCAAGAGGTAAGAAAAAATCAATGAGTGAACTTTTGTTTCATTATTGTTATTCATTGTAACATTTATAAATTTAGTTTTATTTATTGCCAATTTATGTTTTGCATTATTCAGTTTACACTTCTGATGATAGATAGTTATATCTTCCATTAGAATAGATATTTATGTCTGTTATATTTTTAATTTTTTAAGATAATCGTACTGTTATATTACTATAAGTTCTCTGTTACTTTAATACTTAATTGTTAATCATGTTTGGCTGGAGATTGTATAAACATTGATAGTAAGACCTTTTATAATGTTGGTATTTTATGTTATTGCAAAGCGTTACCTTTTAAAATTAATGGCTTATCAATAATGCTGCAGAAGAAGAAGGAATAATTGGGAATATTCCTTAATCTTTTGCAGTTTGATTGATAATATATTAGTCATTGTTAGTGTAATGTTTTATTCATTGCATTTGCATTGGCTCTTTTAATATAATTTTTTTAATATTCCTATTATTTTTATGAATAAATAATTTAAATGCTTATCTTTTCATGAGTTTGAAAGTGATATAAAATTTTATAAGTTAAAATTATGAGTTTAAAATTAATTACACTTTAATGTAACACAACAAAGTTTTGGCTATTGATGCAATGATATTCCTGTTTGTGGAAGTGTCAAGGTACTTACGTATTATCGCAACCATGCCAACCTCTGGAATAACTTGCCAAATTACCAACCCCAATGTCGCACACATCTAAGGCACTGAATTGGCAACCATTTACTTCCTTTCAAATTTTCCCACTTGCCATCTTTCTCAGCCTATCCTATCGTTGAAAATGGCAAGCTCGAATTCTAAAATGCGAATCTAGGATTTACTCAGATGTTAGGAAATGTACCAATATTTATTTATTATTTTTTTTTCATTCCCGATGAAGCTTTATTTTGGAAAATAAATTTTTTGGGAGTGCAGCGTTGCAACCTGTAATCCACATGTGGGAATAAGTCGTAATTGCTTTGAGAGAATCCGTATCCTATTATTAACAGCAGTAAGATTCATGTATTGTGACAACATCTTGAGTCTTATTTGGCAGAATTCAGATGGCCACAAGACCAAGAAAACGATAAAAAAAATTGTTTTGATTCTATTTTAAAAATCATTTTGCAATATTTTCCACCAAAACGTAATTGATATATCGTTAAATAAAGGTATAAGAATTATACATATAAAAAGTACTTAATATTATTTTCATGTATAATTTATTATTTTCTTTTATATTGTTTTGATCATATTAGCTCGTAATATTAGTGTAATGTTTTATTTTTTTAATGAAATATTTCATATTTTGTGTGTGTTTAAATATTAAGCCAGCAAGGAATTTTAACTTATATTATTAAGGGAGCGAAGACTAATACTGCATACAAAATTGAATAAATTTATTATAATACTGCATACAAAATTACTTATCTTGTCACCTTCCAACTATTGTCCACAAGATAAATATGTTTAGGTGCTCCTTCAAACACACTCGCGTTGTAATGCTAGACTTCCATGGTTTTAAAGTTGCCTCTGAAAGGGGAGTACTAGAGTGCAACCATTGTTAACTCGTGGTCACCAATATGCATACTGAGAAAACTTATGTCTATCATTCTTTGTATTTCAGAAATATAGTCATGTTTAATGTATTTTATGCATACATGAGAGACTGTGTTGAGCTTTGAATTAAAAATCACATTGTTTCATAATGTTATATTATACAGAAGTTCAGCTTATATTAAATATGCTTGGTATGTAGTTTCAATGAATTATTTAGAAAAATTACATTTAAAAGATTGGTTAAAAGGAGATTAACTGTATAGGTTTAGCACAATTTCAAATTTTTGCATCAAGAGCTCAACAGTTATGTCGCCAGCCCACATTATGTCACTATGCACAATATCCGGCTACCTATACCGATCATGTTTAAACTTCAACTTTGAAATCGTGCATTTTTTCAAATTCCAAATATCAAAATTTTGAATATTTCACTATAATTACGTATTATATATAAAATTCTAATTACTAGAAATGAAAGTTTTAAAACTTGAATTTTAATATAATGTGCAATTGTGCTCGCCTGAAAAAAAAAAAAAACTTAAGTGTAGTGTTATTTACTACAGTGAAAACACGACAATAAAGTTAAATTACTAACGTTAACAAATTTTATTTTTAATATTAATTAATTAATCTCAATTTTTAATGTACCGAGCAATGGTGCCCATCTTTAAAAAACTTCAGTGTAGTGCTACCTATTACACTGACAACTGGGCAATAAAGCTAAATTTCTAATGTTAACAAATTGTATTTGTTATGCAAACTCGAATTTTAATTAACCGTGTATATGATGCCCACCGTCAATAAATTTTAGTACAGCACAATTAAACACTAACATGAAACACTTAATAAAGCTTACTTAAAGATGTATTTGCTTATGTAAACATACATTTTTATAAAAACTAAGTTTCTGATAATCGCTTTGAATGAAATTTTAATGAAAAACAAAATAACTTATCCTTCTGAGAAAAGAACTTTTTAAGAGCTTTAAAGAAATCTTCTACTGTATTTTCTTTATGCTGTCTCTGCCATATATACTCTGTGATGTATGAATCAAACTGACCAGGCACATAATCAAAACCAGTGCAGATCTTTTATTGGCCGATCAAATAAAAATTTTTAATAACTTTTAAATAATTCAAGCAATATAGTTTTCAAAATTTCAAAACAATATTTTAACAATCATAAACAGTATATCTTCTGAAAATTCAGGATAAATAACTTTAAAAAAGTCCAATAGCGGGACTAAAACGTAGCATATTCTTAAATTTTAAACAAATAAAATTACCCTTTAAATACAAAGGTTACACACAAAACAAATTTTGCGCATGTTATACAATCACCTTAAGTCTTGAAACGAAAATATCGTCATGAAAAACGCATTCCAAACCGCACTTTATTGCACGCTATGCACATTTTACCCTCTCTATAGTTCTCTACTATTTACTTTAAACAACATTAAATCATTTTTAAATTTTAAAACTAATTGATTCTGTCTAAATAGTTTAGTTTTCCCCACATACTTTAAATATTAATGTGAAAGTCTGAATCAAGGGATTTTACTGACAGAAAATGAAATGAATTTTTTAGAGTTTAGAGCTGCAGCCTTTAAAAGGAACAGAAAAAAAAAAGAAATTGTGAACAAAAAATTAAATGAATTTTTTAGAGTTGAGAGCTACAGCCTTTAAAAGGAACCGAAAAAAGAAATTGTGATACCCAAGTTAAAGGTTATAGTTTATACTTTTTTGAACATGAGGTTATGGATTAAAGTGTTGATATTTCAATTATGTTAAATGAGAAAAGTGAACATTTAAAATACTGTCATAAAATATATGAAAATATAAAGATTACTGTTGTGGCAACAACAATGTTTCTCTGAGAATTGAAAGATAATTAATGCATGTTTGTTTTTGAAAATATAACTGTTTTGGAATAGCTTGTGATTTTTCTTCATTGATGATTATTATTTTACATCTGTATTAATAAAGGCATGTCATTTTAAGTTAAAATTTAATAGAGCCATTATATTTTATTTTCTATTATGAATGGGAATAATGCAAGTGATATTCTATCTAAAAATGAAGCTGTTGAATTACAATAAAACTGCCAATGTTTTGGTGACAAAAAAGCCCTAATTGCCATTTTTAAAACAAATTTGTAAACAGTGGTATAAGTTCAGATTTAACTAAACATAATTGTTGTAGCATTAGATAAGGATATTTTGAAATCTATAGTCGATGTTCTTTCAAATCCTCCTGAATTGAGAAAATATTATGCTTTAAAAAGTGCATTTTATTCAATAGATTGACTGATACTGAAGAATCAAGTCTAAAAAAGTTACTAACAGATCTTGACTTTGGCAATAAATGCCTATTTATTTGTTATGACAAAGTTTCTCTAGTAATTTTATTTACGAAGAGATAATTAAATCACTGTGGCTCCAGAGGTTACTTCCACTAATGCAAGCAATTTTGCCGATAAATAAGGATCTGCTTGATATGATTGCAGAAATGACAAGCAAAATTATTTCAATCTTTAGTGCAGCTGAACTATGCTCTGTTAACAGAACAGTACCTTTCATCAGTCAGTAAGTCAACATATCTGAAAGCAGTAAAATGGATATTCTAGACACAAGTATATCTTCATTAACTAAAAATTTGATGAATTCTTATTTTGAAGTAGATCATGAAGCAAACCAAGATACTTTAAAACACAGTAGATCTAGATCAAGACATTACCAGTTTAGTTGGTATGACTTTAAATTTGCAAAAGATGCAAATAAATGTGTTGCGCTGTGTGAATTTAAAAAAATCTATCCTCTTCTGAAAAGCTAGCATAAACGATTATGACCTTGTCATCTCTTTTTGATAAAACTAGTAATTATTTTTTGATTGATACTAATGCAGACACTTTTATCATTCCTCTTCCAAAACCAAATTAACTTTTATCAGCAGATTTTAAACTTTATCTTGCAAATTCAACTCTTATTAAAACTAATGGAACTTCTTAAACTGGATCTAGCATTGAGGAAAAAAATCTAACGGAACTCCATCATCACAAACGTTTGAAAACCAATTATTGGAGCTGACTTTCTTAAATGCTTTGATTTACTTTTTGACATTAAATGTAAGTGTTTGATCAACTCGTTAACATCACTGATAGTCCCAAGACAAGTGATAAAAATCTGTGATAGTTTTTAACACCTTTAGACTTTTGTCTACTTGAGGTTGATATCTGGTCCCTACTAAAGCAATTTAAATGTCTTACATCAAGGAAAGTAGAACAAGGCAACCCAAGCATAATGTCATTCATCATATAATTACAAAAGTCTCTCTAATCGCTTCAACAGTCCACAGGTTAGCACTTTACAAATTTAAGATAGCAAAGGCTGAATTTGAGCAAATGCTCGAGCGAGTCATTTGCCGACCTTTTAGTAGCAGTTGGTCCAACATTTTATGTCTTCTAAAGAAGAAAAGTGATTATTGTAAACTCTAAGCAGTAATACAGGCAGTTAACTTTCTTGCAAGTTTTTAAATATCAGTTGGTAGAATGCATGATATTTTCTACCTTGGACTTAGAAAGTGCTTACCATCAAATACCATCCCATCATTCTGACACAGAAAAGACCACAATATGCATATCTTTTGAGTTTTGTTGAATGACATTTTAATTAAAGAACACTGCATTATCGTTCCAGTGATTCATGCATACTGTTTTGATAGGTCTGGACTATATATTGTTTTGTTTACATAGATGAAATTACGATTGCTTCTAAATCTAAAATGGAGCATTTAGATCACATAAAAAAGTTTTTAAATGCCTTTCAGATCCTGGAGTAGTAATAAAAGTTGCAAAATGTTAGTTTGGTCAAACTGAGCTAAATTTTTAAGACACTCTGTTTTTGTAACAGGTATTAAACCAGCCACTGAGCAAGTTAAAATCATCAACAAATTTGTAAACATAAAACAATCCAATTAAAGCACTTTTTGGTAAGGTAAATTTTTACAGAACTTTTTACCTCACATTGCAGAATATCAATTGTTGCTAACTAAATACCCGGTAGACAACAAAAAGAGCTCAAATAAAACTTTTGAGTGGATACAATAATCCGAAATAACTTTCCAGAAATCGAAAATTCACTTTGTAGGTGCTGTTCATTTTCCACATATGTCAAAATCAGCACCATTGGCATTATTTGTGTACGCTTTTAATTGTGGAATTGAGGTAGCAGCTCAACAGGAAATTGATGATTCCTGACAACCATTAGGTTTCTTTTCATTATAAAACTTAATCCTACACAGCAACGGTACATCATCTATGACAGGGAACTACTGGCTGTTTATCTGCAGCAAAGCATTTTCATTAACTTGTAGAAAGCCGATCATTTACAATCTACCTTAGATGTGAAATGTGATCTCATTCTTAAGTGTGAAAACATAACATTTTAAATGTCTTGTATATTTGCTGATAATTTATTCTTTCAAAAGGAATTAAATAGAAACATTTCCAACCTGCGCATCATCCATACTGTTAATAAGTAAATCACACATTTTAAAATTTGTTTATGACTATTCCTTTTAAGGATAGGTCCTACATACTTCTTTTATCATTTTTTATTCATATGCTTTGCAATTATAAATAAATATTTGATAATGTGCAAATATTTTTCTTATAAAAAATAACATTTCCTGCATTATTTTTATTATAACTCCTATTATTGTAGTGTAAGGTCCTGGCTTATAAAGTCATAACCATCAGAAATAGAACTTTTATGAAATAAGCAGTACTTGTTTTCGGTTATTCAATTATAGAAAAATAATCTAATGTCGAACATATTAAAATCATCTTAAAAATTTTAAACAAGTTAAAGAAAAATGATTAATTAGATGGTTAATTTTTCAAAAACAGCATGAGCTGCTACAAAATTTTAATTTTTAAGCAACAAATATTAACATCCTTAATAAAAATAGATGCCTTGTATAAAATGGCAGAATCCAAAACAAGGATTATAATAAAAAAATATAATTTCTTGAATTGCATTTTAAAGGCAAGTGCATCATTTAAAAAATAGGAAAAATAGAATGGAGAAATATTTATAAATAATCAATTTTTTCATATAATAGAGGAGTACATTATTAAAAGTAACAGTAGAAAAATGTTGTAATATTTACAAATAATCTAAATGTATTTCAACAAAATATATTCAAATAACCTAGAAAACATATGCAACATTTATAAAAATACAAATACACTAAAATGCCAAAAATAAACTTCTGTATTCCACAAGAATATTCGGCTGATTTTATCTTTGTTATAATAACAAAGATAAAATCATGTCTAATAAAAATTGTAAAAAAAAGTTATCAATTACTTTGTTTGTAGAAAATTGCTCAGTTTCGTTATTATTCATCTAACAAAGTTGGTTATAAAAATTTCAAAAAGCCAATCATTTCATAACACTGCAGACATTTGCATGTTAAAGTTTTTTAAGTATTGTAAGTTAATAAGCATATCATTAACTTTGTTTTGATTTCAGAAAAGTAATAAATCATTTAAATAATGTCATTTGTTAGTTACTATTATTTTTATGTGTCTTTGAAATATTGTTGGATAAATGCCTTTTTTAACTTGTGATCTTAGCACTTTTGCTAACAATCATTGCAAATATTATTAATTCTTCAAAAAAACATAATTTTTCGTTGCTGAATTTGCAAATAATTTTTTGTAAACAGATTGTCATACAATAGTTTGAACACCAATCTTTCCTTTCGTGAATAGTTTTTTAGTGTATTGGTTAAAAATGTATTTTTAAAAATTGCAGAATGGTGATTTATGCATTTCTATACTCCACCCACCTGTTGATGATCCGCAGAGCGGTGAACTTCCAAGTGAGCGCTGGAATCCCACTCAAAATGTCCGGTATGATTCTTCTCTTTTTTCATTTATTTTCATGTTTTACTTATGAATTTAATTCATTTGAATAAAAATAAGATCGTCCAGAAAAATGTGAATGTAAAATCTGAAATTATACTAGTAACCATTTTTTTCTTATAAAAAAAAATGGTAATTTTTAAAATAATATTTTTTATGTTGCTGTATCTAAAATTCTAGGATCAAGCAAAATTTGTGCACACTTGTCATGTTTAATTATTACACGTAAATGTGAACGATACTTAGTTTGTGCAACTCCTGAAATTCAAAAAAAAAAAAAAAAATTGTCAGGGCCCTTGAAACTCATGGGAGTTTGACTTCTTGAAAATCATGAATTACTCCTGGCGTTTTTACTTACCTTGATGTATTTATTCTTTGTTAGAAAAAAAATTTTTTTTTCAATATTTTAAAATTTTTCATAAAATTATTCGAAAACCAAATAGAGTATTAACTTTAAATGTTAGTTATAAGTGGCAGCTTGTCGATATAAGAGTGATAATTTACTCATTACTATTGATTAAAATAAAGATCTAGTTTAGCCACAATAGCTTCATGATGTGAACAAAAATTTCATGGTAGATAACTTAAATAAGCAATCAATTGTGGCTAAGTGTATTATTGATGATCATGTACGAAATTTAGGATATGTCAACAATATAATAATTAGCAAAGACCTACTTAGTTTTACGCTGGTGAAAGACAAAATTATATTTAGGTGAATTTTTTTAAAAAAAAAAAAGAAAGAAAAAAAAGCAGTTGATAATTGGAAGAAAGCGACAACCACTTTTTGAAATTTAATGAACTAAAAATCAAGAAATGCTTGAAAATTGCATTAATGAACTTGAAAAATCTATAATAAAGTATGCTAAGGAAGCTGGAAAAACTTGAAAATTAATATTAATTGCAAAATTAAACAAGTGTCGCTGTTGTGCTTCAAAGAAGCAAAAGTTATTATTCAGTATTAATAATGAATTACAAGCAGAAAAAGATTTAGATATGGAAAGTAAGCATTTTTTAACAGCAATATTTTGTACATATAAATATAACCAAAAAGTATGAAAATCTGTTGAATGATTTAAAAAAGTTTTAAAGTTAACAGAAGAGAAAAAAAGAATTTCTTTTACTTAAGTCATTAATTAAGTCTTTTGCTTTAACCAGAGCACCATGAAGGTGAAAGTATGACTTAGCTCTAAATTCCTCCGATAGATGGCAGTACCAAAGGATTCACTCCGTCAATTTTGACATTGATCTGGGGGAAGGAAATTTTCTCCAGAACATTACACACATGATAACTACTCAACAACCAACTATGGGACTTTCGATTCCACAGATTTAGCAAACACGTAAAATGCATGTACTCGGTGGGTCTTTGACGGCATTGAACTTTGTCCTTCCGTATGGAAGGCCTATGCCCTAACCAATAGGCAACCGTAGCCTTGGAGGTTGGCATTCACATCTTGTAATACTCAATATATTAATAGGTCTATCTCATGAAGATATTTAAAAAGGTTAAAATTACCCATTATTTTATGATGTATAATTTAGTAATGTAAAGAATATTGTTTATTTAAGTAAAAGCATTTTGTTATATCTGTTAATTCATTGAAGGCTGTTGAAATAACCATTAAATATAATTCTAACATAAATGAAAAATATTGTTATTAATTTTTAGAATTATTTTTCACTATTATTTACATATGTGATTGAAGTCGAGCTGGCAGCCGAATGGTTAGCGCTCTTGCCTTCTGTTCAACAGTTCGTGGGTTCGAATCCCACCTTGGTCATGGATGTTTGTAGTGGTTCGGAATCCCCTTTAAACTATAGGTCCAGTCTAATTAACCCTCGTGTGCAAAAAATGACCATTGAGCGACATAACAAAACAAAAACAAATATGTGATTGAAATAAGTTCCATATACTGTTTGATGTTGATACTCCTTGGAAAATTTTTATTTGACTTCTGGAATTTGGTTCTTAAAAATCTATATGTATCCTGAATACTAGTCATTATGTGCTATGTAGTCACACTGAGGCCCTCTGGTCAACAGTTTAATTCTGTTTTAAATTCATATCTTTGTTGTTATTTGCAGTGTTTCTGTGTACGCTTTAAATATTAAGTTCTTGTCGAATTAGCAATTATGTACAAAAAAAAAAAAAAAAAAAAAAAAAATGGCCATATGAAAAGCAAATTGGTAATGTCTAAGAATTAAAAGTGAAATTTTATTTACAAATATATCACATACCTAAGATCTTTTGTGCTATAATAGTTAGTCTTTTCTTGTTTAAAATTAAGTGAGACAAATATGTTGCAAGATTAAATAAATAAAAAAAAACTTTTTATAACTTAATATTACTGACTATACAGTTATGATTATAATTACTATGTATATTTTCTTAGCATTGAATTCTATTTTTAGAACAATATTGATAAGTGTTATTTCACTGTTAAATGAACCAAACACTTCCTCACCTGCAAACGTAGATGCATCAGTCATGTATAGAAGATGGAAAGATTCCAAGGGCAGTGACAAAGAATATGAAAATATTATAAGGTATAATTATTATAAGGATTCAAATCTACACTTTTGCTGAATCTACTTAAATAAGCTATCTATCTTCGGAATAAATTTTAAGTCTTCACATAGTCATCTCGCATAGTTATTAATCTGGTTAAATTAATGAAGAAAGGAAACTAAAAATTTTTACTTACTTTTTTTAAAACAATGACATCATGATTTATATATACATAAGACAAAGTGGAGTATTTATTAAAAATATCTATTAATTAATAAACTATTAGTAAAATTTACTTGGAAATTAATTTTGCTGCATCTTTTCTTAGTAAAATTTTTTTTTAATTTACATTTTTATTTAGTTAATTATTTTATGATGTAAATTTGATTTCAAAATTCTTAGCTTGTGTGGTGTAAAATGTTACTAGTTCTTCTAAATTAACATAATTTCTTTTGATTTTTTTGCATTATTACATTTTAGTGACATTTAACTACCCACAATTTGTTTGATTAAATTTTTGCATAAATGAACAATTGTTGTATTATAACTTAAATATTTCAACAGGAAGCAAGTTTCTGCTACACATGCTGAAGCAATTAAAGATAATGTTGTAGTGCCTATGACTCTAGAGGAATATTGTATTAAATATACTGCTAAGGCATCTGAACAGGAATCTGACATGACTGACTTTTATGATGATGATTATGGTGATGATATGGAGGAGGATGATGAGGAAGAAGATGATGAGTATGATGAGGATAATGAAGATTCTGGAAATGGTGAAACATGATATTTTTAGAAAATTTATTGCACAATTCTATTTAACTTTTATCATTGTGAAGGAAATTTTAGAGCCCTGCCAATGTTGCCACGTTGTGTGCAAAAATCATGAAGTTATACTGAACTTCTGGCAAAGTGAATAAGTTCACTAACTTGCTTAATGGAGAATGCATAATTATGTAGCCTTCATGGACTCTCGTCATCTTGCTCATATAATCTCTTGATGTACGCCAGGAGATTTGCAACCTTTATTCAGTTGTCCTATAAGTTGCTCCCTTCCTTTAAACACAGTTTTCACCAATGTTAAAATTTTTTTGCATTTGCTGATTACCTTCTTGATAGTGTTAAAGTCTTCCATTATTATTTTATATTGCATGTGAAATTTTAAGAATACAGATGTACAACATCCATTTTAAGTTTTAAATTTGTAATTTGTGTTTTCTGCTTAATAAAATATTATTTGATGAGTAATGTCAAATTTTTTATATATTTAATTTCAAAACAATATAAATTCATTTATATTTTCATCTCTTTTAATAATACGAAATTTAAAATGGGAACTTTTAAAAGTAACTTTTTATGCATTCTATTAATAACACATTATCCAAACAAGGTATTTACTCTTCATAAAGTGAAAGTACATTGGTATTGGTATTGGTACAAAGTATGGTATTAAAAAGCAAGTTTTAAAGCACTCATTTCTGTGAATAAATTTTGTGTTATGTTAATTTATTATTTTATAAATTAATGTAACAATAGAAAGTACAAGAAATCTACATTAAAAAAGCAATTTGCTTTCACCAAATGTAAGATATGATAATTCTTTAATTTTGTGTAACTAATAAATTTATGGCTTTCTTCATGTCTAAAATATTCATTTTGGTGGCCTAGTTTTCCATATTGAAGCAGGATACTTTTACTATGTATCTTTATTATTTCAGAAGATTATAATAAGCTCATGATATTTGAAGCATTATTTCATTCAATAAGCTAAAATGTTGTCATTGTTTTAGCTTATTAAAGAAACATGTGGGAAAAGCCTAGTTTTTAATGTATTTGTGTCTCAGAATACTATTGTGTAACAAATTGTATATTAAATATTTTAATATAATACTTTTTGCCACCCAATGAGAAATGGAAAAATATATCTAACACTGATTTCAGAACACATGCTTATGTGTATATATTTGTGAGTGTGATAGGTCATCTTGTAGGTTTTATATTTGAAACAGTGTATAGTATTTAATTTCTTGAAAACTGACAAGTAAAGTCATGTATTTCTGTCAGAATATCATTTCTTATATTTTGGATCCTTATCCTGAAAGAATGTATAAAGGAATATGTAATTATTATTATACATATTATGTATGATAAATTTACCACCATTTATATGATTTCTGGTATGCAGTAATAGGGATGCTTAACAAATACAACTATTGGTTTCTTCAAAAAAACACTTCCCATTTTTACAATTTCATTGTTACAGAGAATGCACAAAAGTTAGCATTCTCTGTAACACAATGAAACTTGTTAAATTCTGAATATTCAGTCATATCTTGGAAGGCTAAAAAATTAACCATGTGCAAAATACTTAGTATAATTTATTTGTTTCGTAGTTTGAAGTAACATAACATGAGTATTTTTCCACGTTACACTTTTGGAAAGATGTTACTGATAAAGAATATAAAATTACTGGAGCAACTAGGGGAAAACACTTATTTGGAATTTCTTTAAATTAAGTACAAAATTTACATTTACAGAGAGATGGACTCCATGTTTATCTCATATTTTAAAAATGTTATTGTTCAGAATACACATGAGGAAAAAAGATTGCACTTAAAAAGCTTTATGCCATTTTCTTTCATTATTCTATTAATACTAAAGACAACCAAAAAGATTTTTAACCTATTGTAAGTCGCATGGGGTACAGAGTCCCCCCATGCATAGGAAAACAATTTATTTGCAATCAATCATCACTTCGGTATCCTCCTGTCTGACACTCTCCTTAGAATGGACATAGTAATTTTTCATCTTCCTTTCTTGGTTTAAAACAATAGTTTCTTGGAATTTGTATGGTATTAAGGTGACTCTGTGCCCCAAGAGACAGGTATTGTTTCAAAACTTTTCTATAAGCAACTCACTTTCATGTTTCAAAATGATTTTGTACATTTGATTTCATTTTATTTCAAAACAACATTGTATAAATTTAATAAGGTATGATAAAGTGATGGAACAGTTGAGAACTGATTATATGAAATTGAATTTTCTGCTTAAGTTACTGGTCAACTCAATAAGGATGAACCTTATAAAAAATGTACAGTTCTCATGATAAAGGAAGTAAATTTGAGCAGAGTGATGAGTCTGATTTAGGAGGAAATAAATTTGTTAGCAAGAATCACAGTTTGCAATAGAAAAAAATAATAAAAAAATCAAGAAATAAAAAAAAAATTTTAAAATTTGGTCATTAATAAAATTGATAAAAAATTATTCAGTTTAATAATGCAACACCAGAAGTTTGGTAGATACAACAAAGGAAATGTGTATATAATATCTACAACTCTAAAAACTAAAAAATGGCTCTTGGTTGTTTTTATTGCATATTGAATGCCAAAGAAATATCATAATTGTTCCAATTTCAACAAGAAAATCTTCAAAAGCAATATGTAAATATTTTCTAAAAAATTACCAAAAATCAATGAAGTCAATTCAAGTGAAATAAAAGTGATTCATAGTCCAAGAACATTACAAAATGCAAGGAAGACCAATGTGTTACATGCCTAAGATACAAGGATAATAAAACTACAATTTGTATATAAAATTGTAGTTTTATTATCCTTGTATCTTAGGCATGTAATAATTTTACTGTCAAAAATCATTTTTGTGCTTGAGAGATGTGCATGTTGATACAGAATCTTTAATACAAGTATGTAATTCTACTTTTATAATTAAAGTTTTAATGCTATTAAACGTGCCTGGCTGCGGATATGGAGTTCCTGGGATCGAATCCTGGTTCAGGCATGGATGTTTTTCCTCTATCCTGTCTTTGTCCTTTCCTTGAATGAATGAGTTGTGAATGGGTACCTATGGCATGTCTGTACTGAAGAAGTCAAACTCCGTGCCAAAATATGGTTCAGTTGGAAAAGTGGAGCAGCACACCCTATAATTCCACCGAGCTGGCACATGACAACAGCAATGTTCTTAGGAAAATATTTTAAATGTGACTAAGTAAAGAATTATAGTTTCACAATTAAAGAGTGAGTTACCATTGTTAATAAGGAAAGAATATTTTACTTATTGTTCATTTTTTAATTAAACTGATTGGGGTGAACCAGTCACTCCTTGCGACCTTTATCAGTGTTACAAGCAGGCCTTTTGCCAGAGTAATATGTAGAAAAATATTGTTCCTAAGTTAATTTAAATTTTGCAGAAATGATACTAATCTTTAAAACATGACAAGAATTTAAAAAAGAAGTAACTGATATCATAAATAATAACACAAAATGCATGCCTGAAGTAAAACATGAGCAGAATAACCTTATAGTACTTTTTATACTTATAGTAATTTTTAACTATACAAAGAAAAATACTATCCCTTATATGTTTATTATATAAACAGATAACTGTTTATATAATAAACATAAGGGATTGTAATTTTCTTTTTCAGTATTAAAGAAAAGTTGTTGCAAAATTTGATATTTTTATTAAAAATATTTTTTTTTAAGTTTTGTTACTTTTTAGTATTAAATGAATGGGTGAACATATATGAATTCTTTTTATAGGTCCTTTCTGAAAAAATATGAAATAAAACTATTAAACATTGAGTATTTAGGACTGATTTTTTTCTGTATAATTCTGAAAGTAAATTGTGAATAAATTTGTAAATAGTAAATTTTATTTTACTTCTAATAAACTTATGTTTATATTCATTATTAATAGCAAATGCATACTTGCATTCAGTTTTTTTTTTCCCATTCATAATTTTGTGAATTATCTTTGTCGACTAAGCCATTCAATTCCAGACTTTGTTACACTTGTTGTCATGAACTTAAATCTCACTATTACAAAAAATCTTCAAAAGAATTGGAACAACATCCAAATTTTTAGAAAGAAATAGTGGCTGAAACATTATTAAACTCCTAAGGTTTTTAAGTTTCAAAATAGGATAAACAGCAAACAATCCTTTCTTAAACAGCACTAATTTTATCATTGTAATAAGTTCTAAATACAAAATCTTTTACCTGGCATTACAGAACTTACTGTTATGAAAATCTTTGAGATTGATTATTGTTTATGAATATAAATATGGCCTAGATAACTGCCAATAAATATTGTTTGGCAATATTTAAATTCTTAAAAACTTACATTTTGTTTGTAATAAATTTGAGCCATAAGAGAAGAAATAAAGCTTATACAAATGTAAATTATTTTTTCTCAAACAAAAATATATAGTTATTCATTTTAGTCAGCAAATCATTGCATAGAATATGATATTTAAGTAAATAATCTTAAAATTAGCAAAAGTATAATACATAAGAGATGTGATTGTAAGAAAACAAATTCAGTAAAATATTTCTCATATTAACTTATATTACTCAAAGCACACTTTTCAAATATAATTTTTTACGTGTTATATAGAAAACTACTTAAATATTTTTCCTATTTAATTTTATAATTTTCTTGATAAATTTTACTTCCTAGAAATATATTTTCTCAATGCTTTATGTTGAAGCACATAATCTAAAAGTTATGATAAATTATTGAACAGATAAAAAGTATATAGTGTACCTGAGTTGATAGATTTAAAAAGAATTTGAGAATGCTTAAAAACTATAAACTTCTATGTAAGTAAAATTCATAAGAGATATGAATTTTTATAAATAACAAAGCATACATTATTTTTATTTGTAAATTAATTCTTATTTAAAATTAGGCAATTAAATCTAAAATTTCAGATTATGTAAAAAGAGAAAATTTATATTATAATCATGCATTAATTTTAATCAAGCAATGCTTCAACAAAATGAAACTTCAATAATTTAAACATTCTCAGCTGTAGGTACATAGCTTCCAACACTCAGGATTGTTTCCGCATTTAAGAAAACATTAATTTAAATTAATATATCTTATTTATTTTAAGTAAAACTTAAAAGTATCTTTGAATTTTATACTCTATTTCTTATTAAAATATACAATTACACAACATACACAGCAATAATACATTTTTTCTACACTACATAGCAAAAAAATTGACACCCCAAGAAGGAATTATCTAACAGAGAAAAATTAGGGGATAGGAGGATTGTCTAAAATAGAAAAATAGTTGAATGATTTATTTCAGAGTTCAAAGTAATTAGCTCAATAAAGTGTTGACCCAAAACTAATTTGTATATAAACTACTATATATTGTGGTATAGAGTGATAAAGATCCTGGATAGTCTCCTATAGTTTTTATTTGACAAATTTGCAATTGTTGAGCAAGGTCATCACAATGCATGGTAACCTGCAGTCACCTTCCTATCATATCCTAGACATGCTTGATGTGAGAAAGATAAAGTGATTTGGTTGGCCAAAGAAGTGTTTGACAAGCTGTAAGACAGTTCAGAGCAATACAAACAATATGTGGTCTGGTATTACTTTGCTATAAAATAAGCACAAGTATTGCAAAAGGAACGGTAACAAAACCGGTCTCAGAATGTCACTGACACATACTACTGTGCTGTAAGTGTGGCTCTAATGATAACCAAAGGGGTCCAGTTATCAAGGGAAATGGTACTGCAGACCACAACTACTGGTTGAGAGCCTGTGTAATGTGCAATAGTGAAAGCAGGATCAGTTTGCTGTCCTGGGCATCTTCAGACATGTCTTTGATGATTGTCAGGACACCGTTGGAAACAGGATTCATCACTAAAAAATTATATGTTCATAGTCAGCATCATTCTAACCTGATCAAACCTAGCACCATTTTAATTTGGCCCAGGTGCAGGCGTGAATGGCAGGTAATGGTCAGTACGAGTGTAGATTTTTCTTTTATCAATTATTTATGAATGGTTATGGAGGACCCTCGTGTGGGTTGCGTGTCCAGATAGTTGATAGCGATGAATCAAAAGCTGTGATGGCTAATGTGATAATTCTATTATCCAACTCTGTTGTGATCCTAGGTCGACTGCTACCATCACGACAATGAAATTTGCTATTGGGCACCTATTCTAGCCAATATCTTCTAATCATAGCATCACTTTCACCCATATGACAAGTGGTTCTCCCAATCCCTCCTCTTTTAATCCAATGGCACAAGTTCTTTCAAAATCTGAGAGCTGCTCATAATGAGCTCGAATCCTGCAGCAAAAGATTTTTTCAGTTGCTGAAAGGTATCCTAAATCACAATACAACAATTCCTTATATATATATCTGCTGGATGCACGGAAAATCACACTGTTCAAATTGGATACAAAACCTCAAAATAATTAGAAGATTTCTGGTGTGTTGATTTTTAAAATTTTTTTTTGTTATAAAGCATTTTTTTAAGATTTGTCTAATAAAAGAAAAAAATGTGTTCCTGCAAAAAAAAGTTATTTAATAAAAATTACTGAAAAAAATGCATTTATTAAATAACTAGAAAAGATAATTTTTTTCTAGCTATAATATTTAAAAATCTTAGTTTTTTTAAAAGGAAGCAAATTAACTATAGCAGAAACCTATCTTAATTTTTATAGTTTTTTTTTTTTTTTAAATTTTAGTACACAAAACAGACATTTGAGGAAAAACATTGCATTTTATAACACTAATATTTACAGTATTTGTTACAAAACTGCTTATTTTATTAACTATATATATATATATAAAATACAATGTCATACCGAATTTAGATTGCTCTACTGACTGTTTATCTTTTTAGTCTTTTATCTTTGCGAGACAAAACTTAAAGAAACATTCAAGTGAAAACTGATAAACATGTTGGAAAAAAATAATAATTTGAGAATTGTTTGCATGTTATCTTTACCATTAGTTAAAACAGTTGCTCAGATATAGTATTTATGGAATATATTGAGGATTTAAAAGACAAAATATTTTGCTTTGAAATTAGTGCTAACAGTGTATGTTACAATATCCAGCACTGTTAGTATCGTCTTTTATCTAAAACTTCTAATGACAATATGAAACTTCCAAATTACAAGCTCAGTATACACCGGAAATTTATTGTAAAAATTTACTTATTTCATTCAAAGCCTTTTTTCTTCCTTTTTAATGCAATGCAAAAGATTATAATAACACAGAAATTGTAAAACAACTCAAATATACCTAAAATGAAATTCAGTATGACTATAAATTTTCTTATTTCAGGTTTAGCATATACAAAAAAATTTAAAATCAAAGACTTTAAAAAAAAAAAGTTTATACACTGCTGGACAATTTATAGGACAGATAACACTATCATCCATAACAACCGCAAAATGTGGAAAATTAGAATAAGTGTGGGATACAGTGAGAAGAAGTATGTGCATGCAAATTTTTTTCCACGTCTGTTCATCACGTGATAGCGTTCACAAGAGCTTTAAAGGTTTTGACGTGTGTGGACAGTTGTTGTTTCAAGTCAAAGATTTATAGGAAAGATTTAATAGACGAACTTGAAATTTTTGGTATGTCTTCCCGACATCACTTAGATGATTTTATGAGTGGCCGAATTATTGGAAAGATCGAAGAAAGGCGAAAAATAGCAGATGTTGCCAGGGAGTTCGACATCGCTAACAGCATTTTTTCACGGCTGTAGAAGTAATTTAAAACTATTGGAATGTGTAGTAGGCGGCACGGGGGGTTAATGTTAGAAGTACAACGCCTACAGAAGACATATATCGTCCTATCAGCAAAAAGAAATAGGCGCACCACAGCTCAGCAGGTGGCAAATCTACTTTCCTGAGGCAGCAAGAAACAGATCTCCCGTAAAACTGTTGCCAGACGTTTGAGGGGAGCAAGACTATATGCCTGTAGACCTGTTGTTGACCAGACAGCACCGTACTGCCTGTTTGCAAAGGTGTCGAGAGCATTGCAATTGGAATGAACAGTCCTATCGGATATCAATCCCTTTCCTGGATATTTTCTGGACGATAAACAGTACCACTCTCACACCAGATAAGTTGGTGTCTATAATCCCAAGACAGACTGAACCTACTCTCATCTGAGAATAGTACGCATGCTCAGTCCTGTTCAGTCGAATCGCAATGCTCATTTAACTACCCACAATTTGAAGCAGCAAGAAACTGATTTGCCACTCGCTGAGCTGTGTGCACCTGTTCCTTTTTGCTGATAGAACAACATATCTGTCTTCTGCAAGCATCGTACTTCTAACACGACCTCCCTCGTGCCACTTACTACACATTCCATTAGTTTTAAATGACTTCCACAGCCGTGAAACAACGCTGTGAGCGATGTCGAGCTCCCTGGCAGCACCTGTAATTTTTCTCCCTTCTTCAATCTTTCCAATAATTCGGCCACGCATAAAATCATCTAAGTGATGTCGGGAAGACATGCCAAAAATTTCAAGTTCATCTATTACATTTTTCTGTAAATCTTTGACTTGAAACAACAACTGTCCAGCTGTGTAAAAGAGTAAGAATTCAAGCGATTAAAAATTTATACGAAATTGAGATAAGATTTTAAACAGTAAAACAATTATTTTCATGTTTTAATAAATTACTAAATATGATGTATAAAAATAAAAGAAATTTTATTTTGAGCTGAAATATTTTAATGAAATATAACACTCAAAAATTTTTATTTTAGCAGCACATCTAAAATTGATATCTAAGGCACATAGATTTCAGTTCAAAGGTCATAGTCATCAGGATGATACAATTCTGAAAGAAACCTATATACATAAGATGGTGCATTAGCGCCCATATTTGAAATCATTAATGAAATTAGTTCAGGCGGCACATAATCAAATGCTGGATTTATGACTTCCACACCTTTAAAAAGTTCAGAATTGTCATATGGAATCAATTCTTCAGGTGGTCTCATGTGATTAAAACCTTCTTGATCAGATGAAGTCACATATTGTGGAGTTAATTTAAACATAGGTGCTAATACAATAAATGGTTTTGAATGATATTTTGCTGCAAGAGCTAAATTGTGTGTTCCACATAGAGCTTTCAATCCTCCGTTAGCCATAATACTATGTACTCCGATAATTACTTTATCGACACGAGACATCAATGCAAATGTGGCAGCATCCTGAATGAGAGTAGTTTGGATACCACTTTCAGCTAAGCTTTTGGCTAGATCATGTCCACCAAGAGATGGAAATGCTTCTGCAACAAGAACTTCACATTTCCGCTTAACTGCTTTCTTCAAAAATTTTTCTACAGTTCTAGAATACCCAAAGGTTAAAATAACTTCCCCATAATGAATGTGTTCTTGAGACTGGGCAGCGATATCTTGAGAGCTCCTTTCAAATTCCTCCATTAATTCTCTAAGATTAGCCGAAATTGATTTCTTTAAGGAATCCAATCGTTTAGTGAAATCCAGTTGTTCTTCAGCAACAAGCATCTTCTGCAAAGACTCTTGCTGTTCATATTCATCAACTTTACCAAGTGCACTTGAATATTCATCACGAATAATTTTAAGGACTCTTTTGACCATATTACCAACAACAGTATGAGTGGCTTGATTGATTGACTGAGTCAATCTTTTACCTACATTTCTAATTAAATCCATCACCTCCTTAGCTGTCTCCCAGTTTGAAGTTGTTATTATTTTTTCTAAAAGCTTTATTGTTTCACAAGCGATTTCTTTAATAAATTTTAATTTTTCATCTTTTAAATCTTTTAGAAACTGCTCTATTCCATCATCAGTAGTCTCTGTTGAAGCTAGTTCTGACTTTTGTTCAGATTCACCTAGATTTTCAAATATATTTTTAAAATAAATAAATCAGATACATTACAATTAAAATGTAAATTTATTAGTTTACAAATCCAAAATCTACTTAAATAGGTATTGTTTATAAACAATTAACACAATAGAAACGTTTGAAGTCTACTACAGTTTTACTTAAATGTTTTAAGAAGCAAATAATTTTTTTTTTTTTTTTAGAATAACACATTTCTAATAATATTAAGCAAGCAAAATTTAACATTCTTTTTATAACAACGTTAAATTTTGCCATTGGTCAGACCTTAAATGCAGTGATTAATGGTAATTTTTAAGACAGTACCAATACACATTGTTCTTATTCCAGTTCCAGGTACTTTCCGTTGAAACCAGATTCTAATTAAATACTATTAGAACTTATAAAAAATGTATTATGCTCAAGAAGTTTGGTCCAACATCATCTGACTAAAGATGCATAAAATATGAAAGTGTTGCCAAATGAATGGAAATTGAGTATTATCTGTCTAATGCACATACAGGAAGATATTTTGGAACATACAAATTTCAAGGAAATAAATTGGCTTTGCACATTATACAAAGTGTTTTCTAACAGTCTCTACAACATACTGGTCACTAATATCTTTTAAACCAACTCAGTTCTAGATAGACAAGTAACCTGGTTTAACAATAACCACCTATTTATTGATTTCGAAATAGCACCAATTCACTAGACAGAAAACAGGGTTTAAATGCTATGAAGGAATTTAACATTCTTGAAAAGATTGTGAACTTGGCAGCCTAAACTTTAACACAAATGTTATGGTGCAAAACAGTTTATCCGAACATATAACCATCATGAATGATAACAGACATAGCGATGCCCCAGTTTTTTTCTTTTTGCAATGGAAAAATTAGGGATATAAATTTAAACTCTATGACAACCATTTTCAGCAAATCAGTACAGATATTTGCATTTGTTGATATCGATATAGTAGATTAAAAACCTGAAGAACTAAAACAGGTATCCATTTCTCTGGAAACTGAAGCCACCATAATTAATTTAAACATTAATCAAACCAAAACCAAATATATATATGCTTTATTTAAAATATAAATATAATCTACCTTCCAAAAAATAAGTGATTAAATTTAAAACTGTAAAGGGAATCATCTTAGCTCTGAAATTAATGCACAAAACTATATCAACAGAAATCCATAACAGAATTGCTGCTAATTGATGTTTAGCTGGCTTAAAGAAATGCGTAGCCAGATATCATTAAAAGAAAAGCAAACCTATAACATAATAAAGTTCAATAAGGCCTTGTTTTAACTTAATCAGCTGAAACATGGATGCTGACAGGAAAGGACAAAGAAATTTTGGCAGTTTCTGAAGAAAAATCTTGAGAAGCATTGAGATGTGCCAGATATCATTAGATGATTATAGATGCACAAAGAAAATCTTCATGTTCAAATCAGACAATTAAGATCTTTGAACTGTATTGCAAATGACTGGAAGTCATTCAAAGTTATCAAATAGAAATCCAAAAATAGAGCTGTCATACCATTGAAAATGATATATTATTTTAAAATCTTTTAATTTTTCTATTTAAATGCAATTTAAAATGAATCTAATTTTATAATAAAATTTTATAGTTTTCTTTTCTCTGGAAAGACAAACTGTAATAAACTCTAAAGTATTATTAGCATATTATTTTATTCTTTAATATAGAAAGTTCACAGAAATAAATACTCAGTTCATACTTCCCACTCATATTATAAATTTCATACATTTAATTAAATTGATTAAAATACATTTTTAAACATAATTTTACAAGATAAACAAAAATAGTTTCTTTTCCCTTTTACAGCAAAAACTAAATCCAAGACTTATAATATTTATTAAATATTTTCTTTAGAACGAGTTTAATTTAAATAATTAAGTAGTTAGTATATCAAAACAAGTTGATGCTTCATTGCTCTTAAAAATTTGTCATTAAATCTCAATTACCTTTTAAGGAAATGAGAATATAAAATATCTATATTAATATAAACATTTCTCAAGAGCTTATTTGATATGAAAAAATAAAATTACCAATGATTTTTCAGATCAGATAAATTTAATTTGATGCTTAAAAATAATTATTTTATGTTTCATTATTGATTATTTCATATAAAGAACACTTTCTAGATACTTAAATAGATAAATTCATACTCATGTTAGCAAATTGTCCACAGCTCAAGAAAAGAGAAAAAATACAGCAGAGACCCTATAAAACGCAAGAAACTAATTTTAATATAACAGAAACATGTAAAATTAGATTTAACAAAGATCAACATAACAATTATAGGGAAAATGTTCATTTGATCTGATAATGCTTTTAATTACATCCTACTTTAAGCCTCCAAAAGTAGTAGTCAGACAAAAATATTATAAAAGTAACTAAGACTTTTGCAAAACATTTAAATTTCTTTAATGAATTGAATATTGTAGTTGCAACATTGCAATTAATTAAAAAATTCTGAAAATAATCATTAAAACTAGCAATAAAACATAAAATTTTGCTTACCAGTAATATTTGATAATTTAAAAACACATTTTTAACTATTAAAAAAAATTGGAAATAAAAATATAAAATAACTTTAACAGAAGATTGATTGTGTATAACTTAATATAATTTCTTGTGGAAAAAATATATCTTAAGAAAGGATAATAAACCTGCCAAAATTTAATATTTTAACACTCTTAGAGAGTTGAATTTTTTTATGTTAATGTGCAATAGACATCCATTTACAGTAAAATGGATAGTCAGAAATGAAACAACTCTACTATATTTTGCCATTAATATACATTAAATAGACACACATTTAATATAAAATGTTTAATGCTTTATATTATGTAAAGTGCAATCATCTTCTCATCGATTATGACTTATTGACTTAAAGAGATTTACACACTAAAAAATTATTTTTTGCAATCACACTTTATAAAGCATTAAATAACCTAAGTTGATTATTCAATAATAGTCATAGATAATATCAAACTAAATAAAAATGGATGAAAATATATTTTAAAATTATAAAAAGGTTACAAAATAAAAAAATAAAACCCAAAAGATTCTTTAAAAAAGTTACATAACAAGCATTTTTTCTCCTTAAAGATCCTTTTATGTGTATGCAGTATATATTTTATGACCACAAATCAATCATGAAGAAACTAGAGAAAAAGATATGTAAATCCAAACCATTATGATAATCTGTATTACACACAACAGCACTCTGTCACAAAATCTTACAATTCATCCACAAACTATATTTTATATGGTCAAATCAGAAAAAAAAAATTAGCAAACAGCTATGAAATAATAAATGATATTTTTAATTGAAAACATATCTATGTGGAAGTAATACCTAAACTGTTATTTTATTTGGTACAATAAACAATTAGTTCAATATAAATATATAAGATTTAATATAAAATAATTAACATTAAAATTGTCACAATTCACAGTAGATTTTTAAATATGTTCAGCATAATTTAAGTATTAAAATAGATGATTCATACAGCTGAGAAGATTATTTTTTAATGAGAAATTTATTGTTATCCAACTAAAAATGATTTTGAAAATAGTAAGTTTTGAGATGGCAACAGAGTCATAGAGATTGCAATGTGTTAAAATTAAAGTAATTAAAAATATGCAGAAATGAATTTTCCACATGAACTTTGCTAAAAGAGAATTCTGAAAGATAATTACTAATATAGTATTTTAAATTAAATAGAGCTACATACATAAACCCTTTCCTATCACAGAATTTCTTTACATGTTTTCAATTTATTGTGTTGTGAATGCTCAGAATTATGCTAATGGTATTGTTATTGTGTCAATTAATAAAAGTTTATTCAAACATAAAAAGTTTAAAATTAATACTGAACCTCTAGAAATATAGATATCTAAGATATGAATCAAACACATGATATAATTTGGGGTTATATTGAGTTTCCTTAAATTCCAAAATTAAAAGGTAAAAAAAAAAAAAAGATAATCAAGATAAGCAATTAAATTCAAGAAGAATCAAACAAAATTGTATTTTAATTAGAAACAAGCTAAATAGTTGTTTTATGATGTTCACTTAACAGGCATTTCAGATAACACAATATTAAGAAAAATTACTATGTCCATATCTAGCACTATAGAATGCTGATCCACTGCTAAGGTTCAAATATATGTCAACATATTTAAGTATTTAACACAAAATTGCATGCTAATAACTTTTTTATAAGTAATATTTTAATATATTGCATATTTAACTCTTTTTAAAAATTAAATAGTGATTTTAATTTTTTATATCAACTGAAATTTAACAATTATTGAAATAAGAGGTTACGAAATTGATGAGAAAGTTATTTGATATAAATTATTAACATAAATTGACAATGTAAAAATAGAAATATTATCACTTTAGAAGTACTTTGAAAAGAAATTTGTTTTGATTGCAGAGCTAATTTTAGTTATAATATTCAGTATATAATTTCAAAATTATAATATATTTTACTATCATTCTCTTTAAAATATTGTAATGGCAAATTACATGAATATTTTATTGATAAAATATATCTAAGCATAACTGAAAATATATAAAGATTTAATTGGAATATGTTTCAATTACACGTTGTTAAAATAATAAGCTTAAACAAACTTATATTTTCCTTTCAATATAAAAACAAATCGGTACTTACTTTAGCCAATAAATTTATGCATAAACAACCAGGGGAAGAAAACAAAAATAAATATATTCAAGTAAATAATTTTAAAATTAAAATGAAATGCTTAAGGATACAAATTAAAGAACTCTTTTGTGAAATATAATACATTTATATATTTATAAAACAGTTATGTATGAAGGAAACTGATCAACCAATTCAATAATTCTTTAAAAGATTTATCATCATTGGTTGATTTAGCACAAACATATTTTAAAAACAGAAGTTAATTAGTTCATAGCTATTTTTTACAATGTTTTTAATAAGCAAAACATTTTTCTTAATTTGCACTAGGGTGTGTGAGATTTTACTTTAATTGAGCACAATATGTATCAACATGAAATTTTATAATTATTCAGAATTTATATTGTTTCTAAATGCATTACTTCTGTAAAATTAAATGAATTATAAAAATATAATTAATTCTTTTTCCATATTTGAAATTCATAAAAAAAAAGTAGTTTCATACAAATTAACACAATATTTGCAAATTGATAAATTCTAATTAAAAATAGACATAAAACCTTCAGTTTTCTAATACACTATGTAAGTTTCATTATTAAATTTAAAAATTATAGTCTTGCCTCACTTGTAATTTTCATGAACATGATTAGCGGTACATGCTTAAAATAATTTTAAATAATCACATTATTAGCTTGAACTAGTAATTTAACAGTCAATAATAACAGAGCTAAGCAAAAAACAAATAAGATGGATAAAAATGGATTTTAAAACCAAATATTTCATCTTAAATGAAATGAAAAAAAAAAAATAATAATAATAAACAAAATTTAAATTCGATTTTTAATTTTTCTTAAAATTTTTTACTCTTATGCAAGATAAGTCTTCTGGTCACTAAGCAATGCCAGTCAAAGAATTGTTCAGGAAGTAATATGCTTTTAATCTAATTCAACAATGAAATTAATGGATACAATTTTACCGTAAGTACACGAGATTCTACAATTCACAGAAACAACATATTGTGCAGTCAAACCGCACATGTCGGCCGTTACGCAATAATTAGAAATGCATAAAAGTATACATTTTATAAGCAAAATTAAAATAAGTTCTTAGAAATGGTTCAACA
The DNA here is from genome assembly GCA_030067965.1 of Latrodectus elegans. Classification (NCBI taxonomy): domain Eukaryota; kingdom Metazoa; phylum Arthropoda; class Arachnida; order Araneae; family Theridiidae; genus Latrodectus; species Latrodectus elegans. The sequence continues at coordinate 55,518,318 of CM057820.1, forward strand.
GAGATAAAACATGATACACAAAATGTGATTAAATAGATTAAAAACTAAATTCAAATATAAATTAAATGAAAGAGATACCTCAATCAGTGCGTTCAACAGATATAAAATTCAATAACGAAAGAATAAAAAATTAATTAAATTTTGCTTAAGCTTAAAATACTATAGCTCATTTAAAAGCAAGCAAATTTCTCACAGCTAATGGTTGTTTTATATACACTGTGCACTCACTCACTACATAACACACGATTCAATTTTTAGTGTATTGCTTACGCTTTAACCTTACCTTCTTAGGACTTTCCACAGTCAATTCGCTCCTCAACGAGGCGTAGTAGTACTGATCCTTTTCATCTGGTAAGCCAAAAAGAAAAACAAACTGAAATTCATGTTCTGGGGAATGGTTCAATGTTGGAAAATAACGACTGGATGATTCAATATTGAACTGCTCTCTTGTAAAAAAGTATTTTAGAGCATTTGTGTGAAATCCTCTCTTCCAAATTAATAAATCTTAAGTCTATGACTTGAAATTTTTCGAGAAATATTGAGATTTAATATGTGTGAAAAATTAAAAAAGAATTTCACGCATATTAAATATTCTCTCGTTCATAGAATATCTCATAGCTCTATGTTTTCACTCATGTAAACAAAATACTTCAATGTAAGATATTCAACAAAAATTAAAAATATAGATATTTATTATTAATAGACGTCAAATTCATTAAGATTTTAAAATTACAAATATTTTAAATCAGTTTTACTATATGGTTTCTGTATTTGTTTGATTAATAATTCATGAAATAAATGTTTGAATAATGATATATATGAAACTTCGCATTTTATTTTAAAAATTTCAGAAAATTTAAAAACATTTTAGTTTTATACACAATATACTAAATGAGCGTATATCTTTAATTTTTATATTTTCTGCATTCTATCAGGTCTGTTGGAAAGATGAATGACGATGTTGTTAAAACCATAGAGAAAAAGATCTTTTTCTGACAGTATCGGAGATCGCAGAAAATTTGATTCAGCTCGGCAAGCTATTTCTGACCTTATTCGGTAAAAAGGATTGTTGTGGAAATATTCAAAATGGGCACCACATAAATTTAGAAGAAGAATTTTGATCAAGTCTTTACATGCTAATCTCTGTTTGTTCGGAAGAAAATCGTGCCCCTTTTGAACCAGATAACTGAGGAGGAAAAATTGATTACGTTCGAAAAAATCGTAAGGAAAAGGACAAATTGTACTGAAAAGCTATCCATTCCAACTCTAAAACAAATTTCTCTCTGAATAGGAACAGGGTATGTACATCGTCAACAATTGAGGACTAATACACATTATGGACACTGAAAATTATTCAACGAAATGTTCAATTAGGAAAAGTAACGTCAGCAACTGGATAATTTAAAGGGTACAGTCTAAGAAAAGAGGCCGACATTGTTCCAAGTAAGATATTCCAAGAAAAGACTTTATCAAAATATTTCAGAACTAGGCTGGGAAATTCTGCCTCACACACCATATTCCCCGAGCTTATTATCCTCCAATTGTCTTCAGCTCTTATCCTCACAGACTTTTTTAAGATAAAAAAAATTCAATGAAAATATTGATCAAGCTGTTTTGCAATTCTGTCCTAAGCACCACATTCCCCGGACTTATCACCCTCCAACTACTTTTTGTTTTTATCATTGCAAAATTTTTTAAGGTCAAAAAATTCAAAAATAAAGATATTAATCACGCACTGTTTCAATTTTTCGTATGAAAAGAAGAAATATTTTTCAAAAATGGGGATTAGGAATTACTCTCATGCTAGCAAGAGGTCATTAATAATAACAGCAATTATATTATTTAATAAAGTTTATTAAAGTTATGGAAAGTTCGTATTTTTCATTACATTCCAAATGTTACAGAACTTTCCTGTAGAGCTAATAATATCTTTACTTTGTTGATTGTATTATGTCCTTTTAATTATTAGTTCAAACATTAAAATCATTGATATTATTGACATAAAAATATTCTAATCAGAATTATTAAAATGTTATAAAAGTTAAAAAAAATGTTAATAACCATAATAATTATAAATTTTTTTTTATCAGGCATTAATTTTATTCTATTTTATGTCTGACAATCTAAAAACCGTATACTATTTCTTACCTTTTTTTCGGAATTTTCTGTATTTTAACCAAAGTTATGTATAAAAATGATGATTTGAATTTATGTCATTTATGTAAATGCACACAAATAAAATATACGATAAAATAATTTAATTGAGTCATAAAGACATTCAAAGCTGCAGTGAGAACCTGGGCTTCAAACTGGAACTGAATCGGAAAAATTGTTATTTTCGTCGGAAAAAAATAAACCAACATTGAACCAAAAAATTTCAGTTTATTTCAGTTCAATATATCTTCAATCATTTTTTATTCTTATAAATTTTTCAATGTATTATTGTTTTCTTATTTAACATCATGCATATGATTATGATTATATGTACATTGCATCTTGATTTCCTGTTTTAATATTCACCAACTTTTTTCTGTTTCAGTTTCGCCAAAAACTGCTTGTAATAGACAGATTTATTTTTGTTGAATAAATTAGTAGTATAGATGATTTTCTAAGAGAACTATTAGTCTGAGTTATGTTTTATAAACAAACATTCCTTTCAAAACAGCTTCTCTCAAGGAAGTATATAGTTCAGCGCCCTACTAAGAAAACAAAGATTGTGATCTAAACAAAATAATGACCTTTCTAGATTGACAGGAAATGAATAAAGGCTAGGAAGTTTGGTAATTAATTTATGAAGAGTAAAGACAATGGTCAACTAGATGTAAATAGCTAAGCAAAGAATAAATTAAAACTCACAATTTAACTCACAATCAGATCTCGATTCTTTCATTTTGTGTTTCAAATTCAGTTGCATCCGTGGATCACCAGTAAAGATATTTACATATAATATGTTAAAATCTGTATTGAAATGCAGATTTTAGCTTATCTTCAGCGGAAAGTAAATTCGATTATTATTCTGCAGAAAGTAAATAAGTGCAACTTTGGAACTACAAAATGAATAATTAACTTCAAGCAATTTTTGCGGAATTTGGACCAACTGCAAAATAAAGTTGCGAAATTTTAAAAATTCCTTTGAAAATATTTATACTAGGGTTACTTTAAAATTTCTGAGATACGCGCAGTTGAGAATTTACAAAATAAAAATAACAGTTTAATTTCAAAATACAAAGTATTTTAGCACAGAAGACGATTTTTTATTGACTTACTATAACTTGTCTAATATAGAATAAATTTTAAACAGAAGAGAAAATGGAGTTGACGCGAAAACATTTTCGCGCTATGATTTTCTACGATTTTAAAGCATGATTAAATCAAGAAGAATGCGTTCAACAGTTGCAATTAGCATTTAGTGATGAATCTCCAGCTCGTGTTACTGTATTCAGATGGTTCAGAGAATTTAGAAGAGATCGCAATTTTCTTAGAGATGAAGAACACACAGGAAGGCCGCCGTCGGCAGTAATCCCGGATAATGTGTCTGCCATATGAAAAACATTAATGGATGATAATCGCTGTGCCTATCAAATGATACAGAAGGAACTTAACATTGGATCCGCAGCCATACACAAAATCATTCATGAAGAATTGCATATGAAAAAAGTAGTTTGCCGTTGGGTTCGCCATAATCTAACTGAGCACCAAAAAGAGAAGCCTGTCAGAATCAGTAAAGAAACTCTTAAATTGCTAAATAATGGTGGCCACCGCATTATTTCTAAAATTGTAACAGGTGATGAAACGTACATACCATTTTTTGATGTTCCAACACGTCAATAAAGCAAAGTATGGGTCTTTGAAGATGATCCCATGCCGACAATGGTGAAAAAACAAAGCCCACTGAAAAAAGTGATGTATGCCGTTTTCTTCAGAAGTACGGGATAGGTGAAAGCCATCAAGTTGGGAGGACAGAAGATAGTAACACCAAACTGGTATATCACTAAATGTCTTCCAGAAATTATACAAGAACTGAATGTTAGGGGACCAATGTTTCACAATGAAAATGTATCTTCGCATACAGCTGGATTAACAACTGAGTTTTTAAACAAAAAAAAATTATAGTGATCTAACATCCGCCGTATTCATGTGATCTAGCTATGTGCGATTTTCGCTTATTCTTTTATCTAAAAAAGAACTTACGTGGATGTCGTTTTCATTCAGAAAAGATTGACGTGGCTATAAATGCATTTTTTTCATCCATTCCAAGAAATGAATAGCTTGAGGCATTTAATCTGTGGAAAATTCGTCTACAAAAGTGCATTGATGCTGGAGGAGACTACTTTAAACACACCTAAAATTTTGTAAGTGAAACTGTAAAAACCTAGTTTCATCTCAAAAAGTTTAGAGTGACCCTAGTATAATCAGTTATCTAACAGGGATTCATTGTTAATAGAAAGTGATAGTTTGATAGTAGCAATTTATTTGGACTCCTCTTACCAAATCTTATTTTCTAAATTACAAAAAATATAAGCTGTACAACATTTAAAGAGTATTTGGGATAAATTACAATTTTGAAAAAATTCATTTGTATCGTTAACGAAGAATTGACATCTTCTACAAAAAGCGAGGAAAATGAAGACGATTTATAAACTTGTTTAAAAATAAAGAAATTTACAATAAAATCCATAAATTTCCTAATTCTACCGAAATTGAGATAAATAGACATTTTTGTACATAATTATGGCAAAGCCAAGTTCACCATATAAACGGCAAGCGTCATGCAACGAGGGTACTCAGAATCAACATAAACATGTACATAGTTGTCAAATAGGATTTTGATTACTGATAACAGTGCCAACACTCACCATTATTTGCTCACTTTTTTATTGTTAATGCTAGTTAACTGCATCAATTTATAAAGTATAACAATTAAAAAGATTAAAATCGATTCTAATTTCGATCGAATTACATTTTTTGCTTATTATAGAAAGATATTTTTATAGTAGGAATAAGAATATACAGAAAATAATTTTATTCTTTCAGTACTGAGCCGAAAACCGCTATTTTTGAAGGAACGAAAACCAGAACTGAATCGATATTTATTTTAGAACAATAAAAATTACGCGTGGAAACCCTGGTGTGAACAATGATTAAGAAAGGAGTAGAGCTTTATAATGAAGATTATGAACTAAGTATTTTACGATACAAAATAATGAAAAAAATTTGATTTTCGAAAATAAAACATATTTTCGAATTTCGAATGATTTTATAAAATGTGCTAATTTAAAACTTACTGTGTTCATTTTTAAATAAATAAATATATATAAGAATTACTATGAAAATTAATTTATATTAAATATTCATATATATATATATATATGACACGAATTGATAATTATTCTTTAATGTTTTTACATAATACTACCCTCTCATTCCGCATTTATTGAAATCCTATAAAAAAATACTCCTTAATTTTGCATTTTTTTGTCAGGATCAAAAATTAGGCATGTTTAACAATTGGGATATGCAGCCCAAAGCAAGCTTGTCAATTAACAATAAAGATACCGGACTATCTCAATAGGATTGAGTGGTGGATTCTCCGGACTGTGTTTTGTGTGACTGTTCAACCAATGACTTTTGAACATTTAAACAGTTGTGTGGTTCTTTCTCAGTATGAGGGCATTGTTGAAGAGTATTGGAGAGCCCGTGACTAATAGCTTAGGGGATAATGTTCGGCATTTGTAAATAACAATAGAGATACAAATTTTACTGGAAATTGCAAATAATACCGTCTCAAGTCTTTCTCCACTATGTAATTGTTGATTACTTGCGTCTTACATGAAACATTGTGGTCTGACATCATTGATATTTTAAAGAAATGAAAATTTGCTTTAATTTAATATATTGTTCTTGGTTTCGACATCTGTTTCCTTAATTCAATTTGTAATATCAAATAAAATATTTTTATCTATTAAATTTAATGAAACAGCCAACGATTTTCATATTTTATTTAATAATTTTCTTATTCAGAGGAATTAAATCGCTTATTTCAAACATTAAGTATATTATATTTATATATACAAGAAATTAAATTACTTTGTACATTGAGGAATTTTGAATCTAGTATAACATGCTGAACATTATTGCTTGATTTTTTTCATGAATAATTGTTTATCTAAAAATGTTAGTTTGCATCGAAAATATATGCACAAGTTTTTTTTTAAATTTTCAAAAACGGAATTTAAGTAATTTGATCTGTTGCTAGTATACGGAATAATATTTTTTTTTTTTTGCATATTTTAAGCCATAATATGTATAGTTTTCATAATATGGCTTAAAATATATATTTTTAACTATAAATTATAAATACAATATAATTAATGTTTGTCATACACTATTAGATTTACATCCTTTAAAAATGATTTCATTCAAGCAATCTGTTTCTACCAATTATCAGCCTTCGATTTAAACATGAAAAAAGAGTAATCTTTCATAAATTATTCTCGTATGTACTTTCCAGAACAATATAAATAAAATATCTAAATAAGTGTTTCTTAAAAATAAGTGGAGATTTTGTAAATACTGAATAGCATACACATCAAACTTCAATGTATATTACCTCTGATCGTTTCAAGGAAAAAAGAGATCTGGCATTGAATGATTAATGACCTGACATTTGCATCAGGAAATTATTGTAAAAAAGTAAATAAAGAAATAAAGAAATACATAACATTAATTTGAATTTAAAGCCTTATAAATATATTTACATAAATATTAAAAATTTTATGAAAAAATGTTAATAGTTTAAATTTTTAAAAAAATGTCAGAATTAATACAACAGTTAGTTATAATTATCTATGTTTCAATTCTATATAGATTATTAACATCCTAGAAATAGAGAGAGAGAGCTAGAGGTCAGTTTAAATTATAAAAATGTTTCCGGATATCCATTTCTGCCAATCGAAACTGCTATAGACATACTAAACATCTTAAAATATTACGATACGCTCGCGTTCAAGGAACACACACACACAAGGTCAACAGCTGAACTAGTTCTCTTCTTTTAACGTTATGTCTTCTTCCAACGGAGCACCAGCATTTTGAACAATATGGTGCTTTTAATGTGTGATGACTTTATTAAGAAAAAAATCATTTCTGGATTCTTTAGATTAACAATTAAATTCATACGCGAATGTAATTGATTTCTTGTCAATAACAATTGCGAAATGGAATCCAGTGGTAACTTAGTGATTAGGGTATTAGCCTTCCGTCCGGAAGGGCTGGGTTCGATTCGCAGTGCCGCGTGCATGCAATATACGCACTCATTATTTATTTATTTATCTTTGCACACTCTTACATGATAATGAAATCAATTAAAGCAATTAATATTGACATATCAAAAGCCGTGTTAAACTCTGACTGAAGAAATGTAAGATATCAACTGTACTCAAAGTGTTAATAATCAATATATCTAATATGTCAAATGTGTTGTTGTTACTAATGACACACTTGAACAAGCCAAGCTGGCTATGCGAATTTAAGTCAATTGAGAGCGTCTTTCGTTTTAATCAGAGCACCATGAAGGCGAAAGTACGATTTTTGCTCTTCAAAGCCTCCGATAGATGGCAGCACCATAGGATCTACTCCCTTAATTTTGGCAATGATCTGAAAAGGGAGTAAATTTCTCCAGACCATTGTGAAGGAATACAAATGTACTATAGTTATACTAAAATATTAGGTTTTCTAACTGTGAAGTATATAGAGCTTTTATTTTTTTCTACAAAAACATCAGTTTGTGTTAAAACAGCAACATAAAATTAAATTTTCAAAAATTGTATTGATGGTTTGCTTTGTTTGTCGCTCAACAGTCATTTTTTGCACATGAGGGCTAATTAGACCGAGACCTACGGTTTAAAATGGATTCCGAAGCACTACAAAAATCCATGCCGAAGGTGGTTTTTGATCCTACTAACTGTTGAACCGAAGACAAGAGTGATAACCATTCGGCTACCAGCTCGGCAAAAGATGCATTGAGAATTAATGTTAAATAAGTCATGATTTTATACATGATTTAGATTTTAAGTAGTAGCTGTCAATATGGTATAAATACTAGTTTGAAGGAAATATCCATGTCAAATATGAAAAATAAATTCCTTGAGATATAGAATGCATAAATACATTCATAAAAATTTACACAAAGAGAAAAGAAGACTTTGAAATTCAAATGCTATGTTCACACATTTGATCATATGATAAATTTCTTTTAAGATTTTTCTTATTAAATTTTCACTTTAACCCTTATGAATATGTGATTTATTTATTGTTATATTTAATAGATCTTGCTTTTGAAAATTCCGAAAAATATTATTTCAATAGATTTAGTTTATCAAATAAATATTCTTATTATGAATTTGATCATAAACTTTTATTTATTTATTATTATTTTTTTTAATTTTAAGTGTTTGTTTCGTTTTTCTAAATTTGTTTAATGTGATTATAAAAAATTAAAACTTAAATTTCTTAGATAAAATTTTCTGCACATCTAAGTTAAAAAATTATGAATACAGTACTGCACAACAATGATGTATTTCTTTGCGTTTCTATGGATTAATATATCTTCTGACAAGTGAAGTTTATTCACAGATAAAAAAAAATTAATGTTGTGTTTAAGCATTTTAAGAGAATGCTTAAACACACATACTATACTTAAACACTCAAAAGATGAAAGTTGTGAGGCAACGAAACTGGTAAGTTAAACATAAAATATTTTCCTTAACGTATTTTAATTTTGAAATTAGTAAGCGAGTATAATTTTAATTTAAATGAGTAATTTTAAAGAAAATGAGCGATTTTAAAATTAAAAAAAATAGACGCGATCCGCACACACATATTAATGTTTAACATTCATTATGACAGAAACTTTGTATTTATTAAGCAGATGATTAGTAGAAAATAACAAAAGATAAAACACAATGAGCAGAAAATAAACAAAATTTCTTATCAAATTTCCCAGAGTTCAACTTGAAAAAAACAATAATTTATCAAAAGAATGTTAAAACAGTGCAATACTCAGAAATTTATAATATACGAAACACACGTAAAAACACTGAAAGGTGGAAAAACAAAAACTATATAGATATTTCTTTAATTTTCTAAAATTCACTTTCTGTTTTCAACACTTGCATCATTTTCCCTTATTTCTTATTTCATTAGTAGAAAGAATCCTGATGCTGTTTAATGTAATTTCGATGCCTTAAAATAAATCTTTTTGGCGTAAATCTAAATTTTTACCGAAAACAATACTTATGACTATCATAAAAAGTTTGGTGGATAAATATTATTAGTTAGAACTAATCTATATAAGCAAGTATTACTTTATTTTCGTCTATAGAAAACACTAGATTCTAGAATTTTAATAAAACTTCGGTAAAAAATATAAAATCCATCACTTTTTAAAGATCGAGTTGTTTGTCATTCAATGGTCCCCCCCCCCCTTTTTTTTGCGCGAGAGAGTTAATTAGATCGAAGCCTACAGTTTTAGGTGGATTGCAAACCACTTACAACATCTAAACCCAATATTTCTATCTTGAGTTTGGATATTGTTCGAATCCGCGAATTGTTAAACCGACAGCCAGAGCGCTAACTATTCGGTTGCTAGCTCAGAAGTCTTAAAAGAAAGTTTGGACAATAACTTCATGCAACCCTCTTTGCTTGAGAGAATATTTGAACTTCCTACTGAGCTTTTATATTGAAGATCTTAAAATTAATAACCAATTTTGGACTATTAATACATTAAGTTTATCCTTTCAATCAATACATTACAATGATTTTTAAAGAAATATGACGTAATATAAAGGATTTCAATAAAGGATTGAATGATATATAAGTGTTTTCCTTGCCCTCTCCTTATTATGACTCTTGATTACTATTTATCCATCAATGGATGAATAAATTTAAAATAAAAATCATGAACCTTTGTTTGAAGGAAATTAAATTATTTTCTCATGGTATAACAATAGAACGTGCAATTTTGTCTTGCAGAATTTTATTTAATTATTTTTAAAATTTTTATCCGTTTCGGATTATTTATTTATTTATTTTTAAAGACTAATCTATAATTTAACTAAGATTAAACATTGGTGGAAACAGATTTACTACAAGGACATTCAATCGTGAGTTCTTCTTTGTTATGACTACTGAAATGAGAGAAGCTCAACTCTGAGCTTGGTGATCTTTGAGTGTTTTTCATTTCGCATAAGTTTTGAGAATTTCAAACAAGTTTATCCACATGAAGATGTATCTCTTGTTTTAGAAAGACTTTTTGTGTGCATTATCTTTTTAGTGAAAAAGTATTTCTTGAGTTCGTTTTCCGAATGCTCTTTGAAACAGATCCAAAATTTTGGTTTTTTGATTAACGAAATTTTTGAGTTTGATAAAGTCATAATTTGCTAAATATAACATCAGGCCATCTATTTACTTTTTTTTAATAAGGTGTTGCTCGATAAACATGTGCTGTATTATAATCAATATATCTAGTAGCTTATAAGAGTCATATAAGAAAGTGACTCATAAACTATCTTGGAACCTTGATGTGTTTGTGCATTATATTTCATTTATGCTAAATCTGTTACGATTAATAATTCATGCATAATAATTTTTCAATGTTGCCTAAATAAAGAGAAATGAATATAAAAATTGCGGTAAGTCCTATTAATTAAAAAATCTATAATTTAATTTCCGGCAGTATTCACTGTATAAAAAATGGCTTTATAATTTTTGATAATATAATTAAGAGTAATTTATTTCCATATTTAACTTCAAACATATTTTAACTATTTATACCTTTCATTCGAAGTTCGGTGGCCTAGTGGTAGAGTTTCACCTTCCCAAGTCAGAGGTCTGAAGTTCGGTCATCGGCATGGGCCTTTTGTCCCTTCATTAGATGGATAAACTGAGTGCCAAGCATGAATAGGAACTAAACACTAGGAGTTTCGCGTTAGGCTGACCACCTAATCGGGACATATGCTTTGCATTCTAGGGTCTCTCGGTCATGAACACAGCGATAGAGATTTGTAGGCCTTTACCATATGGGCTGTTGTGCCCCAGAGTTTATTTTTTTTATTCCTTTCATTCGTAAGGAAACTTCGTAAAATTATCTACATCACATATTGTTTTTATACATATATGATTTCGAAGCACTTATTGTTTTTACATATATATATATGATTTCTCAAATCCCTTAACAAATTGTATGTTTATTTTTTTCATTTATAGTTTGTTTCTGTGAAATTTCTTTCTTTCTTTCAAGAAATTTATTTCGTTGCATTATTTCAGAAAAGTAAATATAAATTAGATGATTTTTATGTATGCAATGAAATAATGTGTTTATTACGTATAATTTATTAAAGAACATGTATTAATTTATTGAAATTAATATTATGCAAATAATGATTCAAGAAATATTTTTTTATTTTTCCTCTAGGGAATTTTTAAGTAGTAAATAAGTATGTCTGCGAATATTGGATTTGACAACAAAGGCAATATTAATTGCTTTTCTTATTCACTAATTGATAAAATAAATGTTTTACTCAATTCCATATTCAGCAGAACAGTCAAAGGATTTACACCAGTGCAAGCAGCAGTATTGCGATATGATAAACTCAGTTTCAGTAGGTTACATTTCGTCCTCAATAAAGGTCCAAAATGCATTGGTAAGTATATCTTTTTCCTACCGGGTTCAACTTTTCATTGGACAACAACATACTATACGATTACAATTTGTATACGAGAAATTTGCCATAAGTTTGTACGTATTACCAGAAAAATTTTCTATTTAAATATATTGTATCACTATCAGTTCTATATGTATACTCATCTCTTACCTGTCATGTAAATTTCAAGTGTTTGGCATATCACCATCTTCGTATAGCAATTCTATTGGCTAGCAGTATATTTCAATTCAGATGGTTTGAAAAGAAATTAAATGGTGACAAAATGATTTATGAATTGTGAATTTTTTCCAAAACATGAATTATAATATATGATAGATACTATTCACCAAAACTTATGTTTAATCGATGTTTTTTGAATATATATGGCATAAAAATGATGTACATACTCACCATCAACCACTCCCATGTGTTGTTTACCAAAAGATAAATACTTATTCTCGCCACTATAATTACCAATACAGTGATCCCTCGTTTTTTGCGGTTAATGAGGATCAGAACCTTCCGCGAAAGCTGAAAAAACCGCGAAGGAGGATTTGCCCCCTTGGAATATTCGTGTACGGATACATGAATGTTTTAAATATGTAAATAGTATTTATACTTTACACATTGCAGACAAAAATTACAACAGTAAAAGCATTTACTTAATCGTGTCTCAGTGCTTATCAATAAGGTTAATTACAGAACCTTATACAGTAATAAACATTAATCAACTGTGCTTTCTGAAAAAGGCAAAGAGTCTTGTGTTGATGGCTGTCACTTGACACCCAAAAGCCTTAGGCTCACTTCGATAGATTCTTCAGCTGGAGGCGCTGAGAGTTGAGTATTGGGAGTTTACTTTGGAGAGAAATATGGTGATGGGTAGTTGTTTTGTTTTTTTCTTTTACTTCAAAATTCCTCTGTAGAAGAATATAACCCTGTCAACGTGATTGCTGAATTCGACAACTTGAACCAGATTGTCGCCAATGTCTTTAGCAAATTGTTGCATCGTTCTTGCACAATTGCTGCAGATTGTAGCACGATTCCACGCTTTTCAGTTTCTTCCTCGTTTTCCTCTTCGTTTTCTTGCTCACTTGCAAACATTGTCATCTCAATGAGCAGGGATCCTTCTCTGTCGCTCATCAACATGAAACAACGCTTCTTTCCGCAATGTGGCTGCCGATATGATTGTATTTTTTATTATTTTTATTTTTGATGAATATTTTGGAATATACCACGAAGCATTGAAGCCACACACAAAACATCAAGCGCGAAAGGGCGAAGGAGCACTGTAATTTTCTAGCCAAATTTGGCCACAAATATTTAATTTGAAAGAGAAAAAAATCCCTACGCAAAATTCAAATAGCTTATTTTTGTTAAATTTTATTCTCAACTGAAAACAGACATAACAGAATAAAAATTATGCACATTTGCAAAGAGCAATTCATGTTCTCAGAAAGAGAAATCTAAACTTTTTCAAGTTTGAAATGTTTTTTCCTATATTACTTTAGGGAAATGTAAATATTGACCATTAATAATAGTTAGATGTGTAATTAATTAAATATGTAACCCGTATCACATTATAAATATTCAGAATATAACTAAGAAAGACTATATATTTTTCGATAAGGAATATATTTATATTAAAGCTTATATTTTCCTATAGGAAAATCTATAAGAAAATATGACTCTATATAAATATGTAGGAAAATGCTCATTGATACTAATAGCTCTACGGACTTTTGCTTAAGCAGCCAGGAAATACCTACCCCGCTTTCGCTCACAAACCCTTAACGTATGTCACAGCTTAATCCAATGCTATTGTTGAGGGCTCGTGGCCATTAAACCATGTGAAACAAGATAAGGAATAGTTTAAAGCAGTTTTAAACGTAATTTTTCTGTTAGATTAAATCTATTTTAATTTATGAATTATTAATACATATACTGAATGTATTCGTATATCTTACTGAATGATTTAACTTACAATCTATACTTACAAAAAGTTGAACTATAGCATCAAATAACAATTTTTTACAAAACAAAAAAAAAAAAAAAATACCCGTCAATTAAAAAAAAAAAAAAAAAAAAAAAAAAACACAGAGTTTGCTAAGCTAATTGTGGTTCTCTTTCATATGATATTCTACTATTATCATATTCGCTAGATTCCGAATGTTATGTGAAACATTGTCCTCGTGCTTTTTATTAAACTTATTCATAACTTGTTAAATAATGAGACTTCGGTGTGAGCATCCAATTTTTTTTAAATAATTTGGCACAGCGTAATAAAGAATTTTACAGCTGTAGAGTATTAAAACATCCAATCTCAATTGACTTTCAAAAGAAATTTCTTCATCGATAATGGTCTGTATTCACATATCGCAAAGGAGAAAACTGGAAAATTTCCAAAAAACTATACTGGTTGACGTCCATGCAGAAAGTAAATGGGCAGCATCCATCTCTTGTAGTTTAATATTGTCTCAATTACTTCTGGGACATTTGCTACTGAAAATCGAGGCTCGTTAACAAAGCGCGCGAATCTGAAAAATATATAGTAAAAATATTAAGAATTAAACACTATTATGTATGGTGGGATCTGGTTCTTCTAAACCTTGAAGTTGAGTGGCTTCTGATTCATATCTTATAACAAGAATCGATAAACAAATTGTTTTTATGCATATACATGTAATCAATCACAATCACGAGTTTAATTGGAACAAATTAACAAATTTTTGGAGTTTATTTTTATCAATACTAAAATTTTTTTTTTTTTTTTGGTAAAACTTGAAAAGAACACATAAGTGTTCACATTTTCTGTTTTGGGCTTTGCAATAAACAAAATAAAAATATAAATATAAATATATAAATATATATATATATATATATATATATATATATATATATATATATATATATATATACATACATACATATATATATATATAAAATTTCGTGTCATGATGTACGATGTATGTTCGCAATAAACTCTGAAATTACTGAACGGATTTTGATAAAATTTTTTAACCATTTATAATGTGGTCCAACTTAAAAGATAGAATAGTTTTTATCTGAATTATTGATCTCAATATTTATTATTGCAAATTAAATGTTTATTATACAACATTAGTGTGTATTTATCGGTTAGTTCTATAAATTCCTAATAGATTTCGGTTTAGCATCTAAGTTGCACAGGCAGACGACGTCGTGTTTATATTTTTAAATTATATAATCTTTGAGAATTAACGTGCGCGCGCAAGCGCGTGGTTGAATATAGAATTTACATATATTTTCATGATGTATTTGACCACTCATATCACGAACAGTTTGCGTTCACATATTTTTCATCTGAATTATAGTATTTGTTTGATTCCAAGTCATTTTTGCTTATGTTCTCAACATAATCATACGTCATTTTTATTCATATGCTCAACATAATCATACTATAACAATTTTTTTGGGAATCATTTTCATAATTATATTTTGTATTGTGTAATTATTGTGCAGTGTTCAGTTTAAATATTTTTAATATTATAAATAATAAAATTTTATTTATTACTGTTTTTTTCTACTAATTTTCATACCACCTCGAAAACATGTAAATATTTCTTGATAGCCTTTTATTTATTTATTTTATAATTTGAAAATTATTAATTTTTTATAATTTGATAATTATTAATTTATTCAGCCGTTTTAACATTTTGATCTAATTTATTTATTTAAATGATAACATCTTTTAATTTTTTTTATTTCAGTGTAATGCCGCTTAAAAAATCTAACCTTAACAATCAGTATAGTAAAAATGCACTACGTATGCGTCTAATAAAGCTTCGAAAGAACAAACTGCAGCAAGAAACGCAGCTCAACGAATCAAAACAGCAGAAATTCGCAGACAAGAGTCTTGAGAACAGCGTGATGAACGTCTACGGCAAAATACATTGAGGACAAGATCGGAGCGAGAAAGGCAGAGAACGCGCGACAGAGAGCGACAAGAAACCAACCGTGCATTGCATCATTCGTTCGCCTTGCGTTCGAATATGCACCAAACATCAATTACTCTGCACATCCTAAAATTATAATTAGTGCAATGGATAAAATATGCTAATATTGCCAGGCGTTAAAATTCCGCAATGAAACGACCGGTATGTGTTATGCATCTGAAAAAGTTGTACTGGCACCTCTTCCTATTGCACCGGAACCTTTAAAATCATTTCTTGCTGGCGAATCAGACGATTCGAAGTTATTTTTACGTAAGATACGCAAATTCAATTCTTGCTTCCAAATGACGTCCTTTGGCGCAATTAAAATTTGCAATCTCACATATGATGGAAATAATTTTTAAACTACATTCAAAATCCAAGGCCAAGTGTACCATAAGATTGGGTCATTAATGCCAATGCCTAATGACGATCCAAAGTTTCTCCAAATTTGTTTTATGGGCAGTTGTGATATATGCGTGACAACTCGGGGCCTGCATAATTTCATCGAACGAGCAGAACAGAGAACAATTGTGGAATCTTTGGAAAGTTTTTTTGAAAATTATAATCAACTTATCTAATTATTTAAAAGAGTATCGCCTCAATTAAGAAATGATAACTATCAAATCGTCATTAAAGCCGACAAAATATATGTATGACAAACTTTGACGTGAGCGTTAGTTATAACCCTTTTTTTCCGGAATAGACTCTGTTCCGGAAATTATAATATATTCAGATTTTTCCAAATCTCTTTGGACTGGATGCCTGGATCTCAGATAAAAGATATTTTTAGTCAATCATTTACAGCCATTCTCCAAGTTCATTTGAACGTGAGGTAGTTTTATAGTAACGAAGAAAACAGCACGCAAATGGAACGTGTTAACGAAAACATTCTAAAATGATTGCATTTAGCGAATCGAAATTGAATGCAACTGAAATAGTTTTCCTGGGTGATTTGAAATCAATTGCATTTCAAGACGCAACGGAAAAGGATGAGGGCATCAGCCTCGTTTTTCCTTCGGGAGAAGAAGAAAATTTCGGAAAACGCAACTATGAAGACGACGATGAGGAACATGTCATTGAAGCGTGTCCTACGCCGGTTACAGGAACAAGAAATCTCGAAACGATGTATTTGTTATAGATGTATTGGGAGAAAATCAAGAATATAAAAATGTAAAAATGATCTTCTGAATCTTTTAAAAAAAAACTTAAAAATGTTTGTGGATCAGGAGAACACGCTGGCATGTTCAACGCGCCAACCGTAAATGAATTTGCTATTATTATGGTTGGTGATCCAGTTAACAACAGAGACCTCAAAATCATACGTCGAGGCAGAACTGTTCATATAATTTTAGACATTCATCGTTCGTATGACGCACTTCAGTATCCCCTAATATTCTAGCAAGGGCAGGATGAATATCACATCAACATCAAACAGCGTGATCCAATCACTGGTACGTTTAATAATCTAATTCCATATATACGTTTAATAATTTAATTCCTAATTTTGGTGGTTTTAATTTCATACTCTTAATTTTTCTAACTATTTAATAACTAATTTTTTGGGTAATGAAATCAATAAAAAAGTTAGTTCAATGAACTACTACCCACATCGATTGATAATTAGACTTAATCAAGATAATTATGTCTTTCGATATCGTCAACTATTCCATCAATACGTTGTGGATATGTTCGCTAAAATCGAAAGTGAACATTTACTGTATATTATATGCAACCAGGCTAAATTAAGATTAGAGGAATACATTTATTTACAAGATGCTATCATCGGAAACATCGATGAAAATTTAAACGCCAATGATATCGGAACTGCATGTATTTTACCTTCAAGCTACATCAGCAGTCCACGGAGCATGCAGGAATACATACAAGATGCGATGACTTTTGTACATCATTATGGTCGACCTGATTTGTTTATCACATTTAAATGTAATCCAAATTGGGAAGAAATAAAAAGTTTGTTATTACTAGGCCAATAATCAATATATTGTCACGATATCGTTACACCTGTGTTCAAACAAAAGTTAAAATCATTAATTGATTTAATCGTAAAATATTCAGATTATGGTAGCACACATTGCTGGCTGTATTCTATTGAGTGGCAAAGACGAGGTTTGCCTCATTCTCATATTTTGGTTAGGCTTGAAGTTAAAATCCGTCCAGAAGACTTGACCAAATAATTTCTGCCGAAATTCTGGATTCACTAACTGACTCAGAATTGTTTGATATTGTTACCAGTTACATGATCCATGGACCGTGTGGTGCTTTTAACATGATATCATCAGGCATGGAAGAAGGCAGGTGTAAGAAACGTTTCCCGAAACCCTTTACCAACGATACTATTACGGATATCGATGGTTATCCATTGTATCGCCGCAGAGACCCTGAGAATGGTGGTCACACATTTATAATGCGAATGTCGAATTCTATAAATGAAGTTGAAATTGATAATCGGTGGGTAGCTCACCATTGTTGTCAAAAGCGTAAAAGACACATATTAATGTTGAGTTTTGCAGTTCCGTCAAATCCATTAAGTACATTTGTAAATATGTTAATAAAGGCAGTGATTTGGACATATTTTAAGTACAAAATATAAACAAAAATGACGAAATAGCAAGATACCAGATGGGTAGATATATAAGCAGCAGCGAAGCTATCTGGCGTATTTTCAGCTTACCCACACGAGAAAGAGAACTATCTGTCCAGCATCTTGTAGTACATCTTGAAAACGGTCAACGAGAATATTTTACAGAAAAAAATTTTCTCCGAAGAGAATTTGAGACACCGAAAACGACACTAACTGAATTCTTTACATTATGTCAAAAATCTGATGTATTCGGCCAAATCGCAAAAACATTATACCGATGTTTCACGCTATTTTACATAAAATAAAATAGGGAAAAAGTGATAGTCATGTAACTAAGAAAAGCCACATCCATCGATCCTAGGCATATTAAAAGCTAAGACATTAGGACGACTTTACCTTGAACATCATGAACAACGCGAATGCTTCTTTTTGCGTTTATTGCTGGTGAATATTCCCGGACCAACATCTTTCGAATATTTGCGAAGAGTGAATGGTTGAGTGTTCAATACATATCAAGATGCATGTTGCGAGTTGCAATTACTGGATACAGATACCCATAGGGATGCAGCACTTGCTGGTGCAGCGTTGACATCCACACCGAATAATATTCGTCAACTGTTTGCAATATTTTTGACATGATTTCCAACACAATCATCGACTCTGTGGGAAAAATATAAGAATCATATGACTGAAGATATACTGCATCGAATTAGACGAACAAATCAATGTCCGAATTTAGATTTCACACCAGAGATGTACATTGCTGGACAATTGCTAAGGACGGATAACACTATCATCCATAGCAACCCTAAAATGAAAAGAAGCAAAATGTGGAAAATTAGAATAAGTGCGGGATACAGTAAGAAGAAGTATGCTCATGCAAATTTTTTTCCACGTCTGTTCATCACGTGATAGCGTTCATAAGAGCTTTAAAAATTTTGACGTGTGTGGACAGTTGTTGTTGCTTCAAGTCAAAGATTTATAGGAAAGATTTAATAGACGAACTTGAAATTTTTGGTATGTCTTCCCGACATAACTTAGATGATTTTATGCGTGGCCGAATTATTGGAAAGACCGAAGAAGGGCGAAAAATAACAGATGTCAGGGAGTTCGTCATCGCTCACAGCATTGTTTAATGGCTGTGGAAGTTATTTAAAACTACTGGAATTGATAGTAGGTGGCACGGGGGAGGTCGTATTAGAAGTACGACGCCTGCAGAAGACAGGTATATCGTCCTATCAGCAAAAAGGAACAGGCGCACCACAGCTCAGCAGGGGGCAAATCAGTTTCTTTCAGCCTCAGGAAAGCAGATCTCCCGAAAAACTGTTGCCAAACGTTTAAGGAGAGGAGGGCTATACGCCTGCAGACCTGTTGTGTGTGTCCAATTGATCACACAGCACCGTACTGCCTGTTTGTAATGGTGTCATGAGAATCGCAATTGGACTGAACAGGACTGGGCAATCGTATTATTTTCAGATGAGAGTAGGTTCAGTCTGTCTTGGGATTATAGACGCCAACTGATCTGATGTGAGAGTGGTACTGTTTATATCGTCCAGAAAATATCCAGGAAAGGGACCGATATTCGACAGGACTGTTCAGTCCAATTGCGATGGTCACGACACCACTGCAAACGGGCAGTACGGTGCAACTTTAGGAGCACTCATTCTTGGATTTTTTTTTTAATAATTCGAACTGCAATTCGCTTTATTACATTGGATAGCTTTGATGGTCGGCCATGTCTTCTTTTATTCTGAATCATATGATTAATTTTATATCGCTTGATGATACTGAAAACTGTTGAATGATTCAAATTAACTGTTTCAGCAGTTTCTCTAATATATTTTCCACTTTCAATATGCAAATTAATAACTAATTTTCGAATTTCAGGTGAAGTTTCTATTCGTTTAGCATTCATGGCTGCACTCAGCTAAAAAACACAAAAATTCCAAAACAATCTGGAGAAAAATACTGCAGACGATTTTATAAATTATCGCTAATTGCTTTTGAGTAAAAATAAAAGACCCCAAAAATATTTTTATTGTTTATTTCAGATTATTTTTGTTGCATATCTTATGGTGTCCCATCACTTATGTGAGCTATATTTTACTCCGTTCTAAACAATTCTATTTTTATTTAATTAATATTTGAATATTTTGACAAAATATATGTTATGTAATAATTGTTACTACATTTAAGTATGAAACACCCACAAAGGATTTTTGATACTCCTAATCAGACAATGTGTGTATGTCATAAAAAGTAAATACATTATCATCTATTTGTAATTAGGTAGACACACATGTCTTCTTATCACAAGCATTCACGTTGTAAATGGTGAGTAATAGACAGTGTCCTAGTTTACTTATACTCTTATTTACAGATCAATTTCATTTAGCATCCACTTATTTATATAGATTAACTTTCAGTGTTTAATATATAAATTCATCACACACCATTTCTCCTATAGTGCATCAAAAGGAATTTGAGTTGAATTGATTTTAAAATTGCATGATTTACACACATCGCGTAAAGCTAATAATATCATTAGTTTTTGATTTAATCATCGATCTGGCTTGATAATTGTTTGGATTTCAAAGTACAGAGATTCTTAAATAATAAAAACTTTTTACTATTGCAGACACCGCTTTTGTTAGTCCTTGTGTATGTGCTATATTTGTTAATTAATTTTATTATAATTTTTTTATTTTTTGTAAAGTAAATTTGCTAAGAGTGTACATAAATTAGAATTTACAAATGCTAGAATCGAAAATTATCCTAATAAAAGAATATTCAAAGGAAAAAAAAATCGTGCAATGAAAGCAAACAATGTGCATTAGCAAAAAATGCTCATATTGATTTAATAAGAATTCTGGATTTGCTTATATAGAATCATATTTAAAATATTATAAAATAATTTAATTTTTAATAAAACAAAGCAATTATATATCGCTAGCAAGAAGTTCATCTCTTTTCAGTATTCAAATTATACACTATCTATCTATCTATCTATGTATCTATCTATCTATCTATATATATATATATATGTATGTATGTATATATTAACAAATGACAACCAGTTTAATATTATAAAAAAATATGGCATAAAACATTTTTTTTCTTCTATATAGGAAAAATCTTACCTCAAAGAATAGAAATGGATAGAATAAATTTTTTTACGGAACATATTTTAAGAATATCATTTTTTATTTTAATTTTTTAATTCTATTTTCTTAAATCCTTGTAATTAAGGTTATATTACTGAGAAATAATTCCGGCAATTTATTTCTGCCGATCAATAGAACTAACCGCCACGTAATTTATTAGAATCACGGTCAACTGACAAGGTCAAGCTTAAAACTGCTGCTACATGTTTATAGAGTGTAAGGACCCCTAGGTAGTTTCATTGCAAATCTTTTAATTGACCTCTAAATCTGATATATTATTGTAAAATCCACGTTTGAGAAATGGTTTGTTGTATAGTCATTGTATCAAATAATGGAAGCACGAACTCACAAATAATGAAATTTCAATAATGAAAATATTTCATTCTAAATAACTTGTTTTTAATATGTTTTTAGAATTCTTTAACTATTGTAATTGGTTCCGTTTAGAAATTATTCTAATCAACATGTTTTTATAATTAAAATTAAAAATAGTTGCAAACTTCGAACTGGTCATGCGATGATGTACTTCTACTTTAACTGCAAAATATGTGTACATATAATTTTTAATAAAAGTCTCAACTCATTAAAAAGAAATAAATTCGTCAATTTGCTATAATTAGTTAATAATAACAATAATAATCTATTAACAGTTAATTTGCTCCTATTATACGATTGGAACATATAGATTTCAATTCGTTTATTTAGCATATTTAGGAAGAGGTTCGGAATTTTAAAGAGAGATAGAGAGATTTGTTTTTCCATTTTTAAAGATCATTCAGTTAAAAAGAAATTAAAAACCTATTCTTTTAAAGTATTTTAATTATTTTGGAAGGCTGCTAAATTTATTGCTTTTATACATTAAAAATCAAGATAAACGTCTCTTATTTTAGTTTTTCAAATGTGTGTATAGGACTATATAAATATGAAATTATTATTCCTATCAATTTATTAGCTAATACAGACCACTGTCCTTCTCTTTTTAAAATCAACAAGGCATAATTCCTTTATAAAATAAAATCAATAAAAAAATTAACATGTGTTAATGTATATAGGAATTTCTATAATAATTTACATTTATTCTGTTTTTCATGACTTATATAAAATGAATCTAATATAATCAACGATCGATTCAATTAAGAAAGAGGAAATATAGTTCACATAACAGTTTTATTTAAAATGTTGAAATTCGTTTTGATTTCATTATGAAAGCAAAACTCTACCTGTTTTTTTTTAATAAAATATAAGCCCATTATAAAATCTCTCTCATATAACTAATAATATCAACAATAAATAAATAGGTCTTAGGAACAGAACCAATATTTCTTAGATCAATTTCGAGAGTAAGGTAGTGAGGACGTTTTCGGGGTTATGCCTAAATTGAATCAAATTTTATTTTAAATTGTGATTTAAAAAGTGCAGTATGAATGGACTATCAGTGAAAACCTTCTGACTCAATACAAGCTTCATATTGGATAAAAAAAAAAAAAAAAAGAATGACTAAAATGACGTTATATTATATTATATTTCTCTACTATGATGTTATTTTTTATATTGTACTTTAACTAACAATATCAATAGAAATTATTTTCCCTTTCTTGAAGCTATCACTCATTTAAATAATAGCATTCTTGTAAAAACTTCCATTTCTTTTTTACAGGATTTAATAAATATAAAACAAAAATTAACTATAATGGTTCTTTTAAGTGGCAACAAAATTAATTACATGAAGCTTTTGCTAGAAATGTTGAAACTTTTCCTATTTTTTATGAATTTTAAATTAATATATTTTTTACTACAATAATGTACTCAAGAGAATATATTGCTGCTGTAAAAAAATTTGTATCATTTTATAAATAATAATATGATATTATATAGATAAGCGTTGCCTGTTGGTAATTATAGTTATTTGGAGAGAAAAGATTCTGTTACAGTTGAACACACAGGTAGCGACTTTGCATTTATATTTTGTACAAATACGTATGTAGATTTAATTTCGAAGATCTTTGAATTTATTCTTCTCCGCCTTGTAAATAAAAGCATTATCAATGAAATTTCTTTTTAGTAAAATTACTTAAAAGGTGTTCATAATAAATTACAAGGCACTGTAAAAGACTTGGTTTCATCCATAATGATGCTATAATCAATACTAATAATAAAGGAATCTCTTAATCTATTTTTTGAAAATACTCTTGTTGTTAAAAGTTAAAATTTATCTCGAATTATCAATTTCTATTCCAAAATTAATATAATGATTCTTCTTCAAGAAATCTACATTCTTTTGGCAGCATGTACTTAATTATTTTTCTCATTATGATTTGTTTTATACAAATATTAAAGTGAATGTGGCAATCACGTGAAAATCTGTTTTAGAAAATGAACTAGTAATTCTTATTCGTTGCTTTGCTGTTCGCAATGATGTTCTAGTAATTGAATATTTATCTTAAAATATTTTTACATTTTAAAATTTATTTCACCCATTTAAATTATTCTGTATATAAAATTTGTTTCCTTTAAAAAAATTCTTTTCAATAAAAAGGATTAGAAATGCTGAATATTTTTAAAAAGAAATGTATTTTTAAAAATATATATTCAGTATTTCTAATCTCTCACTGCAATTTTTATTAAATAAAAATTGCAATGATTAATGTCCTTTCTTCATTTGATCATTTTAAATTCATTGCCTAATATTTTGATTAGATTAATCGTAAAATACATAAATCATATATCATTGTCTAAAAATATCAAATATCACACATAATTGCGTAAATATAAATTCTGACTAATAAAAAGAAACTTTTACATGCTTTGGACAGCATTAATTTTTATATATTTACAGTTTAAAATTATGGAAAAGATTTCCATAATTTTAAACTGTAAATATATAAAAATTAATGCTGTCCAAAGCATGTAAAAGTTTCTTTTTATTTTTCATACATTTAAAGAAAGTTAGAAATGCAAAAGTGTATTCATTGGTTTTAAACTGTACTATAAAACTTAATTTCGGATACTTTGCTCTTTTTATGAAAAGTAAAAGTAAAATCTTATTTAAATAATTTCTGAATCTTTTAATTAAAAATACATTTGAATTTTTATATAAATTTATAGTTAAAAATTAATAGTTGAATAAATTCATCCTTTTTTTAATATTTAAATTGAAGTATTATTTATGTTGAAAATATATTAGTGCTATATATATACGTGTGTAAAACACTAACATTACATAACTTACATACATATGTAGCACAATAAAACCCTAACATTGACATATTTTCAACACAAATTATACATTTATACAAAGGAAGTGATTGATAGATAATGTTCCTGAAACTGTAAGTTCCTATGTTTCGAAACAACATTATATTTTTTCTCCCAGAATTGTTTATTAGATTCCTTCTTGTACTGAAACTGTTAGCATTTGATGTTTTTATGATGAATTGTTTCTTCTTTTTGAAAATATAAATGAGTAATTAAACTCAATACAAAATGAGAGCTCTGTTGTAGAAAATAGTATCTTTTCTGTAAGGTGTGTCAATAGTAATATTCTTAGAACGTGTGAAGTTTTTCATTCCTAAAAGAACAGTAATATATATATATATATGTATATATAATGAAATATAAGTATTCGATTTCTGAGTAATATGGAACAATCAACAAAACAAATTATGCCTAAAACAGATATTTTGTCACATTCAAAAGCAAACAAACAGTTGATTCACCTTTTGTTGACGTAAAATTAGTGGTTAGCATAAACTTTAAAAATTTGCAAAGGGTTTCATTGGTTTTATAATTACTAATTCTAAATTAAAGAGCTATATTATATCACATTTTCAAGAAATCTTCATCAAAATAATAATTATCATAATTTTTAATTATTTCAACGAGTTTCAAATCAATAAAAGAAATGAAAGAGCTTCTTAAAAATTCATATTTAAATTATTTGAAAAAAATACAGCATTATCTTAGTGTCTTCTTCATCTATGTCTATGTGTATGAATGTTAGTTTATTCAGCTCAGAACTTTTAAATTCTGCTAAATAGTCTAATATAAGAAAATATTAACGATTTTTTTAACATCATGTTGATTCAAGCAGTAAGCAATCTTATTTTTAAGGTGAAGATTGGTTTTCTGAAGCTTATAATGAAAACGGCAATCTCACTGAAATTTATTTGCAGTTGATAATTTTGCCATTTGTTCCTGTTTGCAAATCAATCTGAAGTTAATATTTATCTTTAAAATTCTTCCAATCCTTTAAAATACCTTCGTTGCTTTCTTGATGATGAAATTCTAGAATTCAGTATGTTAAATGTACATAAATATTTAAAAAATAATTTGAAAACTAATGAATCAGTCTCAATATTTTGAGCAATTCAAGTCTGACACAAAAAATGGAAGAATAATATTTATCTTGATTATGTATATATATATATATATATATATATATATATATATATATATATATATATATATATATATATACATACATACATATATTATTTATATATATGTATGTATACGTTGAAATATATATTGAATATCTTTAAACATAAAATGCAGAAGTAACATTTTAGATTTTAAAATCCTAATTGTAATATTCAGTGATTTTATTCTTGAACTCAATATTTAATTTTAAATAGAAAATATTGTTTTTTTAGTTATGAAAACGAAATAAAATTAATTTCACTAATCATTCTGAAGAATACGTAATGTTCTCTGAACTATAATATTTCATTTTTAGATTCCCTGTGTTCTTTTTATAGTCTAATTATTTCTTATAAATATATTTCCACATATAAGAATATATGGAAGTTTCTTTACTAAATTTTGGAAGTTGTTTTATTAATTAATTTTTTAATTGGATTTCTAGTTGCGAAAGAAAAGTATGCATCCCTTTATTTTTCATTTTTATATGCACGATGTGATGTGATTTCATTCTGTGATGTACGATGAACAGTAAACTCAGAAATGTATATTAAATATCAGGTAAAAAAATAGGAAACAGGAGAAACATATTTGAGGTAATTAATAGGAAATTTTAATTAAAAGTCAATGGCGTAAAACATTGGTTAGAGTTTAATTTGTCGTTCAAGCAAAAATAAATAAGAATAAGCAATACTTCATTCAATAAATGACCAAATTCATGTATAGATTTTTTAGTCACATATATTTCCTTTATTTTAATTCGAAATTTTGCTTAAAAGTGTTCTGATAAAACAGCTTCTATATTAAATGCAAATTCATTTATATGACATGTGAAAGAAAAATTTGACAACCAATAAAATAGTTCTGTAATTTAATTCATAGTTTCTTAATTAATAATTTAAAAAAGTTTTATAAATATTTCAATTTAAAGCAAGTATTATGCAAAATATTTCAAGATGTATGTATACAACAAATTTATATCATCAATGACTTTCATCCGCCTATATTCATAATGAAAATAAGAAATAGACAGAATAAATTAGAATGACTTTTTTGGCTAACATTACTTAAAAAAATAGTTTTTACAAACCGAAATTTTAGGATAAATGTGTAAAAATTTTTAATTTAACTTCGTTGCTGATTATTCTGTATAATTTAACTAAGATTTATATCATTTGCAACGAAATTATTTCAGAATGTAAATATATTATATCTTCATTAGAATATATTATATCAGAATTAAATACATTATATCTTCATTAGAATATATTATATCAGAATATAAATATATTATATCTTCTTTATGGAAAAAAAATGTTGCATAATTAGCATTTTCATCTCTTATTAATATTCTTAAATCTCGTCAATATAATCTCATGATACAGCCTTCAAATTATTATGAGAAAAAATGAATATTTTTGCATAAATTTATTTATATGAATACGCTTTACCCAAAATTTTATAATTTTTTATTATTGTATGCAGAGTGGAGTTTTTTCGTGTTATAAAAGGGCAGGGGAGAATTGTTTTAACTATAATTGTTAAAGAAAATAATAATCCTCTGTATTATGGCAAATCAACTATGGTGGATTGGTTGAGTAAGAACTATAATGCGAATTGTTCATTCTGTTAAAAATATTTTATAAGTAGTTAGAAAAAGTAATTTTTTTGACACAGAAGGAAATCATTATTTTAATTGTTAATATCATTTAAATTATTAATATAATATTCTTAATATTTTGTTTAGTAAAAGACTAAAAAATCAAGATTTTAATAAAATATTTTGAGATGTGTAAATTATTTAATTGCATACTTTGTCATCATATTCAAAATCATGTAAAAGTTCAAAAGTAAGCAATATTAAATTAAACAATGTGCTAATACGAAACACAAGGTTAAATTTGCTAAGCATTAAAGGCACTATATATAATGGCTCTACATTTTACTATTCATATTGTAACGTCTCCTACTCAGCGCTTTCGATTTCCAGAGCCTTTGATGGGGAGGATGAGTAGGGAGACGATTGGTGCGAGGAGCAGGCTGAAGAAGCTGCGTTTTTCAGTTTTGGAAATTGATATTGACTCTTTGGTACGCTACGCAAGCGCGAGAGTTTTATGAACCCAAATATGACTCCTTGTAAATTTATTGTTAATTAAATGTTTTTGTTTCTAAATTTGGAGTCGTTAGTTTGTTTCATAACAAACTTATGTTTTTGGTGGCAGCGGTTTTGGATGTTTTTATAATGCTTTGCATTAGCATCCACTGTGAAAATTAATTATGTGCACTATAATGGATTACGTGCCGAAATGTTGGAATACAGGTACACCATTTTGATCAATCCTTCTCTGGCTACAATTAAAAATAAATAGTTGGTATGTTATAAATTTATAGAATATTTAGTTCCAATCTTATTTACGTGAATTTTCATGTTACATCAATTAATTTTGTTTATAAGTTTGTAAATGGTGTATTCCATATTACAAAAGATAATTTCTGTATTTCGTGTATTCGATATTACAGTGTAATATTTTTTTTTAAACGAAAAGTGTGTATCTTATTAAATGTGTATTTCATAATTTTTATGTGGTTGATGTATTTCAATTCACTTAGGAATATGTGTTAAAATAACTATGTTGTTATAGATTAAGGTGTAAAATCAAAAGTACAATTATATACTTAGTTTTTTGATTGTTCAACTGATATATAAAGTAGATTTTAAGAAAGAAAGGAATATATTTTTTAAAAGGTTTTGATTTCGTTATGTGAAAACGAAAGTATATTATTACAAATAGGTTTGAATTTAATGTAATGTGAAATTTTTATTGATGTGTTTGAATGTTCTTTGCAATGTTTTGTATGATATAAAACTGATTTATTTGATATTTAAATCGTATATGTTTTTTTTACATTGTTAAGAATTTGAAAAGATATATTCTTAATGTTTAAAATATCTTACGTTATTAACATTATTTGATGTCGTGTATGATTAACTAAGTTTATTAATTTGAAATCGAAAGCTGATTTCTGGTTTAGATTAGTTAAAGCTGTTAATTTGTATTGTTCTTAAGAATTGTAGTGTTCTATATTTTGAATTAAAAATATGTATAATTTCATTTTTGGATTTAATATAGTAGTATCTATATAAGAATATGATTTTATATAATTTATACATATAATATATTTACATTTTGATTAATGATTCAATTTATCTGAGTATCAATCATTAGCTTGGTGATAATAACTTGAAATCGAGAGTAGATTTAATATTAAACATTTTCTTCTTTTGAAATAATTGATTTTCCATTTTATACTTTTGTTGTATTATAATATAGTTTGTTTCATTTAGTTTTTTAAACGTTATTGATATGTTTATATTAGTAGTGTGTGATAAATAATTTCAATAGTTATTTAATAAATTTTGCATATTGGTGGGTATAGTCTGTTTTTTCTCTCATTATTGCATCTCTTCTGAGATAAAACGTTTAGTAATTAAAATGGCTTTTTTAGCACGGGGAAAAAAGGGAGATTTAATAGAAGTAGCGGAAGAGTTAGGGAAATAGTTCCAGATTCTTTTAAAATCCCAGACATTAAAAATTAATTTTAGCTAGTAAAAACTTCAACGAGGAAGAAGTAAAATGTATATTAGATATGGTAATCGATGAAAGAGTTAAAAGGAACAAGAAGAAAAAGAGGAAAAAATTAGGCGAGAAGAACTAGAAAAAGAGGAGAGAATTAGGCGAGAAGAACTAGAAAAGAGGAGAGAATTAGGCGCGAAGAACTAGAAAAAGAGGAAAGAATTAGACGTGAAGAAAGAGAACATATTTTGGAAATGAAACGTCTGGAAATCTCTTCAAATGCCACAATTTCGAACAGAGAATCAGTTACAAATAGGACTGAACAAGCTCAAAAATTCAATTAATGCAAATAACGCCAAAGTATGATGAAAAGAAAGATGAGATGAGTTTATACTTAATAAATTTTGAGCGTAGAGCAGAAATGGCTCATATTCCAAAAAACGAATGGGTAGTTTATCTTGTAAGTGCTTTACCTTCAGAAATATCTAACATGTTAGCTAGAGAACCTCCAGAAAGGGCTGATGATTACGATTATGTGAAGGAACTTATTCTTAAACGATTCAAGTTAAATAGCGAAAAATTAAGACAATTGTTTCTTAAACACCAGAAAACGACAGAAAAATCATGGAGAAATTATGCACAAGAATTGAATAGTTACTTTACGGAATGGCTTGCGGAATTAGAAATAACGACGTTTGAACAGCTTAAGGAGCTAATGGTAACAGATTAATTGAAACGTCGAGTGCCAATTGAAATTAAAGAACATTTTTTGGCGGAATGGCTTAAAATAAATTCTCCGTATGATCTGGCAGAGAAAATAGATGAATATGAAAGCTTAAGAGATAGTTTTAAGACTAAAGATTTTACAAAACTCCCTCGAAATAATTTTGGTTTTCGTCAACAAAACGAAAACCGTGCCTTTAAGTTTAATGAAGTAATTCGAAATAATAAATCTCATGTTCCTAAAAGAGTCGAGAATAAAAATTCAAATTATGCACATGAAAGGGAATTTGAAAAACGAAAACAACTCCGATGTTATGAGTGTGGTTCTTATAGTCATTTGCGGCCTCATGTGACAAAATAAAAGAACTTAGAATCGGTAGCATCTAATGAAATTGCTAAAAGTACATTTAATGAGTTGATGGCTCCCTACACTAGTATCGGCACTGTTAATGGAATTCAAATGCCAATCTTAAGAGACACTGGAGCAACTCTTGATTTGATTTGTGGAAAATACGTTAAACCTGATATGTTCACTAAGGAAAAGGTTTGGCTAAGAACACCTCTTGATGAAACTTTAGTATGCTTACCTATTGCCGAGGTTGAAATAAATTGTGAATTAGGTCACGTTTTGACAAAGGCAGCAGTTCTTCGAGATTCTTTGGATCAAGGAAGGTATTTACTAGGTAACAAAACAGCCGCTTTAATTGAAGAAACCAAAAACACGAAGAGGTGAAAGTACATATGATAAATGCTATAGAAACTCGAGCTCAAAAAAAACGCAAGGAAAATAGCACGAATAAAGAGATAATTGTCTCTGAAATAAAATCCTCTAGGTCTTGCCTCAAAACTAAACAAACTGAAGAATTAGAGGAAAATGCAATTTTGCCACCATTAGAAACCGAAGTTGAAGGTCTGGATTTGATAAAGACATCCCCAGAAGAATTCGCTCGTGAACAAAAAGTGTGCGAAGATTTGAAACCTCTTTTGAGCAAGCTAAACGACAATCTTCAAAAGACAATAAATATGTTATAATAAATCAAATGTTGTTTTTAATAAAATGGACAATGATGGAACCATAAGAAGATTATTAGTTGTGCCCAAGAAGTTTCGCAACCAGCTAAAAGGAATCTGCCATGAGGTAACTGCAGCTCATTTAGGTGTAACTAAAACAAAAGATATGTTGTGTAAAACTTTCTACTGGCCAAACTGCTTTAAAGACATAGAAAATTTTGTTAAATCTTGTGACAAATGTCAACGTGTAGGAAAGCCTCAAGATAAGAAAAAGTCTCCTTTGAAACTGGTTCCAGTAATTCCGGAAATATTTACTAGAATTAATGTTGATGCCTGTAGACCTTTACCTTTAACTTCAAGCGGCAACCGGTATATTATAACAGCCATTTGCATGTCATCCAAGTATCCAGATGCCATCCCAGTACCAGATATTCGTTCTACTACTGTGGTTGATGCTTTTCTTCAGATATTTAGCCGTATGGGTTTTCCTAGGGAGTTGCAAAGTGATCAAGGAACATCTTTCATGAGTGTCCTGACATCAGAATTTTTAGAAAAATTTGGTATTAAAGTAGTGCATAGCTCTGTACAGCATCCCCAAAGCAATCCTGTTGAAAGATTGCATAGAACTTTAAAGAGAATACTGAAAGTCCTTTGTTTAGAAAAGGGTACAGATTGGGAGAAAATTTTACCTCAGGCACTTTTTGCGCTTAGAACTTGCATTCATGATAGCACTGGATATTCTCCTGCAGAATTAGTCCATGGTCGGAACCTAAGAACTCCCGTAACACTATTATATGAAAATTTAA
Source organism: Latrodectus elegans (assembly GCA_030067965.1). Taxonomy (NCBI): domain Eukaryota; kingdom Metazoa; phylum Arthropoda; class Arachnida; order Araneae; family Theridiidae; genus Latrodectus; species Latrodectus elegans. Next base: position 55,550,291 of record CM057820.1, read on the forward strand.
CTGGTAAAACCATTGAAGAAGATAATGTGATTGCTTACGTTTTTAATCTTTTAAATAGAATGAAAAGATGTCAAGAATTAGCTGTGCAAAATATGACAGATGCTAAAGAAAAACAGAAACTTTGGTATGACCGTAAGGCTACGAAAAGAGAATTTAAAGAAAATGATCTTGTGTTAGTCGTTGCCCCTTCTAGGTCAAGTAAATTTTCTGTTCATTGGATAGGTCAAGGAAAAGTAGTAAAACGACTATCGGAAACAAATTATATAATACAATTTTCCGATAAAGAAAAATTACATGTATACCATGTAAATATGTTAAAACCCTATTTTCAGCGTCCAGAAGATGTTAATTTAATTTTTACCTCTAATTCTGATAATGAAGATATTGATTCTGAGAATGAAGATATCCCAAGTTTTGAAATTAATTCATCCACCCTTTTAGAGACTTTCCCTGAAAGCTGTTTTAATGAAAAATTAGAGGATGAGCAGAAGAAGCAATTGAGTAGACTTTTGATTCAATTTATTGATATTTTTTCAAATGAACCGGGTTGTACTGAACTAGCTGAACTGGACATCGAGTTAGAATCTGATAAACCTATTATAGCTAAACCATATCGAATGTCCCCACGACAGACAGAAATCTTGAAATCGTAAGTAGACAAGATGTTGAAATTGAAGGTGGTGGAACCAGGTGAATCCGATTACACATCACCTTTAATATTAGTTGAAGCTCCTGGAAAAGAACCTCGTCCGTGCATTGATTATCGCCGGTTAAATGAGGTTACCAGAACACAATATTATCCATTGCCAAATATTGAAGAGTGCGTTGAATCTGTTTCGAAAGCGAATTTCATATCTCTATTAGACTTAACACGAGGTTATTGGCAAATACCTTTGAGTCCGAAGGCTCAAAGATATTCTGCATTTACTACATTTGGTGTTTATAAACCTTTGAGAATGGCATTCGGTTTGAAGAATGCCCCTTATTATTTCAGTAAGTTAATGGCTGAGATATTAAAAAATTGCGAACATTTTGCTGTACCTTATTTAGATGACATAGCTATATATTCATTTACTTGGTCTGATCACATCCAACATCTTAAATGTTTTCTAGAGAAGATTCGATTTGCGAAATTGACTGTAAAACCCTTAAAGTGCAAATTCGCTCAACTTCGTGTTAAATATTTGGGACACTTTGTAGGACAAGGTCAAAGAACACCAGGTGATATTAAAGTGAAAGATGTTACCGATTTCGAACGTCCCTCAAACAAAACCGAAGTACGTGCTTTCCTAGGTCTTGTTGGATACTATCGTAAGTATATACCAGACTTTTCGGTAGTTGCTGCGCCTTTAACTGACTTACTAAAAGGGAAATCCAAGAAGGGAACTGTAATATGGAATAATAACTGTGAAAAGGCATTCATAGAATTAAAGAATGCTTTAATAAAGAAGCCTGTACTTTACAGTCCAGACTTTCAAAAACCATTTATTATTCAATGTGATGCCTCAAACTTAGGAATAGGAGTAGTTTTATCTCAGAGAGATCAAAAACTAAATGAACACCCTATCCTGTTTCTGAGTAGAAAATTTTCAAAGTCTGAAAAAAATTATAGTACTATAGAAAAGGAATGTGCAGCAATAATTTTTGCTGTTACTATATTAAAATATTATTTAGATAGTCAGTATAAATTTGTTATAGAAACTGATCACAACCCTTTAGTTTGGTTAAAACATCATACAGGATCTAATCCCAGACTTTTAAGATGGGCTTTGGTTCTTCAAAGCCTAAATTTCGATATTGTTCACAAAAGGGGCAAATTACATCAGAATGCTGATAGTCTCAGTAGAATGCTGAATAACCAAACATAATTATTTTCTTTTTATTACTCAGATATTAATTTTTAAAAAAAAAATATATATTTTCTATTAATACAAATTTCAATTGTTTCATAATTTTTGAAAAAAAATTATATTGTTTTTTATAATATTAATGTGTATATTTGTAAATTTATCTATTGTTGCAGATTCTGTTGTATTACATAATTATTTTGTGCTCTTTTGATATATTTTTATATTATATAATGCCATATATTTTGTGTATCAGCCAGAGTCCGATTGATCAGGGCTATCTGTAATACTAAATTTTGCTTTTTGTTGCTTGTGTGTGTGTGTTTTTTTCTTTTTCATTGCAGGTTGATTTCCGTAGAAAAAAAAAAAAAAAAGAAAAAACTCCGGGGAAGAAGGAATAATTTAGTCTGTAACGTCTCCTACTCAGCGCTTTCGATTTCCAGAGCCTTTGATGGGGAGGGTGAGTAGGGAGACGATTGGTGCGAGGAGCAGGCTGAAGAAGCTGCGTTTTTCAGTTTTGGAAATTGATATGGACTCTTTGGTACGCTACGCAAGCGCGAGAGTTTTATGAACCCAAATATGACTCCTTGTAAATTTATTGTTGATTAAATGTTTTGTTTCTAAATTTGGAGTCGTTAGTTTGTTTCATAACAATATATATATTGTTTGTCAAGGATAAAAGCATGACACAACAGCCAATATTAAATTTCAGGAATTCAAAAGAGCAAGGTTAAAATTTTAAACTTAGAAATTATACAGTATATAGGCTTAAATAAAAAGTTTTTATTTTTTAAAAAAAATTATTCTGAAAAGTTTAACTACAACACAATGCATGTACTAAGAAAATTGTTGGGAAATTTTAAAATAATTTTTGATTCTGAAACAATCGCTTTCCAATTCCATTAAATCAATGCGCATCGTAAATGAAATTTATGAATATTAAAGGAGATTGAAATAAATTAATAATTTTGTTTGAACTAAAAGGAATAATAAATACTTTTATAAATGAACTTCGGCAGAGAGATATCTATCACATTACTTAATGCGAAAGGAATTAATTGTAAAAGAAGAGCAGATTCTTTTACTTTTGGCGCTTCAATCGAATTTTAAGAAATTTTCTTCATATCAATATAATATTCATAAAATTTTTTTATTTATAAATTATAAAATAATTACAAATGTTAGAAATATTTTTCAATGAAGTGTGATGGTCAATGTTGATGATATGAAGTTAATTAAAGATCTTGATCTCAAAAACTCCTGGATGTCATGATTCAAAAGAAATGAATCGATACTTTCGCTTTTCCGAACCACGGAATATGTTGATTGCGCATGCTTGAAAACAACGCCATCTTGGAAGCTGACTGCGGTAGGGAGGAGTAATTTTATGTAGTGGATAGCTTAATGTAAACATTGTTGTCCGAATTTTACTATTCGGACAGAAGGTGAAACATTTGATTAATCATTTAAACATATTTATATGTTTCTCTATGGGATTTTTTCATAAATGTTAGCTAACATCCTCATTAGTTCATTGGCATGCCCTATAGTCATTCATGTTTTGTAATGAGACGTACTATTGACTTAAGATTGTTTCGAAATTAACTACTCAAGTTTTATACCTCCAACTAGTCACTTAGTAGTTGGCTAGTTAATCTGTTAAAGGTAATCTCGATGAATAATAATTTTAAAATGTTATAATTTAATATTTTTGTCTGTTTAGTTTCGTTCTCCATGATACTGCTACCTAAAATACAGAATATGATTGTTGTCTAAATTAATGCTTGTAACGATCGTTTTTTTTTAGTGAAGTTATTCATATTCTGTAAGTTTCTTTAATTGTTTACATTCTTGGTAAAGTAAATTGTCAAGTGCGTTTGTATATATTGCGATGAAATGTCAAAGATATAATTAATTGTTAAAATAGCTGTGTCCACAGTTATTTGATGTAATTTAGAAATATATTAAAAAATTTGATTATTATATAAATTCATTCTGTGAGATTTCAAAACAATAAGTTATCTCTCATGTACTTATATCTTGTAAAAGAAGGAACATAGCGCTTTGAATGTATGATTAACCATTATTATATTATTTTTTTATTCCTTTTATAGGATCTATAATTGATTAATTCCCTTATGTTACATGAATCTGTTGGATGCGTTTGATATTCTAATCTTGTTACCAACTTCTTAATTTTTAAATTCTTAATTTATGTTTAATTTTTTTTAACAAATTCATGCAGATTTTAAGTTTAGTATCCAAAATTTTCTATCGATGACTGTACGGGATTTAATTTATGAATATAGATTATTTATTTGGTTCATTAATTGATCTATGTAGCTTTAAATTTCTTAACATTTGTGGTATTTTCATTCTTATAATTTAATTGAAAAAATATTTAATGATGTCCATTGCTATTTGCATGTCATGTATATCTCTAAGCCAAAATTTAGTTTTCCATTTTTGCAGTATAATATTGTAAAAGTATTGATCATTTGGCATCCTTACTTTTAATTATTGATTTCCAAAGTGAAAATTAAATCCTGTATCAACCATAGGTTATGAAATTTATTGTTAATGATGTGAATAAGAAGCTAATACTTTTTCAACTTTATAATTTCGTAGTTTGCTTACAAAATATGAAGTTTTATAGATTAATAAATTAATGAATGAATGTTAGTTAACTTTTATATATTAAGATGATTAATTATAGAATCTTATGTTCAGTGCATTTTTTAATTTGAATGCACTAAAAATTTTATTAATGTTATACAATGAATGATATGTTATCTTAAATTTCAAATTTATTTTATAAATTATATCATTTTATTATTCTTATATTATTAATATTTGTAATGAGTTAAGTATTTATTGAAATTCTTTAATAAGTAAAATTATAAATTATTTACATTGATTTTTTTTTATTTAACTGTTTAAAAATCTGATTTCTTTGTCTTTTTTTCCTAAATGAATTTGTTTGCTGATGATTGAATTCTTTTACATAATATTTTAACTGGAATAAATCTATTGAAATTTAATGTTTCTGCATATAATGTATTTGCAATTTAAAGAAACTGCATTTTTTTTAGGATATTCTGTCTTAAAATTTTTGTATAATTTATTTAATCTATTTTAAATCTTGTAAAATTATTTGTTAGCTGTATTATTTTAAAATTATTTTCATTTTAATTTTTAACATTTATAACAAATTTATTACACATTTGTTATTAAGATAATAAGCGTTAAAACTTCTCAATACTTAGTTATTAAAAGAAAGATTAATATTATTAAATGCTCCAGTAATAGAGACTTCAAGAGCAGGTAATTTTAGTTGATCTTGTATTATTAATTTTAATTTTATTTAATGATGAATTAAAAAAATATTAACAATAAAATGTATGCAGTATTAAACAATACAATTTTAACATTTTGTCATCTGAAAAACCAATATTGTGAGAATCTTTTGCAATATTTTTTCTTGGATTAAGAAAACTAGTTAAAATTGAAGCATTTTAGATATTAATAAATAAACTCTCTTTCTTTGCAACTACTTTTTTCTTTTATTGTGCTTGCTGAACAGTGTCACTCCAAACTTTTCTGATTTTGGTTTATATTTCCAATAATCTCCATTTTACACTTTTTTAAAACCATATTTTCAAATATTTTTTACTAACTTTTTAAATACTGTGATTTAAGAAATCAAATGCAGTTTTTTCTTTTGATTAAATGATTATGTTCATTTGTGTTTCCCATGCTGCATTGCAAAGTATTAATTTTTATTGCCCCAAATTTTCCTAATTTTTTTTTAGTAATTACCAAGTGCAATTCATTATTTGTTAATGTCGAAGTTTCACTCCTAAATGTTACTACAAGTCTGATGCTAGTTTCTAATGTTAAATCTCTTCATAATGCATTTTTCAAATGTTTGCATTAGTGGGCTGTTATGGTAAAGCCTTCTTTCTTATTTTTGTTAGGTAATGCTCTATTCCTGATCTAAGTGTTGTGTTCTCTTATAGCTATTGGTGTACATAAAATAAGTTGTGGTTACCTTATCTTTCAAGTGAAATTAGCCTCTATAAGTGATCTAGGGATCTTTCATTTGATTTTTGTTTCTAAATTATGAAGATCTAACCTCCTTCAAGGTTATAACCCTGTTATATCAGATGTCAATTTTGTCCCTTGGTGTGCCAAAAATTGAAATATGATTTACTTTTTTTCATAACAAGAGGCTAAACATTTTTTATATTGTCTTTATCCTCAAAGACATTTTTCTGCATATTATAGAACTTGGAAATATTGAAAATATTTCCTTGTAGAATCAAAAAAGTATTGTTCAATGGCTTAGAATATAAAGAACAATATAAATTTTCATTAAAACAATACACTGAGTTAAAATTTTAACATTATGAAATAATTAAGAATTTGGTAATTTTATGAGATTAATGTTAACCTTATAAAAAAAATTCACAATTGATTTAGAAAAGTGAAAGAAAATAAATTCCATTGTGTGTGTATATATATATATATATATACACAATGGAATTTATTTTATTATATTAAAATCGATATATATATATATCGATTTTAATAGTCGTAATGAAACATTTTAGCCGTTCAGGAATATTTTATCTTTCTTTTAAATGCAAGATATTTTTATTTTTCTTAATTAAAATTTATCATACTAATCAACTAACCATATAATTTAGTATATTAATCTATTTGATTATTATATTAAATTATATGGTTTGTTGCTTTCTCTTGAAATCTTAAAAAAAGTGAAATTATATGTTCAAATATTACTAATTGATTTATTAAAATACTAGACAGGAGTCTGGTTTGTGGATTTAAACTAGAAAATTTATTAAAAGTTTATATACTTTGGGCTTTTTCGTGGTGCATAGTATTATATACCTTATTTCACATCATATCATTATTAGATTTTGTTAGAAAAATTAAATGTTATAAAGTCTTCTAAATGATTTCATTAAAATATTGCTAAAATCCTATTTGTATCTACAACTTGGGGAGAATTGTCAAAGACATGACTGTTTTTTTGGAGGGGGGGGGGGCGGATTCATATATATTATTATATCAGACTCAATCTGTAAGAGTATCTCATCTTTAAGATATATTTGCTTGTGATGATAAATGCTTCCTGCTATGCCAATTTAATTGGATCAATAACTCATTCTGATGCAGTAGCCAGAGTAATTTACAAATCACTTTCTTAATTTAAAAAATAATAAAAATTGAATTGCAAGTTAAAAAGTTATTAACGTACTTATGTTAAGTAACTGTAATTTCTAATACAATGTTTTACTTTAGTTATGGAGAAAGAGGATTGCTAGAATAGCTGTATAAGGTTAAACCTTAACAGAAAAATAAATCAGACTGTATTTTATGGTTTTTTTTATACATCATTTTATAAATATTGAATATAAATAGTTCTTTAAATACTTTGTTTATGCATTTTTATTATCTTCAATCTTAGTTGATAATATTCGGGATTTTTAATTTTAATGATATTTTCTTTTAAATTGCATTTAATTTTTATCTTCTGATTCATTTAGTTTTAAGGAATTTTAAACAAGATATTTGTTTTCATGAGAATTAAAAAAAGGTCAATTTTGATAGGAATTCTTTTGCATTTTTCAAGATAAGTTTTTAAAAACTTTTTACATAAACTTATTTTTTCTTAAACATTGCTATAACTTATTTGATTCTCAGTAATCTTAAAATTTTAAGTTGAATAAATTTTTTTCGCTTAAATTATATATTATAAAGATTTTGGATCAGTATACAATATGACTTCATTACTTATTAATGTAGATGGTCTTTTTAATTACTCAAAACTCTTCAGATAAAATAATCAATGTACTCTGCTTAATTGAATTAATTTCTATGTTTATTTTTGAAATTCTTTTATAAATTATAATAGTTGTGAATCATAATTTAGATGTTTGTGATTTATGTAGTTGAGGGTAGTTTTTATAAGATGGTTTCAATATTTTCTTTAAAAAGGGAATGTATGTAGTGAAAATAAATTTTCTGTGTATAAAAGTACAATTTTTCTTATTTAAAACCCAAGTCTTATAGATTTTGTGCTATAAATATTTTGTCTGAAATATTGACTGTATCCTTTGTTCAGTGTTAAGTTTTTTCTTTTGTGTTAACTTGTAATTATTTTTTTATTTTAAAAAGCTAATCATTTGGTACTCTAATGTTTACTATTAATTTTTATTTTATGTAATTTCTTGTTTATCATTAAGTATGGTAATGAATTATATTTTTAATTATTTTTGTTTTTATTGAAAAGTAAATATTTGGGATAAAAAAAATCTAATGATTATTATAAAATACTGAAGCATTCGTAAGGATTTATTATAGTGTTTGTGAAGGTAGCCATATGGTTAACATGCTGCTCTTCAGTTAACAGTTTGTGCATTTAATTCCTGCTAAGCCTTTTATGTTAATAGTGCCCAAAATCACTGCTAACATCCAAAGCTTAGTTGATGACAGGTCCTAATCTAACTATTGTGTGAAAATAATGGCTATTGAGGGACTAAAAAATTTAACCAGTGCTTGTTGAAAAAAGTTTTAAGTAATTTCTATAATTACCAAATAGTGAATATGAAGGGAAAAAATTATTTTTAAAATTTTATGTAAATAGATTTGTATAATTATTAATTTACCACATTTAGCAAAATATCAAAATGATAATAAATTGTAAAATATTTTAATGTTTGATTGTTTATGGTAGTATTTAAAACGTGTATTTTAAATGTGAGCTTATTTTCTTTAATAATAAAATAAAAATTAAGTGCTTATATTTTTACTTTTTTTGCCATAAAATTACTTAATAGTTTTCATTTAATCTATATTTAATAGTTGAAAAATTTTTTTAAAATAATATATTTTTAAAACATTTATTTTTAAATGAATATTTTAAAAGTATATTTATATATTCTTTGTTATTGTGGTTAAAATCAGTTGCTTACTTTTCGAAATCTTTGTGTAATATTCTTGTTGTTTGAGTAATAATTTGAATGCTTTTTCACTTACTTTTTCTGCATATGTTAGGAACTTAATGTATGTATATTGATCTTCTTTTTCCTCACTTCAACTGCTAGAAATATTTTATTCAACCAGAAACTCAAATAATATCCAATCCTGTATTAATACTGCAAAATAATGCTTTATAATTATCTTTAAATTCCTTTTTAATTTCCATGCAACTAATTCTAATTTGTTGTAAGTTTGTTAATATTTTTATATTTCTATTTTTCAGAGAATGTAGCATAATGATTGAGGAACTTTTACCTAGTTTTATAATAAATCTTTTGCTATAAAAAATTAGAAGTCAATGAAAAAGTAGGGCTGTGACTACCATGCCATCTTTACCAAGGTAAAAATTTTGTTCTATGAAATGAAATGTATTTCAAATGCATTCTGAATTCATTTCATATTTACTATTTTATATATATTATATCAATAACTGCATTTACTCTTTACTTTCATATATATATGGATATGGAATAAAATCAAAATATTGTTTTGTAAATCATATTGAGAAACACTGCTTTAATATTTTTCAATAGTATGTTTTTTTTTCTGGCTTGAATCTACTACTTGGCTATATTAGTGAGTAGCTTGATAATTTAATTTTATATATTAAAATTTTTTTAAGAAGAAATATAATAGAGATTGTAGAAAATATTTAAAAAGTTGAGAGGTAAGATGGTAGAATGATAGCATGTTCATGTGCTGTTGCAAATAAAACCTAAAATTATTTAGTATTTTTAAGATTCCATAATTGATAAAATAAAAGATGATGAAAATGAAGAATGTAATAGATTCTTTATGTATTCATATTTATTAAATGGTCACTAAAATAATAAAACTTTAAAATCTATGTTATTTCCTTACAAGAATTCTCCTAGAAACCTTCATGAAACTTTAAAAAATCATATTTAGTTTCATGTTAAATATTTGCAGTATTTTTTAAATTTTCTACTTCAATTATTGATTGAAAGCTAGGAGTAACAGATTTTGAAAAATAATGTATTTTATTTTTATATTGCATTGTAACCTTCAAGTTAAGATAGAGATTACTGCTAATAATTATCTTAATAATTTGAAATTTTTTAATATTATAAGTCTATTTTTAAAATAAAGTATTTTTAAGTAATCAAATATTTCCATTAAAAGAAAAAAAATTTGGAAATATTTCGATTGTTGAATATGCAAATTATAGAATTATTGAATGTGGAGTGACATTGTTCAATTACTTTTTACTTTTTAATATTTTCCAAAAAAAAAGGGTGGTATCCCTACATCTTATAATAACCAAATGAAAATATATTATGACATTGCCGTATAAAAGAATCACATTTTTTGAAAACCTTAATGGAATTTCAGATTGACAAACTTTTAGTGTAACTAGAGATAAGGATTTTTTCTGTCACACAAATCTTAGTTAGAAATAATAGGAGGTATTAATTACTATTCATTACTGAGACTTATATAAAACACTATATATTTTAAGTATTAAATATTTTTTTGTTGAGGTTATAGTAAAGAAATTATGCTGACATTCAAGACACTTGGAAGAAGTTTTGTCAAGAATCCTTAAAGACAAGTTGTGGCAAATTTCTTACTTCCAACAGGCCATGATTCCTTGACACATCATCTAAATAAAATAAACATTCTTTCATCTAGTATATGCCAATTTTGTAATTTGGATACTTGTAAACACAGAGCATCTTGTTTGTCCAGTATTATATAAAAATTCTCAAATATGGAATGAAATATGCAAATTGTACTGGAATGCTAGAGCTCCTTTGAAAGACTGCATCTATTTTCTTTCCTTGTTAAAATTCTTTTTTAAATTTAAATACATTGTGTTTTTTGTTCTGATTATCACATTAAATGTTTGTTATATATATTTGTTCTTCTGTGACACTTGAGTTGTTTTATATTTGGGTTTATTTTTCTAAGAAAGCTATACATAACAAGTTATTGTAAAAGCAGTGAATTGATAGTTGAAAAGATTGATAAGAAAACTTGTTGAAATATTCTGCAGTCAATGATAATTATGCTATCATATTAGTTAAATTATTTAGTTTTGCAAAAAATTTTAATTATTTATTTTAAATTATAATAGTAATATACAATATTAGAACTAGCATGTCTATTTTATTTTAGTTCCAAAAAGACTTTCATAAGGTTTTATATTTTCATAAAAT